>CM061921.1:176277559-176591522 GCA_031002005.1 Vandiemenella viatica | reverse complement strand
TTAACTGTAAAGTTATGGTTATTGTGAGTCTAGGCCTGAATATTATTAGTTCTTTACACTCTTACTGTATGGAAATCACATTAGAAATACCAAAACTGGTATATGCCCAAATTAAGGTTATATTTTACTGTATTAAAATTATTTGTTTATCTCTGAAATAATGCTTAGTGACCATGATAAAAGGTTTATTTAGTGACTGTATCTACTATTTATGACCATTTACTTCGTTTAAATTGGTTCATAACAACTCTCCAACTAATGTTAGGATCTGAAATGCAAGTATATTTTTATATGGGATTACCTATTTCCTACTGAAATATCAAGGCTTTATGGCAATTTAGTTTTATTTATGCTGTGTATGTGTTATGTATTTACTTTACTATGCTTAAAGTGTTATTAACTCGATTTTATTGTGGTATCGTGTACTGAAGTTAACCCAAAACTTGGCCCGATTCTAACCAAAATATTAAAAATAGAACAGGGATACCTTACAAACAAAAGTAGCAACAAACAATGCAATGGATTTCTGAACTGAGGATAATTGTTGTAATTTGTCAGTTGAACAGGGAAGACGTCTATCTTGTATGCTATGTAAATGTTTAGTGTAATTTGCTATTATTGTTTTTATGTTTAGTATTAGTGGTGGTCTTAAAGCCATGAATTGTTTATATTTTTAATATCAGAGCATTGAACTTCAAATATTAAATATAAAAACAAAATAATTAAGATAAAGTGACATCGAACATAAACATAATATGTGTAACATGTTATTTGATTGAATTTAACTACAGATATGACTGTAATGAATTTGATGTAAACTGACAGATGTTGTTAAATGTATTGAATGTATTAAATTTAATTGGATGTTAAGTCCATAAATAAATAATAAATAAAAAAATAAATAATGTATGGGAGTTAGTTTTACATGTTTTGATTATTTTTGAAACATAACATCAGCAGAATAATAAATTTCGACACAGGAAAATTCCAATATGGAGTGTTTTAAGGACTTATGCTGATATCGATAGACAGAGGGTAGCGTGTCACAAGGAAACTGAGCCTGATAGGCAAAACTGATTTCATTTCGAATTCAGCACCTTCGACTTAGCTAAGAGCACCATTCATTTTCATTGTAACAAAAATGCTGTGACCAGTATAATCGAAACAAGCACAAACACACACTACAACATTTTATTGTAAAACCTGAATCATGTATAGAGACAAGACACTTGGCAAGGGGATTAGATGTGTACATATTGAGAATCAGGACGTGAATCAGCTGACAAGGATCGGGTGTGTTTTATTAAGATTTTATGCTGAAATATTCTAAAGTGTGTTTTTTGTTTTGATCATGGCACTTCAGCCTTCATATGTGGTGAGTGTTGGTTTTACTTTCCCTGTCCTTCCTATTTTGTATTGTGATAGAAGTTAGAGAACAAGAACTGCACCATTTACTCCGTATATAACAAAGTACATTAAAACTCAATGTAAGCTTCACGGCTGTTCAGCGGATAGTATCATAAAAATACATCTGACACCTGGCTCTGCTGTCTTCATAAGGTGTACAAGCTTCAGGTGTTGTAAGCTGTATTTCACCAGCTAGACTGGCTTAGTAGAAGTCAATTACTTTGAATCAGTATGCTGGGTAAGTCTCCACTCATACACTGGAACTGGTAGAGTGGAATATTGCAAGATATTTGATAGAATTAATTTCAATTGTACTATTATGGACATTTTCATCTGTCTCCCATCTTTCCACCAGTTACATTTGGCTAAGTTAGACCTCAAATCCATTACTGAGCATATTGTAAGTTTCATGTATGAAAAGTTATTTGAAAATTATATATAAACTAACGAAAAGTTTTATGCCATTTTGAAAGTTGCTACATCCTTACAAGAATCTTTAATATTTTTTTATGTAAGTGAATTATTTATGAATTTGCATTCTGTCAAGTTAATAGAACACACACTATAAAAAAATGAAATACTATATGTGTGCAAGCCATTGTTTATAAGTTTGTATAGAGTTGACCCTATAATGTGAGGAATTATTATTATTTCTGAACTATTTAGTTTCTTTATTTTATTTGAAAATATTTGTTTACATTATAATCTTCTAGTTTTCCAGTTGGATAATGCTGTAAAATAGCTGACTCTCCTGTTGGTTTCCATTTCTAAGAAACATGATCTAAACATTGTTGCCTCCAGAAATTTTAAATGAATCCCACATTCTGTTGACAGAAACACTGAATCTATCTGATTGTAAGATATAGTAAGAAACCATTATGTAGCAAGTTTGTAAATGGGATGATGATAAAGCGCAGTTGTAATCAAATGTATGGCTACTTCTCTAGTAAAGATCGTTTTCAGCTAAAGGAGAAATTTGTGTTTCTAAAGCCAAAGAGTTACAGTTGATTTTCATTTTGTTGATAACTTTTGAACATTTGTTGACAAAAAAATGTCAAATTTTAATATGTTCTGAGAAAACTGTTACAGAAACAATTTGTACTCGATGTCAATCCAAATGGTATACTTCTACAATTTAATAGTAATTGCCATGAATCCTGCTGTTTGGATATAAATATGGACTTGTTGTGTGACACAACATTATAGTTTAGGAGTTCGGTCAAATGGAAGATTTTTAACATATATCACAATTGCACTTTCAATGAAATGTACCAATTTAATGAAAACTCCGTCTATTACAATTAAATGTATTATTGGTAGAAAACAATATGAAATGTGGGATAATTAAGAGATTGAATAAAAATTTGGAGAGATTTGCATGTGATCCTGTAGAACGCTTATTATGAATGTCAGACTTAAAGAATTATTGGTGATATTCTAGACTACAAAGCCGCACATGGAAACAATTGAACAGCCTTAAAGGCCAAGACGCTGAACTTATTCGACTGTCTAACCATTATGGCGTATTGTCAGAGGCTGACTCAGTCCCACAATTGTCATCCAGTGATTTGACGGCCCTCTTGCCGCTTGGTCTGTACAAACGCAGAAGGGGATTCTGGTAGTTGGGAGCTCCAATATAAAGCGGTTTATAGAGCCCTTTAGGGAAATGTCAGCTACTAGGGGCGGAAATCCAACATCCACTCCGTGTGTATTGCGAGTGGCCTGATCTGAGATGTGGAACACGCCATCTCGGATGCCATAGCATGGACGAGGTGTAGCCAACTACAGATTGTGTCTCATGTCAGCACCAATGATGCTTGTCACCTGGGGTTGGAGGTTATCCTCTCTTTTCTGGCAGCTGGCTGAAAGGGTGAACTCGTTCACAAGATATCAGCAGAGCTAACCATCTGTAGCATCGTAGACAGAGTTGATTGTGGACCATGGTTTAGAGCCTTATTGAGGGGCTGAACCAGACTTTTCTGTGATGATATTGGCTTGCAGATTTTCGATTTTCACCATAGGGTTGAGTCATCTAGGGTTCCTCTGAATAGGTGAGGTTTTCACTACAAATGTGAATAAGCTACATGGGTGGCAGGGGCTGTGTGGAATGCACTGGGTGGTTTTTTAGGCTAAGGGAGGAAGAGCCGAAACATGAAATACAGTTACTTGCAACCCAATCAGATGAAACTCAGGAATGTAGGTGGAACAGTTAAAAGTTTCATAATTAACTGTAGAAGTGTTTGTACAAACAACCAGAACTTGAAAGCATTATTTGTAGCACAGTTATTGGTACATAAATTTGGCTAAAACCAGGAATAAGTTCCGCTGAAACTTTTAAAGATAGCATGAACGTTTTTGCAAAGACAATTACATTATCATGGAGGTGAGTTATTTGGTAGCTGTGAGTAAATTCATCCCATGTAATGAAATAGACGTCGAATGATCTGTGAAATCATATGGATTAAACTCAATGTTGCTGGGTCAACACTTGTCATAGGCGCCTTCTACCATCCACTCGATTCCGACATAGCTATCACGAGGAGTTAAGAAATAATGTAAATAGTATAGCTAGCCATTTTCAGGATCATGCTATGATTCTAGTAGGCAACTTCAACCTGCCTTATGTCACTGGCATAATTGCATTCGTATTACTGGTAACAGGGATAAGGCAGCTTCTGAAGTAATTCTCGATTTGTTCTCACATAATCATCTCGAGCAGCTAGTTAATGAACCTACGCGGTGTCATAACGGTAGTGAAAACGTTATAGATCTGCTGGTTACCAACAGGCCAGAATTATTCACAGACATTTCAACGACCACAGGAAAAAGTGATCACAAAGTGGTAATTGTGACCATACAAATTAATGACCAAGGGAAAAAGGGGGAAAGGACGGATTGTATACAGATTTAGTAAAGCCTCAAGGAGTGTTTCAGAACCTACCTGAGGAATAATAACATAACTCCAAGTTAACAAGGAACACTTTTGAAGAGATGTGGCATTGATTTATGCGTATAGTCAGGTGGAAATACATATACCGAAAAACACATAATGGGGAGAATCATCCACCATGGTAAAACGCGAAGTCAAAAGATTACTCATAAAACAAAGGAGGATACACGCATGCTCGGAGGAACAGGTGTTTTAGTGGTTTAGAAACCTTAGCTGAGTTAAGAGAACATGATAAGAATGTGATGCGTGAGACGTTCAATGATTTTCATTCCAACTATTTCTCTAAGAATCTCATAGAAACCCAAAGAAATTTTGTCATATGTTCGAAAAGTCAGTTGTACAAACCATTATATTCCAGCACTACTTCTTGGAGGTTTTGAGGTTATGAAAGCCGCAATAAAGCTAACGTCCTAAATACTGTATTCAAAATTCATTTACTGATGAAAAGAAGAATAGAATTTCCGTTTTCCTACGTCGTGTTGAGTTGGTGATGGAATTATTTATATGGATACTGTAGGTATCATAAAGCAATTAGAGCTCTTGAAGTGGGGGAAATCACCGGGCCCGGATGGAATTCCAGTAAGGGCATTTTCAGAGTACGTGGCAGAAATCAGACAATTTCTGTCTGATATAGTTAGTAAATCCTTAGAAGAGCAAAAAGTACCTTACGACTGGAAAATTGGGCAAGTAACTCCGATTTTCAAAGAATGTGACCGTAGTGATCCTAGAAACTATCGTCCTATATCTACAATTTCTGTTTGTTGTAGAGTTATGGAGCATTATGAATTTTCTAGATGAACATATTTTGCTTACAACAAAATTAGCAAGGATTCGGAAGAAAAGAACATGTGAAACACAGCTGGCCCTATTTACACACGACATAATGAAAGTTATTGATGCAGGTTCACAAGTAGATGCAATTTTTTAGATTTTCAGAAAGCCTTTGACTCTGTGCCACACGACTGCCATTTAGCAAAGTTTCGAACGTACGGTATATTGGATCAGCTTTGTGAATGGATAAAGGATTTCTAACTGGTCAGTCACAGTAGTCGTTGTTGAAGGAGAAAGTTCTTCTAACCTAGATATTACATTTGGTGTAACTCAACGAAGTGTAATAGGACCACTTCATTTCTTAATTTTATAAAACGATCTCGGAGACAAGGTAAAATAATTTTTAGATTGTTTGCTGATGATGCAGTTATTTATAGGGAAGTAAGGAATTTGGCATATTGCTTAGAAATTCAGCGTGAGCTGGATATTTTTTTGGCATGGTGCGCTGAATGGCAACTTACACTAAATTGTAAAATGTGCAAGACAATGAGCATAACTAACAAAAAGAATCTGTTTGTGTCAGAAATACAAGGTAAACAGTCAGTTATTGATATAGTTGATTCTGTGAAATATTTGGGAGTTACAGTACAAGTAACATGAATGGGACTTCACATTAATTCGTTAGTAGGCAGAGCTAATTCTAGGCTGCAATTCCTTGGTCGAGTCTTGAAAAATTTTAATGAACAACAAAGGAGATAGCGTACAAATCTCTTGTGCATCCACATTTGGACTAAGGTTGTGCCATGGGATCCGTTTTGTAAGGGTTGATTGACAGTATTGAGAAAGTAAAGAGAAGAGCCACTTAATTCGTAATTGCTTGCTACCAGTTCTTACGAAAGTGTCACAGAACTGCTTAGTAGACTGGGCTGGGAGTCTCTGGTACATAACGATGGACGTTTTGTTTAAACTTATTGGTAAATATACTATCCCACTTTCACTACGAGTGTAGCGAAATACTCACACCACCTTTTTTGGTCAGAAATGACAGGCAATATAAGATTAGAGAAATAGGTGATGCACTGATTCTTATATGAATTCTTTGTTCCCTCGTACCATTCAGGATTGGAATCCACGACAAGAGATTAGCTTTGGTGCTGCCACCAACAATTTCGTGAATTGCAGAGTATATACATATATATATATATATATAGATATATATATATATATATTGTTAGGAAACAAAGGCGCTAAAAGCGGAGATATTGACATTGGATAGGATAAAACCACCGCTTACCAAAGAAGGGGATTCCAGCGGCGTTGGTACACGAAAAATGAATATCGTATTTAAAAATCACTATTTGTACTGTTGTCATGTCCATCCCTGTGTAGGCATCACTTTCCCCCAGGCTTTTAACTCTAAAAATCGTTTTATGAGTTCCATAAATGCCCTTCAAAACATATTGGTGTTGTAAAACTGTGTTCCAAATAGGATTAATTTTTAGATTTATCTTCGTTTGAAATGGTATCATTTAAATAATGGTAAGAAACTGTTACTCTAAAGGATGAATGTACTATTGAATACTAAATGACCAGTTGTTTTACACTTAGTGATATAGCTATAATTCATCATTGGATGAATGAAATAGTGTGCAGAAGATATATTGACATTAAAATGATGGCATGATCCTCTTTATTTATGCATATAAATGGAGATTAACTTAATTCCAGCATGTCTCAGAATATTTCTCATATTTTCATGTTTGATTAAAAACCTATTGGCCAAACTTGTTGCTGAATTTTTAAAGTTCAAAACCTAAATTTTTATATCAAACTCTTATCATCCTTTCTTCTACTGTAGAAGCAATGTGTAGTGTTATTCAGTTCACAGCAACAAATTATTGATACCAGACATCACTCTGACCCAACCTCCTGTAAGAACCCACTAGTAAACATACCACAAAGAATGTAAAAATAATGTCTTTTTCCCTGTGTGTTCATTGCGGCCCTACTACCTTCATCTGTGTTCAATGATGGGTTTATTTACCCTAACTTTTGTTATACATATATATAGGCCAGATGAGGGGTATGTTATAGTGTCTGTAATTTTATAGTCCACAATTAAATGGAAACACAGTGCATATCCTAGTCTTTTATGAATATGATGATGGTCTTAATTTTTGTGCAGGGGATTTCTTCTATAACATCTATTTCAGCTAATTTCCTCGGACCACTATTTATCTTAATACTTGATCAGTTAAAGCTGACTACTCTGAGCCTTCAACCCAATCTCTACACTTTGTTACTTGATGTATGCTCTAATACAGTGTTTCTTTATCTTTAGTTCCAAGTACCCCTATAAAATTTCCTCGGCAATGGTGAACCCCTTTAACAAAGAACCGTGACCTTTCGACTACTGACACAATTAACTATTGTGCTTGTTAATGCTTGAGAATAGCCTGCTTGTCTGCCATAACGTAAATATTGTCGCAAACCCCCTACAATCAACTGGCGAACCCCTGGGGGTTCACATACCCCACTTTGAGAAACACTGCTCTAGTACACCTTCTAATATTTTACATTGTGTTGAGATGTATTGTCTATTTCTTGTTTTTGAACCTTTTTTCTGTCATTAATGGCTTTCTTTATCCTGTTACATGATTGCGCTACTAAAGTTGCGAACTTGTTTAAAAATATTTTTAGTGTAAATTTGATTTCCTTTCTTTGCTGATTGAATGTATGTAGTGTATAATTAAAGTTACTTAAACATTTATGTTTATTTAGAAAACAATTATCATAAGCATAAATATTGCTACTGATACGACAGGAAAAGTCATGATAATAGTTCGAAAAGTATTTACTGAACTGGGGGGGGGGGGGGGGTAAGGATTAGAAGGAGGGGAATTGCATGGTAGTCAGGCCTGGCCTTCAGTAATATGGGTTTGTTCTTCCATCTGGCAGTCCTGATTCTATTTTCCATGGTTTCCCAAAAATTAATCAGATAATTGCCAAAATCGTTTTTTAATAAATCAGTTATTTGTTTCCTTACCTTGTCCTCCATCCTCTCCCAACTATTGACCACAATGTGAGTGAGTAATAAAACCTAATTAGAAAAAGAACCGGAACCTGATCCCTCTCGAATTCATGCAGATAGAAGATTTAATTTGGAATCAACGCTGTGAATGCCATAATGTTCTAGTATGAAGAGTAACTATGGTTCATAATGCTGAAGGCTTTCCAGTGGTCATAAAATCTAGCATTATAGCCATAATGGCATCCTCAATGCTTTGACTTAAATGTTTAATTGCTTGTCACCATATAAAATTATTTACCTCTGAAATTTGGCTGTAGTCTATTGATTAAGTTTTCAATAGTAAATATTGAGACATGTCTGTTGATCTGTGGTCCTATTGTCATCATTGTTCATCCTGGTATTGCTTCAGAAATTTTTAATCCACTTGGAGATATTTCCATTTATAAATAGGTATTAATGCCCACATTAGATGTTACCATACTATACATTATCTTATACTTACTTAATTAATTTTTTTCACATATAATATCCAATGATTTATTTTTGTCTTCTCCCACCTCTGCTCTGAACCATGTGGTCCACCTCAAACCATTTAAGTTTACTGCAGGTGCACATGTTTATTTAGCCAGGTGTATCAACCATTAAGTGCATGAGTGAGGGCATAACCTCCAATATTTTTTGTATTTGCCACAGCCCTCTTTTCTTCTTACTGTGTAAGTAAATGGTTTTAATTTCTCCATTTGTATTAATACAACTCCATGGCACTGCTTGCTACTCAATAAGTTTTTGGGGATGTACCTACTTTGTACATTTGTCCCATTGGTCACTCTTATAATGCCTATGTTACATTTCTGTGTCACCTTCCTTACTAGAAATTGAGGGTGGCTCAATTGCTGAAAGCATGTCACTGGGGATCGAGAATTCCTGGATCAAATCCTAGACTCGGATGGAATTTTTATGGACCTTAAACAGATTTTTCTTTCTGAAAAAGCTTTGCTTTTAATGTAAAGATGCTAGGAAACCCCGTGGTTCAAATTCCTTATTAAACTATAGGTTTCCTATACCAGAGGGACTACCAGGATTGTTTAGGCAACCATGATAGACGGATTGTGCAGCCAGCAAGAAGCACTGTCTGTAGGTTTCAAGACCACAAAAATTATTATTACTACCTTTCTTATCTGCATTTTAAATCCTCGCATTTTCTGACAATTTCTGTGTGATATACCATGTTGTCACACATGGCCATTTCTGTGTCTCAACTACTTCTGTGCAGCTGTTTCATTCAAATTGGCTTTGGTATTTTCTATTCCCACCACTTTCCCTTCACAATATTTTCTTTCTGCCTTATTTTTAACACTTCAGCTGTCTCTCTGACAATCATCGAACCTAGTTACGATTTTCCATATTGATTTCTCATGCCTAGCACTAATTGCAGAACTGTTCTGTTAACCTGAACTTCTGTATTCTCTATCTACAATTTTTCAAACCATTTGTATCGTTCTATTATGATGATATTTTTCCACTTATTTTCTTCTTTCAACTTTAACTCCAGTAACTGGACTGCAGGAGTAAGTTATCCTACTTCTGTTGCACTCCTCCATTTCTGGTTTATGCATTTCCTATTTTTTCTTTTCCTTTTACCCCTTCCTGTCGTTAGTCACTTCCATTTGTACTTCATGTTTTGATATACTGATTCATCACAAGAAATTTTTCCCTCACACATATTGATATTGCCGCATGAACGCCAGTGTACCGTCTGCCAGCATGGCGCAGCGGGTAGCGTCACGAATTGCGGTACCGAAGGTCGCCGGTTCAATCCCGCCCACTGACAAAAATTATTTAATTCTGTTTATTATTTCCAGAAGATTCTACATGTTTCCTAAGGTCACTTGTAACTTCTACACATTTCATTTGTTAACTACTCTTGTAATCTCTAGTACGTTCTATCTGTGTATAAATAGAAGAGCATTCTGCCCAAGAGGCAGTCAGTGCTGCGTGTATGTTTGAGTTCTCAATAAACCTGTTCTCAGTTTAAGTGCTGTGTTCATTGACAAGTAACCTTCGAATTCACACCTGTCCCGGTTCCAACGCGACATAGTTTGGTGGAGACGCCGGGTACCCTGTGCAACAGCTGCATCGTGGCTCCGATTAGGCAACGTAAAAGTCGCCGCCTACACGGACTGGAACCGGACTACAAAGGATATACTCAGTACGTCCTTCCGAAAGTCCGCGTCATTAGGAAACCCATGGCGGCAAGCCAGCTGCACATTCGACACCCATCGGTGTTCTCTGGAGACGCTGGACAGGATCCTAACAAATGGCTAAAAGGGTTCGACCGAGTCGCCAAGTACAACAGGTGGGATCATACCATGTGCTTGGCAAATGTTTATTTCTATCTGGACGGAACCGCCCAGCAGTGGTTCGAGAACAACGAAGAAAAACTGAATAACTGGGAAATGTTCCAGACGGAACTTAAGAAAACGTTTGGGGACCACCAGCGACAAATCCGCTCGGCGGAAGAACAACTGAAGAACCGGGCCCAACGACATGGGGAGCCGACGCAATCTTACATACAGGATGTTTTGGCCCTATGCAACGTAGTCAACCCGAATATGACTGAAGCCGACAAAATCACGCACCTAATGAAAGGTATTGCAGAAGACATGTACCAAGCTCTTCTGATAAAAGACGTCGCTACGACGGAAGAGTTCATCAAGTGGTGCCAGCGGATTGAGGAGATGCAACAAAGGAGGGTTGGGCGAAAGAAGTATGACAGACTTCCCAACGTAGTCCCTATGGCAGTTGTGGAAGACCAGCACGACTTTGCGTCTCTCATACGACAAATTGTGAGAGAAGAATTACAACAGTTCATGGCAGCTGGGACTCTTGAACCGAGTGAGCATCAGATCATGGCCATGGATGTAAGCCCAGTGGGTCATGAAGGAGCCGACGCGGCGGAAAAAGAGGTATTTCAGACAATAGCTCCTGTCTGCCGAGCCAATCGCACTCGACGTGAAGAATGGCCTCGCCCTGATATGACGTATGCTGCAGCTGCCAAACGGCAGCCTAGGAACCGGCCGACACGGCCACAACCAAATCCTCCGGCACCTATGACGTCCCGCAGACGAACGGACGTCTGGAGGACAGAAGACAACGCGCCAGTATGTTTCCACTGTGGGCGCCCTGGACATGTCATACGCTACTGCAGAGAGAGAAGACGAGTATTTGACGATTATTTTGCCGCAAGACGTCCGCCATCGAACAGTTCTACCCCAGGCAGCCACCCGCTGACGAGTTCGGTCGACCTACGGGAAGAAGCCCATCGCCGTACCCTAGACGAGGTCGATCCCCGACGCGCCGCTGCCGTTCATCGTGCCGGACAGAGCTACCAGCCGCTCCCCTAGCCGCCGCACGCAGGAAAACTAAGCAAGGCGACCATCTACGGAGGTGAGGCCGCCGCAGATGAAAATCCTCCATGGATGACAGTCACTAAGATGTCGGGAAATCTCATCAACGTTATAATCGACGGCCAACCTGTCCGGGCGCTGGTTGATTCAGGAGCTTCTTTCTCCGTATTGTCGGACAATTATCGTCGCACACTAAAGAAGACAATGTTCCGTGATACGGGGGCAACTGTGCTAAAGGTCGCAAATGGAAAGTACGTCCAGCCAGCTGGAGCTTGTGTCGCGAGAATAACCATCAACAACAGGACCCAGCCAGTTGAATTTGTCATTTTAACAGAATGTAGTCATAATGTCATCCTTGGATGGGACTTCCTTAAGGCATCCCAAGCTGTCATTGACTGTGGAACGTCTGAGCTGCAAATTGAAGAAGTCGTTGCGACGGGTACACGTAACACAGAATCTTCTGGGAAGTTATTCGCCGTTGACAACGTGACAATCCCGCCGTTCGCAATGAGAAGAGTCCCAGTCAAAAACACGGACGACCGCAACCTTGAAGTGCTTGTCGATAGTAGAAAGTTTATTAGGCTCACGAAAGAAATCTACATACCAGCGGCTATCATAAGCATTATCGGTGGTCGAGGAGACATTTGGATCACCAACTGTCACGAGCAGTCACAAATTATCCCCAAGGGAATGTGCATAGGGACAGCTGAACCAGTCCAGGAGGGCGAGCTCAACGTCATTAACGAAGATCCATGCTCTGTTACTAGTACCGACAACACGCTGGAGGAAACAACTATGGAACTGCCAATAGGGTCCGGCCTGACCAAGGAACAACACCACCGGGTGTTAGCTATACTACGCCAATTCTCTGGTGTATTCACACCCCAGCAAAAAAAAGGTCAGACGAAACGGCCCACGATAAAGCATCGTATCAATACTGGGGATCATCCGCCCATTAGCCAGCGCTCGTACCGATTGTCACCAGTCGAAAGGCGAATAATTCGAGAGGAAGTGGAGAAGATGTTGCATAATGACATTATTCAACCTTCGGAGAGTCCTTGGTCATCTCCGGTGGTCCTCGTAAAGAAGAAGGATGGTACGTGGCGATTCTGTGTCGACTATCGGCGGCTGAACAAAATCACAAAGAAAGATGTCTACCCACTGCCGCGCATCGACGACGCCTTAGACTGCTTGAAAGGAGCTACATACTTCTCAACCATGGACATGCAGACAGGCTACTGGCAAATCGAGGTTGACGAAGCTGACAGAGAAAAGACGGCTTTTATTACACCTGATGGCCTCTATGAATTCAAAGTAATGCCATTCGGATTATGGCAACGCTCCGGCCACATTCGAACGCATGATGGACAACTTACTTCGACACCTTAAGTGGACGACGTGTCTTTGTTATTTAGATGACATTGTTGTTTTCTCGAAAACATTTGAAGAACATCTGAGTCGCCTGTCAACGGTGCTGAAGTGTGTTCAGACTGCAGGACTCCGCCTCAATCCGAAGAAGTGCCTCTTCGTCGCCAGAGAGATAAAAATCCTGGGCACCTGGTCAACGGAGATGGCGTCCGCGCTGATCCAGATAAAGTAAGGCAGTCATGGAATTTCCAACTCCTCAGCACATTCGTGATGTGAGAAGCTTTCTTGGGCTGTGCTCATACTTCCGGCGTTTCATAAAAGGATTCTGTAACATGGCACGTCCACTGCAAGAACTTTTGCAGGGAGACGCCAAGTTTTACTGGGATGAAACTAAAGAAAGATCTTTCCAGGCACTTAAGGAGGCTCTAACTTCCGCACCAGTTCTAGCCTTATACGACGAGAATGCAGAAACTGAACTTCACACTGACGCCAGCGGTTATGGGATCGGTGCAGTGCTTGTGCAAATTCAGGAAGGTGCTGAGAAGGTGATAGCCTATGCATCAAGAGTATTCTCTAAGCCCGAGATAAACTACTCTACAACCGAGAAAGAATGCCTCGCAGTTGTCTGGGCTATCAACAAGTTCGTCCGTATTTATTCGGCAAACCTTTCACCGTCCGTAACAGACCACCATTCTTTATGTTGGCTAACCAGCTTGAAGGATCCATCAGGTCGACTAGCAAGATGGGCACTTAGACTTCAAGAGTACGACGTCACGGTGGTATTCAAAAACGGACGCAAACACAAGGATGCCGACAGCCTTTCAAGGAATCCTTTAATAGAACACAACAGCATGAATGGAATTTCAGCCCTCGCTGAATTAGGTGACGTTGCAGCTGAACAGAGGGAAGATTCAGAGTTTATTAAGAACCATAGACGCCTTGGAGAAAGGAAGAACCGGCCAAAGGAGGGTTTCAATTGATAGATGGGACATTGTATAAGAACAACTACGATCCACTAGGCCCCGAGTGGCTTCTGTCGTTCCAGCTCATCTCCAGCCAGCTATTCTCAAGTATTTCCACGACGCTCCAATATCCGGTCATCTGGGATTTGTGAAGACCCTGGACCGAATCAGACGCAGGTATTACTGGAAGGGTCTCTACGATCTGTCAAGCAATTATGTGAGTCACTGTAAAGAGTGCCAGCGACGGAAACATTACCTCCAGGTCATCTAGTACCAATTCCACCTGCAGCAGTTCCATTCCACCGAATTGGGATCGACCTTTTGGGGAGGTTCCCGAAGTCGACAACCGGTAACCGATGGATAATAGTCCTGCACCGACTACCTCACGCGCTACGCTGTCACCAAACCTGTGCCGACTGCAGAAGCTCCAGAGGGTTGCAAAATTTCTAGTAGAAGACATTATTTTGAAGCATGGAGCACCACGTGTGATGATATCCGATCGTGGAAAGGTATTCAGTCAAGACTAGTATCAGAGGTCATGTCAAGATGCGACGTTGTCCACAGGATGACAACTGCATACCACCCTTCAGACAAACGGTCTCACAGAACGCTTCAACAAGACATTAGCCGATATGCTGTCGATGTATGTGGATGTTGAGCAGAAGGATTGGGATACAATACTGCCAGTGGTCACATTTGCTTATAATACAGCAAGGCAAGATACGACAGGCTTCACTCCGTTTTTTCTGCTCCATGGCCGTGAAGCTGAGACCACAATGGATACGCTGTTCCCATTCCAGCCGGACGACACTCAGGATGACTATATAAAACAGCTCATTACCAGGGTCGAAGAAGCAAGACAGCTGGCTCGCATACGAACACTGGCCACCCAGGGGAGGGGACCGTCAGCGGTATGACAGCAAGCACCGACCTGTTGCGTACAACCCAGGAGATCTCGTATGGATTTTTACCCCTGTCCGGAAGGTTGGGCTATCAGAAAAGTTACTGAAGCGGTACTTTGGTCCGTATCGTGTCATACGCCGCCGGTCAGACGTCACATACGAAGTCGAGGATTATGAGCCGTCTTCGAAACGACGAAAGCGAAGGGACATTGTTCACGTCCTCCGCATGAAGCCTTACTACAATCCTGACGAGCAGCTAGGCACAACCAGCTTCTTGTTCAAGGACTCTGAGGACGGTTTGGATACTGAGGAAGTCGGACAGGAAGATAATAGTACAAACAGGAGGGGCCCTCCAGAACTGCCATACAGAGGACCCACGACAAGATCAAGATCCAGGACACTTCAGCGTGCCCCAAAAGAAATCTAACAGCGGGACGCTGTTTTCCTCAGGAGAGGGAGCAATGCCGCATGAACGCCAGTGTACCGTCTGCCAGCATGGCGCAGCGGGTAGCGTCACGAATTGCGGTACCGAAGGTCGCCGGTTCAATCCCGCCCACTGACAAAAATTATTTAATTCTGTTTATTATTTCCAGAAGATTTCTACATGTTTCCTAAGGTCACTTGTAACTTCTACACATTTCACTTGTTAACTACTCTTGTAATCTCTAGTACGTTCTATCTGTGTATAAATAGAAGAGCATTCTGCCCAAGATGCAGTCAGTGCTGCGTGTATGTTTGAGTTCTAAATAAACCTGTTCTCAGTTTAAGTGCTGTGTTCATTGACAAGTAACCTTCGAATTCACACCTGCCCCGGTTCCAACGCGACAATATCTAGAACAAATGATAAAAGTGACCAAAGTCATTATAGTTATTAACAACAACAACAAAAAATAACAAAATAATGAATGTGTTACTAAAAATAATAATAATATTGTCCCTGGAAAGAAAAAAATAGAAGAACCATTTCACTAGGGCATTGTTTTAGTGTTACTTGGATTGGCTGGTATTTTGCGGCCGCTGTCTACGTGTACATATGTAGAGCGCTGACTGCGCGTCTCTGATTGCGCTGCGTGCGTGGGAAGAGACTGCCCGGCCCGGCCCGCTCACCCGTGGCCTGTAAGCAATATACCTACGGCATTATCTAGCTGGGAATAATTCTAATGATTGCCGACAGAGTTTCTAGTAAGCCTGAAGTCTGCAATTACATTCAAAATCACAATAAAATATGAAAGAGATTGATATCCATAATGACATCTGCAACTTGAAGGTTCGTAGTTCATATCCAGCCTCCACTACTTCAAGATAAAATTAATTTTGAGAGTTACAAAGTACATAGACATAAAATAAGAGTTTTGAATTACATTATGAAACAGAAGAAGCTTTCTGGGTCTGAGAATATAGTTTGCAGTTTTCTGTGGTGGAATATCAGGCTTAAAGGGAGGGTTGCTTCGTAGATTATGTGAATGTGAGGTGTTAGTTTTAACGAATTTAGAAGATAATGGCTGTGTTGTAGTGTTTGTATTGGGTGATGAACTGTATCTTTAGGTTCCCAAGAGTATGGTCGTAACCTATTCTTGTTTACAACAACTTCTCGATCGCGAAGTTTGATTCGAACATTAATAGGACCAAGAGATTGCGTTACCTGATATGTACCAGTGAAATTAACTCAAAAGTTTTTGGAAAGACCTTTTTTCTGATAGGGTTTCGACAACATAACATAACTTCCTACTGGATTATCTTGTGGTTTAGATTTCTTATTGTACTCTTTTCCCTGTTTTAAGTATGCAGCTAAATTTTTCTTCCTGAATTGATCCCATATTCTTTTAAGTTTGAAAGCAAGACTTCTAACTTCTGGATTGTTGATTTCTTTGGTTGTTTTAAATGAAATGAAGGGTGAGACCATTTCTGAACCATACAAAACTTCATACGGTGATTTCCCCGTACTGGAGTGGGTGTTTGCATTATAACTCGAAACTATATAGTCCAAAATCGAGTCCCAATTCGAATGAGATTTATTTACATAATAACTGAGTGTTTTACCAATAGATCTGTGTACTGGTTCAATTTTTGCATTTGTTTGAGGGTGCCAGGAAGTCGCTGTAATTTTTGAATTCCTAGCAGTTTACAGGTTTTGGTAAATAACTCAGAAACAAGATTTTAACTTGATTCATTATCAAATTAGTCGGTACCACAAAGCGAAGAATCCAACCATCTACAAATGCTTGAGCTATGGTTTTTGAAGTCTGTTCAGGCAACGGAATCATTACTAGATATCTGGAGAAATCATCGATCATGGAAAGTACATAAATATCACCTCGTTCTGTAGGTCTGAATGGACCCATCAAATCGAGATGAATTCTTTGAAAGGGGTTTACTTGTTTCCGGTAAAGGCTGTAATTTTTCTCTTGCATTTCACGATATTTGTCTTTCGTTGCATGGTATACAACTGAGTACGAAATCACTTACAGATTTTCGTCTATCTGGCCACCAATACTCTTTTGAATTTTTTTATTAGTAGTTTTCCATCCGCTATGACCACTAAGCAGGTGAGAATGATACTGTTTTAAAACAACTTCTCTTAATGATTTTGGAACAACAACACTTTCCCCTAGTTTTGTTCGTTTGTATAAAAGGTCGTCATAAACAACAAACCATTTGTTTTTTCACCACTTATTACACTCTGTATCCTTTGAATGTTTGATAGGTAAGTTGTGGAATTTCTTTACTCTCAATTAGTCTAACAATTCTACTTAATGCATCCGCATTTCCTAATAATTATCAGGTCTATGTACAATTTCGTAATCAAAAGCAGATAATTTTAATGCCTATCTAGTGAGGCGACTGTTTGGATCTTTGAGGTTTAATAGATAACGAAGGCTGGAATGCTCCGTGACAATTTTGATTTTTTTGCCCAAACAGTAGCATCTAAACTGAGTAACTCCAAAAATCAGAGAAAGCAATTCCCGTTATGTGGTTGTAAATTTACATTCTGCTTTATTTAAATGTCTAGAAGCGAAAGCGACAGGTTTTCAATTCCATTGATTTTCTGACTCACAACGCATCCTAAAGCCACCTGAGAAGCATCCGTGGTTAATATAAATAGGTTCGGAAAATTTAGGGAAGGCTAGAATCGGGGGCGTAGTAAAAGCTTCTTTTAGTGTATTCATAGCTTTATCGCATTCAGGTGTCCAAACAAATTTTACTCCTTTCTTTAGCAGGTGGGTGAGAGTTCAAGCTTTTTCAGCATAATTTAAAACAAATTTTCGGTAATAGTTGGCAACAGCAAGGAAAATTGCAATTGTTTTACATTGGTGGGTACTGGAAAATCTTTTCCAGCTGATACTAATCCAGGGTGTGGCTTGAGTCCGTCACTAGAAATTACCAAGATAATCAATTTCTGAAGCAGCAAAAGAACATTTTTCAAGTGAAAGATTAAGATTAGCTTTTGTAAGCGTTCAAACACATTTCTTAGTCTAACAATATGGTCTTCAATTGTTCCTGAGAATATTATCAAATCATCAAGATATACTAAAACACTAAAAGGTTTTAATCCACGCATTAAGTGGTCTAAAAAGCACTGAAAACCAGATGGCGCTGTTTTTAGGCCAAATACCAATTGGGTATATTTAAAATGGCCAAAAGGAGATTAATTGCAGGTTTTGGAATATCTTCTTCTGCAAATTTGATGTGATGATATCAGCTCTTAATATCCAAAGTAGTAAAATTTTTAGAGTTTCCTAGGTAGTCAACTGTTTCAGCTATTTTGTGTAACGCAGAAGGATCAGTAATTGTAACTTTGTTAAACCCTCTATAGTCTACACAAAAACGGTATTAGGTTTCCCCATTTTGAGATTTCTTAGGGACGATAATTACTGGTGACCCCCAGGGACTAGTTCTTTCCCTAACTATCCCCTCTTTTAATTACTTGTCAATAAATTCTTCAATTAATGATGTTTCATGAAATTTAATTCTGTAGGCTTTGTTGTAAACTGGTTTCGCGTCCCCAGTTGGAATTCTATGCTCTTCCAAATCTGTAAGTGATAATGTGGTCATTAGAACGAACAATATTTTTAAATTCTTGCAACAAATTTTCAATAACTTCCACATCTTGACTAGACAAATGACTTAACTTATTTTTAAAACAAATATCTGATTCTGCTTGAGCTACACGGACAAACTTATTTTCTACCCCAGATTTATTTACATCTTCTGCCATAAAATTACTACTATCTAATGACTAATCTACATCTATATCTATACTCTGCAAATCACAAATACTGTGGGTGGCAGAGGGTGCTAAGCACCAATCCTAATTCTGCACATTCCAATCCCGAACAGATCGAGGAAAGAAGGAATACATAAATGAATCAGTATGGCATCTTATTTCTCTAATCTTATCCCTCCTGTCATTGCTACCTAAATAGGTTGGCGGAAGAAGTATTTCGTTGCACTCGTAACTTAAAGATTTTCGCATATTATCCAGCAAATTCAAACGAAAACGACGTCGTCTGTCCGCCAAACAATCCCAGCCCAACCCACGAATCAGCTCTGTGACACTTACATAATGACTGTAACTAGCAGTCACGAATCGAGCGGCTCTTCTCTGTACTTTCTCTAACGTGTCAATCAATCCCTTGTGATACGGATCCCATATTCCACAACACTATTATTCCAAATACGGACGCACTAGTGTTTTGTACGCTATTTCCTTTGTATGAGCATTACAACTTCTCAAAATACGTCCTATGAATCGTAGTTTGGAATTTAGCTTTGCCTACAACGGAATTTATGTGCAAGTCCCATTTCGTGTTGCTTTGTACTGTTACGCCTAGATACTTCAGGGAATCCACAGTGTCAACAACTGAATTGTTAACTTTGTACTCCTGAGCAAGCGGGGACATTTTATTACTTACTGATCTTTTAAAACTTCAATCTGCGCCAAACAATGACCCTTTGGCACATCAACATCACTTCCACTAAATTTTCAATTCCAGTAGGTAAATATTTCTTTCCATTAATTATTCTTACTTTACAGATACTCCTCTTAACATAACAACCATTTGAATTCCACCATTCTGACTCCTTTGGTGATTGAACTAAAATAATAGAATTTTCGTCACAAGTAAGGTCATACTGAATAGGTTCAAAAACAACTTTTCCTGAAGATTTTTGAATATTCTGCTTAGCTGTAGACTTGACAGAAGACTTATAGATTCAGTCAACAGGTAGATTTAGGGTAGCTAATCCTGTGTCTGACCATGAATCTTTTAGCGACAAAAGTGGGTCTATACGCGAGTTTTTCCTGAAACTTATTGAACGCTCTGCCACGTTGATGATAGCATTATATTTTGATAAGAGATCTAAGCCTAATACACCATGATAAGATGAATTCAAAATTTGAAACAACATACAACTTAGCATTATATTTTTCATCTTCTACAATTATATCAATAATTCTAATACCATAAGTTTAAATTTCTTCATTTCTTGTTAAACCCATACTATTACAATCTGCTGGCTTTAATCCTTGAGTACCACGTATAGCTTGTGATAAAAGAGAAAGCTGAGCGCCGGTATCAATAATCGTAGCACAATTCTTACCTTTAATTAAAACATCCATTGTTAAATCTTTTATATCTGAATTCCCCCTTAAAGCAATTATTGGCACTTCTCTTATTGTTGTGGGTGCACCAATGTGCGATTGTCGTACCCCTGAGCATTTAAATTACTTTGTGTATTAGCACCCATAGTTTTATTAAAAACTCCTCCCTTAGTAGCTTCATTTGGACTCATATCAATACCTTGACCCTCTTGGTGTACTTCAAAATTACCTCCTGCATTACCATTTTCCCAGAAAATGCACCATTAAATCCCCATGTGTTATTACCAATAAGAAATCTTCCACCATTATTTCCTTGATATTGATAATTATTTCCCCCATAATATCTTGCAACATTGTTACCTGCATACATCATTTGATTGAAATTTCCTCCCTGAAATCCTCTGTTAGGGTTTTGCATGGTTTTCCATGGTTTCCCAAATCACTCCAGGCAAATGCCGGGATGCTTCCTTCAAAAGGCCATGGCC
The DNA here is from genome assembly GCA_031002005.1 of Vandiemenella viatica. Lineage (NCBI taxonomy): Eukaryota > Metazoa > Arthropoda > Insecta > Orthoptera > Morabidae > Vandiemenella > Vandiemenella viatica. Next base: position 176,570,637 of record CM061921.1, on the reverse strand, counting down.
GAATTCCTTCCCATTCCTTGCCCCCATCCTTGCCCCCCATCCTTTCCCGTCTCTAAAGACCTTGCTGTTAAGAGACGTTAAGCAGTTAAATAAAAAACTTAATGGAGCCGAAATTGACCGAAATAGTAACGTTGGTATCACAAGCACAATGAAAACGCTGATTTCCGCTGATCGTCACAGAATGGGGGCAACGCGATCTTGGAACTGGTTACTTTGATGTGTATATACAACTCAGTATACTTTTGGTTTTTGCGAAGACTTTAAAAGGATACAGGCAAGAGTAAATACTGATTCTAGCTAGAGACGACACAAATTCATTCGTATAAGCCAATCCAAATGCTCATAAAAGTAAATTTACCGCCAGTAAACTCGCATGGGTACAAGTAGGCGAAAGCAAGAAACTAGCTTTGCTTACGATTGTAGACACTGAGTAGCCTCTTCGTATTAATTTCAGTAGTTGGAATCTGCTAGAATAACCGTTGCTTCCTATTCCTATATGTAAGACTAAAATTTGGTCTTTGAAAACATCAACGCAATTAAAGAAATCTAGGTACGGGGTTCCGCGATTTCAATCTAACTGGAACGCAATGCGGAATTAAGTGCGGCCCTGTTTGACCACTGCAATCTCATTGTCATAGTGTTGCTAAATAATGTGCGTACCAGTACGAGAACATGAATTTAGACTTAAAAAAAGAAAAGAAAAACCACAGTGTTGTACGACATGTATGCAAGATTCCAACAGTCTTTCTATGACCGAGATCATGCTTCGCCGCTACTAAACGTGAAGACTTTAACGCAACTGCACCTATCGCGTTAATTGGCTGTTCACTCCAAAATGAGACAGTAAAAATGGGGCCTGTAGATATTTGTTTGGAGTTTGATAGCAGTGAGAATTTTCCGGCCTACGCCTCTGCATACTTTCTGATCCTGCACGATCAGGTAGTAGAATACTTACTGTAACAAGTGTTGTGCGTAAGCTGATATAAATCTAAGTGACACCAATTATTATCACTCGTTATCATGACTACCATCTTCCTGGATTGTACAAGAAGAATCGTGTGTTTATTATCAAAGAAGTGGCTTTATGTATAGTGCGCTCAGACAGGAACATCGCCACACATTTTATCTCTGTATCCTTACCATCTCGTGAGGGTAACGACCCAGCAATTAAATGGCAGGCATATAATTACCATGGAATACCTTGGAACGCTAAGGGCGTATCCTGCAGCAAGATGTGTTCTATTCTACATGCAATGACCTATGAGGATGATTCTAGAGACATGATAGTTTCAGAAAATTATCTAGGATAAAGTTTGTTACAATAAAGAAGATTTAGGATGTCTACCACTGCAAGAACTCAAGTAAAATAGTAATTTGACAAATGTTGTAACTTACTTGTAATGATATGTGCGCTGTTGAAAATCCACTATTTCGGTGGCAAGCCCCACTTCGAAAGTAATGGGGAAGGAGGAGTCGGAAGAGTTAAAAAACTCGCATTAACTGGCTCCGGTTGAAAGCACCATGTTAGGGCACCCTTGCCAGGGTAACGGTGAAGACCGCAACGGCAGCGACAGAGGAGAAGGAGACCTTCGGAACGGTGGAGCTAACGTAGAGGCAAGCTAGTACCCAAGGAACTAATGTGGGCACAACTTGCTGCCTTGCAAGATTGGTAGGAGACTACCTAAGGCTAAGGCAGTTAACCCTAACAGAAAATCCTCTTTATCGTTAGGTCCAGCAAGCCAGCAAAAAGAGTAATTGGAGATAGATTTCGAAAACAAAAAGTGCCTTGGTGTGAATACAACAAAGACACCATTTATGTATAGTTCGTCTAGGAGTGATTGCCAAAAACCTGATGATAAGCATAATTATACAGAAAGGAAAAAATCCAATAGATGGAACAAAACCAGAATTGGAACTTTAAACACCATGACAGTGGCGACTAAGTGTGAAGAACTTGTGGACATCATGGAAAGAAGGAAGATAGAAATCTTACGACTGGGTGAAACAAAGTGGAAAGGGAGGGGATCGAAATTCCTGAGGAGGGGGTACAAGCTGTTTTGGCACGGTAATCAGAAATAATCTCAAAATGAGGCAGCTTTATCATTAGTAACATCATTGATGCAGTGACAGACATAGAATATGTTAGTGATAGAATCATTAAGTTACTCCCAAAAAAATTAAGAAAATCAACCTCACCATATTACATGTCTATGGCCCTCAAGCTGGTTGTTCACAGGAAGAAAAAGACAATTTCCTCGCAGACCTTGACGAACACGTTGAGGAAGATAACATTATTATCATGGGGGGTCTTAATGCCCAAGGTGGCACGGATAGAACTGGTTATGAAAATGCGATAGGACCATTTGGCTTTGGAAATAGGAACAATGAAGGGAAATGCTTCCTAGATTTTTGTTTGAGGAACAATCTCATCATCAAAAATACATACTTTAGGAGCCGGGCCAAGCATCAAGTCACTAGCTATAGCTGGGATAGAGAACCGAGGTTTCTCATAGACTTTATAGTGTCTGATCAAGAAGCATGGGCCTTCATCACAGATGTGTAAGTACTAGCTGGAGAAAATGTATGTAACGGCCATTATTTGTTAATTGATAATCTCAGAAATATTGGAGTAGAGAAATTAAATACAGGGAAAAATCCTATAACAAAATTTTGGGAACTGAAGAATCCAGAAAAACAGGCAAAATATCAAAAGAAAATATATATCAATATATGATCTCGTACCCAAAAGTGAAATAGTATCGGCTCAAGAAGAATGCAAAATGTTGCGAGAGGCCCATGTAAACACAGCTGCCGATATAGCTGGAAAAACTAGTTCGAGAGTGAAAGATAAAAAAAAAACACCACTGTCAAAAATACTATAAAAGAAAGAAACATGGTCAAAAGACAAAGGGATCAAGAAAACCAGAAGGTTGAGGAATTGCTAAGGGAACTAGACCAATCTTACAGGGAATTGAAACTAAAAGTGAAGAAAATCATAAAAGAAGAAAAAGAAAAGAGTTGGTTAGAATCTACAAAGAAAATAGAGGAGGACAGCCGGAGCAATAAGAAGCGGTTGTACAATATTGGAAAATCCAAAAGGAACACATTTGAACCCATTAAGGCCTTGAAAAAAGAATATGGAACAATAATCAGGAAAGGAGATAAAGTAAGGGAAGAGATGAGGAAATATTTTGACCATCTGTACAATGGCAACGGAACAACAAGCAAAGAAAAGAGCAGTTCAGGAACAGGAAATCAAGGTGGAAGTATAGAATCCCCTCTTACATAGTCAGAAGTAGAAAAAGCCCTGAAAAGCATGGCTAAAAGCAAATCATCAGGCCTGTATGATGCAAATACAGATATGATCAAAGCAGCAGGAATCTATGGACTTCACTGGATATATAGAATAATGAACACAATCTGGAAAGAAGATAAGTCCCATTTGATTGGAAAAAGGGAATCATAGTGCCAATATTTAAAAAGGGTAGCTGAAGAAAATGTAACAATTACAGAGTAATAGCTCTTCTACACCATGGCCTCAAGCTAATGGAAAAAAATATAGAAGGTAGGCTGAGGAAAGTCATCCAACCGCAGCTTGTAAAAGAGCAGTAAGTATTTAGACCTAACAGATCAACAACAGTTCTCATCTTAACTGCTCGGAGGATCATGGAAAAACGTTGGGAGAGGGGAAGAGATGTCATCTTTATTTTCTTAGATATTGAATAGGCCTATGACAGCATACCTAGAGATAAACTTTTGGAATGTATGTCCAAAAGAAAGGTACCAACAAACTTGATCACCAAAGTTAGAATGCTTAATGTAACTGCCAAAGCTGCATCCAAATTTAAGAAGCTAGACTGGTTGTACTCAAGGTTCAAGGTAGTACATTATCGCCGCTGTTGTTCATCATTGCAGTGGATGAAATTATGAAGAGAGTAAAACAGCAACTCGACCCTGATAACTTCAAATCATTTACATTTGCAGATGATATTGTGATTAGGGGATATACAGAACGAGAGGTATAACAGAAACTGAACATCTGAAATAAGCATTTTAAGGAACTTGGCCTTAAAACAGGCAGCACAAAAACAGTTGTAATGGGTGTCAGCAGACAGAATATGAAGCCTATTATTTATCTGGAGGGTGAAAAATTGAATCAGGTTGATAATTTTCAGTATCTTGGCAGTAAAGTGACCTCTGACAGTCGATCCCAGAACGAAATTACCGATAGGGTACAAAAAGGAGCCCAGTTCTATCATCAAGTTATGCACCTACTGTGGGACAAGCATATTCCAATTACAGCCAAAATGTCACTGTACAATTCATACTTCTAACCCATTACAACGTACAGCCTGGAAGTATGTATCACTACCAGCAGAGATGGAAACAGACTCCAGATGGCCGAGATGAAGTTCCTGAGATCAATGTTACACAAAACCAGAAGAGAGAAGATCAGGAATGAAGTGATCCGTAAACAGATCCCTGAAAAAATTTCCAACGCAAGATTGCGATGGTTTTGACATGTCAAGCAGATGGACCCATCAAGAACAGCGACGATATGGCTGGAAAAAGAACTGAAGGGTAAAAGAACCAGAGGCCGGCCCAGAAGGAGATGGATTTATCTCGTGAAACTGGACATACAGGAGAAAGGTGTGTCATGGTACAGAGTCAAAGAAGAGGAAACATACTTGGACAGACAAAGGTGGCGAGCGCTCTTACACCGCACCCGGATAACTGGAGAAGGATGAAGATGATGACGATGTGCGCTGCTGAAAATGTATTTTAATCGCAAATTCATAGGCGAAATAAAATAATAAACAAATAATATACTTTCTTACTATTTAATTATGATAGGTGACACAAAAATAAAAAAAAATTGGTAAAATGATTTTATTTACGTAAATACCACATTACATTAAATATTACTACATACATGAGTTCCATTTAAATCTTATTTAACTTTGCGCTTAACATCATCAAAAACTGATAGTTTTTGTATGCCTTAATTTCTAGTTTTAAACGTTCATAGACTAGTGATTAACTGGGACTCTATGACACTTCTTTGGCATGTGAATCATCAAAATCCAAATCTGTGAGCCCTTGCATCAAACAACGGGGATAGTCACGAAGCACTTTCACTGATAATGTATTCACAAACTCGTTGTTGTACTTGGTAACTTGATAATTCCAGGACTTCATGGTATTGATAGCGCTGGTCACTGCAGGCATGACGTCGACCACGTTGTCCCATACTGATTCGCCGAGAAACTCACCATAGGCAGGAACAACATTGTTGTAAAACTATATAGTTTTCACTCCAGCTACTGTTAAAGATGAGATGGCGTGCCCGCCAAGTGAGACACTCGTTTGCAGATGTCACTGTGGTTGAAAAAGCTGTTAATTAAATATACCACCTTTCTTCATGTGTAAGCGTAACTTTATTGTGCCCGATTTTATCCAGTACAACTACCGCATTAAATTCCAGTTTATGTGTCAGACCTGCAGTGAGCCGCTTGGTGTAATTGCTGTTTATAGTGCAACATGTTGAAAACGGGGAACTTCACTATAAATTTTTATGCGAACTGCATTAGATGAGCGTCTGCCGGGAACAGAGGGCGAGCTGGATGGTGTGAGAGTATTTATACCTCGGACGCGATGCCGAAGCATTTTCTTTAGCTAGGTACATGAAGGTGGAAAATACTCCATTCATATAACATCTAATGTTTGATTTTTTTACCTGAACTGAAGGGTTCATGGCATGAATGTACGTGTCTTCTAGGAAGGCGATCGAAGACAGAATGCTTACCACCACAGTCGATTCTCCGATTAATAGACCAATGGACTCATTCAAACTTCGCGGAGATAAAACGATACCGATATTTAAGGTGCTCGGTAAAGGGTTAGTTGCCTCATTCAACATACATCTCGAAATGATGCCTTTAAAAACTGCATCAATAAACGAATCCATACTAAAGACGTCTTTCACAATAGCGAGCTACAGGAAACACACAAGGCGGGCACTTAGTGGAGTTATGTCGCAACTTTCCCTACCGATCACTAATGGCAAATTCCGGGCCGCTTGGAAATAGCCAGTAGCCTGGGGCTATGAAGTCGCGCGAGTGTTGAGACACCGGAGGTAGACCTGCAGAAACCTGCCTGAGTAGCCTGGTGCAATGATGTCAGTGCGATTTTCAGACGCCTGCTAGAGAGAAACAGAAGATATGCCTGGGGCTATGACGTCATTTGCTATACCCCTCCATTCGCCGAAACTGTGGAGTTCCAAAAAAAATTTGATTCGGCTTCCCCCACTACTAACGAAGGTCTGAAACCCCGCCCTGCCATCCCGTTTTCGGTTTTCTATACAATACAATACATTCATTTTCCATTGATCCGAATATAAGAGACTAGCTCTGTGGGATGTGGAAAGTTGTCAATTTACAGATAAACAGTTGCGTAACAAAATAATAAGTACACTAGTAGATGTACAGTCATAGCATACATGGTACATTTAAAAAAAGAAAAAAAAATCCATAACAAAATAATACATATACCACAAAATGTACAGTCATAGCATACAAGGTACCGTGAACAATTGCGTTACAAAATAAATACATACGCCAGGAAATGTACAGTCATAGCATACATGGTAAATTAATTATGTAAACTAAATTTACAAAAGCTACTGGCAGTTATTTTTTTAGATACCTTAGAAATAAATTCTTCTACAGAGTAGAAGGAGTTGTCAATTAAAAATTCTTTCAATTTATTCCTGAATTTATTCTTATCATCTGCTAGACATTTAATATGTGTTGGGAGCTTATTGAAGATATGTATCCCTGAATATCGGACCCCTTTTTGAACAAATGACAATAACTTGTAATCCTTGTGAAGATCATTTTTACTTCTAGTGCCATAACTGTGTATTTTACTATTTCTACATCTACATCTATACTCTGCAAATCACAAATACTGTGGGTGGCAGAGGGTGCTAAGCACCAATCCTAATTCTGCGCATTCCAATCCCGAACAGATCGAGGAAAGAAGGAATACATAAATGAATCAGTACGGCATCTTATTTCTCTAATCTTATCCCTCCTGTCATTGCGACCTAAATAGGTTGGCGGAAGAAGTATTTCGTTGCACTCGTAACTTAAAGATTTTCGCATAATCTCCAGCAAATTCAAACGAAAACGACGTCGTCTGTCCGCCAAACAATCCCAGCCCAACCCACGAATTAGCTCTGTGACACTTACGTGAGGACTGTAACTAGCAGTCACGAATCGAGCGGCTCTTCTCTGTACTTTCTCTAATGTGTCAATCAATCCCTTGCGATACGGATCCCAAATTCCACAACAGTATTCCAAATGCGGACGCACTAGTGTTTTGTACGCTATTTCCTTTGAATGAGCATTACGACTTCTCAAAATACGTCCTATGAATCGTAGTTTGGAATTAGCTTTTCCTACAACGGAAGTTATGTGCAAGTCCCATTTCATGTTGCTTTGTACTGTTACGCCTAGATACTTCAGGGAATCTACAGTGTCAACAACTGAATTGTTAACTTTGTACTCCAGAGCAAGCGGGGTCTTTTTATTACTTATGTGCATTGCCTTGCACTTTTTACAGTTAAGTGTAAGCTGCCATTCACGGCACCATTCCGAAATAACAACAAACAATGTATAATTTGTGACAACAAAGGACATTAATGTGTATATAAACTCAGACGCAAATGTTAAAATCCCTAACTTCTTGAACAGCTCTCTACAAGAAGTTCTATTGCTAACCTCACACATAATTCTTATTACACGCTTTTGGGCTCTGAACACTTAGTCTCTATGGGTAAAATTGCCCCAGGAGTGAAAATAAGCAAAATAAACTAGCTGCCTCATACGGAGATCACCTAAAGCTGAAATTGTATGAGTTGCAAATGTGGCTGCACCCAATCGCTTTAATAAGTCAGAAACATGTAGTTTCCAATTTAAATTGTGATCAATATATAAACCTAGAAATTTCACACTCTCTACTTCTTGAATAGACTGGCCTGCAAATTTTATATCTATATTTAGTGTTTATTTATTTATTTCTCGTGTCCAGGACATAACATTACAAGCTAAAAAAAACCAAAACAAATAACATGAATTAATTAATATTAAACTATAAACACAATTAAATGGAATGTGACAAGAATTCCGCAATCTTGATGGCCTTCACGTTTGCCCTATAAAGGTCGTCGATATTGCAGGTTTCAGGGAGATTCCTGCATATCAGAAGATGTTGTGGGTTCTGAAGCTCACCACATTCACATAGATCGTTGTCATTAGTGTACCCCCCTTTTTTATATTATATCTACATCGGGACACTTCAGTTCTTAACCTGTTTAGAGCCTTCCATATAGCATATGGCTGATTACACCCCGTAGCCGGTGCCTCTTTGATGTTCCTCCACTGTTCTTCAGGCAACGAATTTCGCCATAGTTGTAGACGGCGTGCTCCAGTAGAAGATGTTATGACTAGTTGATTGTACGAAGCTCTTCCTTGACTTCAGCCTTGTGGGTTGAGGTTCGTGTCCAAACAAAGGGTGTCTGGGGTCTGTTTCTTGTTTCCTCTTCTCCCTCTCTGAAAGAGTACAGGTTACAGGTGTGGCATTCATCGATCTCACAGCGGCGTATGATACAGTCAACCACAAAATTTTGATAAGTAAGGTATATTCCATCACAAATGACTACAATCTTACACAAGGCATCCAGTGTTTACTACAAAACAGAAGGTTTTACGTCACCATCCACAATAAGAAGAGTTGATGGAGAACTCAGAAGAATGGGCTCCCTCAGGGTAGTGTTCTGGCCCCGCTCTTGTACAACATATATACAAATGATCAACCAATTTTTCCTGGAACAAGAGCATTCATTTATGCTGATGACACAGCAGTTGCAGCTCAAGGCACAACCTTTGAGGCGGTGGAGGTGAAGCTGACAACAGCTCTTGAAGATATGGCCAAGTATTATGATGCTAATCACTTGAAGCCCAACCCTGGAAAAATACAGGTCTGTTCTTTCCATCTGAGAAACAGAGAAACCAGACGGAAGATGAACATCAACTGGAGGGGGCAACAACTACTACACTGCGATACTCCAAAATATCTAGGAGTAAAGCTTGATCGATCTCTCACATTCAAAACCCATTGTGAAGATCTGAAACTTAAAGTATCTGCCCGGAACAACATCATCCGGAAACTTACAAGTACCTCCTGGGGAGCACATCCAAATGTGCTTCGTACATCTGCCCTGGCATTTAGTTTCTCTGCAGCAGAATACTCAGCACCAGTTTGGCATAACTCTGCACATGCTAAGCAGGTTGATATAGCATTGAATGATACTGGTCGCATTGTAACAGGTTGCCTAAAACCAACTCCTATTAGTAAAATATATTTAGTGTTAATCTTTGTGATGTACTGAATTGCATATACTAAGTTTTATCAAAGTTTAAAGACAAGCCATTAGCTGTAAACCATTTATTAATCAGTTCAAAGACATAATTTGAAATATATTCTGCAGATAAATCTGGAGTATTTTTAATTCCTATATTTGTGTCATCTGCAAATTGGACAAATTTTGAATTTTTACATGATACACAGGGTAGATCATTTATATATATTAAAAACAATAGTGGCCCGAATATAGAACCCTGAGGTACTCCACATCTGATTAATTTCCACTCAGAAAACAGTGGACCTCTTAAGGCAGCCTTAAAATTCTCCATTGATATTTTCTGTTTTCTATTTAGAAGGTCAGAACTAAGCCATTTATTAACATTTCCATCTATACCATAATACTTTAGTTTCTGTATTAGAATTTTATGATCTGCACAGTAAAATGCCTTATATAAGTCACAAAAATTCCCACAGGGATTAATTTATCATTTATTCCTTCTAAAATATTGTCAGTGAATGCAAATATAGCTTGTTCTGTTGAATGACCCTTTTGAAAATCAAATTGTGATTTAGTTAGAATATTATTATTTTTAAGGTGCTCATAAACTCTATTGTACATTGCTTTCTCAAAAAATTTGGAGAAGGCTTGTAGCATTTCTTAAATGATCACTGTTTATCATTAAGAAAAGGTACCGTGTTGCATTTATGATCTTCTTATTATTATTAACTCCGAAGTGGTTTTCAATATGTTTATCTTTATTTATATATATCGTAATATGCCTTTTGTGCGGCTATAGTAAATAATTAATTTGTTAGCCGTTATTCTGTACAATTTAAATCACTCTTTTATTACATTAAATACATCGTTCTTAAATACATAATCGGACTTGTTCCTGCAAGTTCTCCTTATCGCTGACCTAGGCAATCTCCTAGTTGTATCTCTGTCTATCTGTTGCTATGGAAACCCTTTTAAAAAGAGTATTGATAGGCCCGTGCCATGGAATTCATACGTCAAAGATGTCATTAGAATATCTGTTATGCTACAGGCTGTTAGTAATGAAATTGGTCGGTTATTCAATACAGCTGCCTTATCTCCCTTTTTAGTGTGGTTTAACTACAGCATGCTTAAGCCTATCTGGAAAAGTACCCTCAAGTAGAGATATATTAAACAGATAACTTAGTATATTACTTAATTCTGTGGAGCACATTTTAATTAATCTGCTGGAAATCCCATCATAACCACTTGAGTATTTGCTTTTAAGGGATCTGATAATTTTTCTTATTTCTTCTGGAGCAGCTAATTTTACAGACATAGAGTTAAATTTTTCACGGAAAACTGTTCTGACAAAATCCATACTGTGTGTCACTGAGCTATTAGTAGTCAATTTATCAGCAACAGATAAAGAATATTTATTTAATATATCGGCAATTGAAAAATTAGATTCTACTGAATTTTCTTTGATAAAAATATCATTACTTGATTGATTACTTTTTCCTGTTTCCTTTTTTACAATGTCCCATATAGTCTTAGTTTTATCTTCAGAATGTTTGTAGTACATACATTTTGATTCTTTAATAACCTTTTTTCAATATTTTGCAGTACTGTTTGTAATGTGTTTTAACATTAGCATTCTCACTGTTCCTAGAGGCAATATACAACTTCCTTTTATTAATGTATGATGTTCTAATGCCAATAGTTATCCAAGGCTTTTGTTCTTTTTGAGAAGCACAACACTTTTTCAAGGGGAAGCAGCTTTCAAAGTAATTTAATACAATGCTACTAAAAATGTTGTAATTTTCATCCATACGTTGTGCACTGTAAACGTGTTTCCAGTTAGTGGTATCGAGACATCTTCTAAAATAAGTAACTGACTCATCATTTATTACACGCTGAAGTTTAAAAACATTACTCTTAGAGCTAGTTCCTACTGAAGTGTTGATGGTTAATAATTGGGCATTGTGATCCGAAAGGCCATTGATGGATGGCTTGATGGTATAACTGAATTTTGAGGTATCTAGGAAAACATTGTCTATAGCTGAGTGACTGTTATTCTTTATTCTAGTTGGAAAATTAACTGCCTGAGTTAAATTGAATGAACTTACTAATGATTGTAACATGACTTTACAGGGTAATTTATGTAGAAAATCTACATTAAAATCACTGCATACGAGTATGTTGACTTCTTTTCTGCTTAAAAATGTTAATAAGAGTTCAAATTGGTTCATAAAAATAGAAAAGTTTCCCGATGCTCTGTATACTGTTACTGTTATGAAAATTTCATTATTGAAATTTAGCTGTGTAGCACAAGCTTCAAAATATTGATCAACACAGTACTCGCTAATACTTATATCCTCAAAACTATAACCATTTCTAACATAAATGACAACTCCTCCTTTCTCCAAGTTCATTCTACACTAATGAGAAGCTAAATTAAAGTCAGTTACATTTGACATACCTATTCTTATTGTTATGTGGTGTTCAGACAAGCATAAAACATTAATTCTATTGATATCATTTAATTCATTTATGTGGACTAGCAATTCATCCACTTTGTTTATTAGCCCTCTGATATTCTGATATAATAAATTAATCCCTACACAATTTTTAATTTTGGTATCTGAAAACTCATTATTGTTTAAACTAATTTCTTTTAAAACACTCTGCCTAATACATGATCCTAATCTAAATAAAATTGTAGTTTAAAAAACTAAAATCACGCTTTCGTAGTAATGTAAACTAAAAGGTTAAAAATAATATTTAAATATAAACATTTTGTTTAACAGTGATAGGACGTCCCACAATTCAGGATTAATTAATTTTTTTGAATAAGCTTAAAGTATAAAATCACTGATTACAAAATTAACTTTAATGTTAAAAAAGCGTGGGGTGCTCTCTACATAACTTTTGACAATGACTCTGTCTTTACAAACAGCCAACGACAAAAAATATAAGACAACTGAAATAGCACCCCATGCTTTTACTATTATAGAAAAGTAGCCTTCCTCGTTTACCGTGCTATTGGATCTTGTAACATAACCGTTGAAATTACGGATATAATTTTAGTATAAATTGTGATCTGAGAAGTAAATGTAATGTCTTTGGTTGAGCGATTACTTAGCGCGCTTTGAAACAGTCTTGTATTGGCGACGTCAGAGTAAGCTACGGCCAGCGAGAGCTTATATGCCGCGGCCGGGAGCATGTGTGTGTGTGTGTCGCCTAACCGAGGCTCAGAGTTGTAAGACATTGTGTGGACATTCTGGAGGTATTTTTTTGGACTATGAAGGTTATTTTGAATAAACTGGTTTCACATAAACTGTGTATGCTGAACTGTTATTGATTTGGATCACATCGATTGAGTGATAAGTAATTACGGGGCTTGTACTGAATGTTACAATCCTTGATTATCCTCGAACCTGCATTCTTTGGAGAAGAAGTTTAGTTTTTAAGTATCTGCTGGCTTGCTTAGATATTTGTAGTTCAGATGAATAAATGTGAGTGAACTGTGAAAGCTGAAATGCTGTGTATTTCTCAGTACTTTCTTACTTGTTTTCTCTGACTACAATTCTAGTTCATCTAACTAGTAAAGATCAGCAGATTGGCGACCGCACGGCTGACCGAACTTTTTTATTTATAAGTGTTAATCCATAATTAAATCTAAAAGCCCCAACAAGTACTACGACAAGATGACTGTGAGTTTGCATGGCGCCTCAGTGACAGGACGTGTGGTTAAATAGGCATCTGGAGGAGAAATTAACTTTCAATTCCAGAGCATACACACGAGGATAAAGAGGACAAAGGATAAATTACGGCGAAGTGAGAATAAAGTGACAATTAGGCGCGAAGACGACAATAGTCAAAGTGGAAGATATAACACTACAACGACACGAGGCAGTGAGTCAAAGACGGCGAGCGAAGATAATCTACTCTGAGACCAGTGAAGGTGGCGCATGAACTCGACGAGCATTTCCGAGCGGAGCCGAGAGCAGCCGAAGGGAGCCGAGCCGGAGCAGCCGACACGAGCGGAGCCGAGAGCAGCTGAAGGGAGCGGAGCCGGAGCAGCCGACACGAGGGTGGCCGAGACCAGCCGAAGGAAGCCGAGCCGGAGCAGCTGATTCGAGCCAACCTGCGACCAGCCGAGCTGAGCCGAGCAGACCTGACTGAAGACACCAAAGCTAAGTGCGCGTGTTGCTGCTAGCGAGCTGCTGCGAAGCGTCTTTTCCTATCTGTTCCGTTCCTTTAATATTTTTTCCTATAATTTCGAGTCGCACATAGGAAGGAAAACCGAGTTGAGTTTTTCTCTCCTTTTTGCCCATTCCTTTGTCATTCTGGTGACACTTACCGCATGTTGACGCAGCACAAGTAGTTGGTTTCAGTTTGCATGCATTTAATTTTGATATGTGGACTGAGTTTCATGAATAGCAGCGTTGTATTGGTTTTGTTTGCTGTGAATTGAAAGGGGGGAAGTAAAGCAACTGAGTTGTTATCATAATTGGATTTTCCCGTTGGATTTGTAATATAAACTTACTGAAATGGGGGAAGAGACGGAGTCAAAAGTGGCTGACATGCTGGCTAAGTTTTGCGAAACATTTAATAAGAGATTTGAATCCTTTGATAATAAATTTGACAAATTTGATACCCAATTTGAAACCCTTAAGGACTCTAATGGTCAACTTCATTCCGAATTTGAAACCCTTAATGGTAGACTTGAAGTAATGGAAAGGGACGCAGAAGTTCGTCACGATAGCTTAGTCAAGGAGCAGAAATGGCACATAGCAGAGTTAGACAGAAAACTTGAAGAGTATAGTGTTAGGTGTGTTGGTCGGACAGAGGAGTTGTCCTCTCAAGTTTCCAAGTTAGAACAACGGGTTGAGCAGGAGACGAGTGGTTTGCGCCAGGATACCGGTGCCTTACAGGCGCAGTATTTACAGTTAGTAGAAAAAAGCGACAGTCAGAGCCACCGCGTAGGGTGCCTTGAAGATCAGATGCAAACATTTCAGGGTGATGTCAAAGGGCTGGCAGCTGACGTGGAAAAGGTTTATGAAGATGTTGAGAAGGTGAAACTACATACCCCTCTAGTGGTGAAACAAGAACTAGTAAAACAAGTCCCCAATGTAGTGAGGGAAGAGCTTGTCAAGTACCAAGGAATTATAAAGACCTCAGCTTTTCCGGTTAAAGTCAATGATGAGAAGATAGATTGGGAGGAATTTTCCGGAAAGAATTGTATACATCCTGTAAAGTTCATTAGAAATTTTGAAAATTTCGCACCTTTCCTGATGGCTAGTAAAGAAAATAAAATTAGAATGGTAATTAAACATTTGAGAGGAGAACCTCGTCTTTGGGCTGATCAATTCGAAGACCGTTTTGAAACGTTTGCTCAGTTTAAAACAGATTTTTTAAACCTATACTGGTCGGCAGAAAGACAGATTGCCGTGAAATCCGAATTAATGTTGGGCGAGCATTACGATCCGAATAAAGAGACACAAACTAATTTTTTTATGAGGTGTTACTCATCTTGTAGGTACCTAGATCAACCCCACAGTGAGGAAGAATATGTTAAAATTATTGCGGCTCGACTACCCGAACAAACGCAATTTATTCTCACCAGCCATAAAATATGTTCAATTAAGGATGCCATAGACATGTTGGGAAGGTTGGATGTCCAGGAGGAGAGGATGAGGAGAGACAAGTCGAAGTTTCAGAATGGTTATAGACACTTTCAGGATAGGCGGACACGAGGAGGCGGTTACTGGAGAGAAGAAGGAAGGAATAACCGACAACAACCGATAAATACATACCAACACGGGGCTAGGCAGAGAAACACTTTTGAGCCGAATAACCAAGCGGTAGAAACAGAAACTAATAATCAACACCAACGGTACCATGACAACCAACCTCATAACAGAGAACAGAGGGTAGCCACAGTAGCTGCGAGTGGTGAAAATTGTTTAAACTAATTTCTGCCACTGTCGCGGCCTCATCAGGGGCAGAACCGGTTAAGAGGCCAAATGCGGACGTAATTTCACAGAACGGAAGCGGAGGATTAAGAAAGAAGAAAATTCGGGAAGAAGTTTTTATTTTTGACACTATATTAGGTAATGTTTTAAAGGATGAAGTTGAAGTAAATTGTAAAAGTATTATGGCTGCGGAAACAGACGTTCAAGGGTGTAAGGAGAAATTTGTGGAAGACGATATAAAAGAGAAATTTTTTGAAGTAGCGGAGGAATTTTTTTATGATGCTCTTACAGAGGAGAAGTCAAGATTACGGGAGAATGAGGTTATAAAGATTGAAGTGGAGGGATTTTTATCTGTAAATACGGGAGAAGTAAAGTTGGATAGAATCAAGGCAGTACGACAGCCATATGGCGTTGACAATAGTGACTGGAGCGGGAGCAGTGGCCGACAGTCGGCGCGTACTAGCGTATACCGGAGCACTGTTGGAACCTGTGCCACAAAAGTTTTGACCGCCGCAACGCGGGCGAGAGCAGAAAAGCAGGCGGGCAAGTTGTGTTACGCCCGGGAACGTAATAATTTAGCTGAATCAGTCATTTTTGATGGTGGAAGATACGAAGAAGTAACTGGTAGACAAAAACCTTTTCAATTTGTAGATGAAGAAATTAAAATTGACAGAAAATCTATACGGTGGAAAATTAATGAGGAAAATAAAATTGACAGAAAGTCTATAAGGTGGAAGACGGAGGAAGGTGATCGAACAAGTATCAATTTTCCCGATTGTGACCAGACTAAGAAAACAAGTAATCCTGTCCTGTTATTTTCATATTTTTTCTTCTTCTTTTTTTCAATCATCAATCCTTTTTCTGAGAGAAAATCTCTGTATCACTATAAACCCTACCTTCCCCTTACCTTCGAAGACGCGAGCAGTAATGTAGTAGCACGAAGAAGTGTGGTAAAGTGAGTGAAGTGACGCGTGTGACGTGATGCTTAAAGCAGAAAAGTGTACAGGTCATTGACCTGTGGGTAGCTGGTGTTTACATTGAAAACAATGGTTTTGACAGCAAGCTGTCAACTTGCTATTGAATACTAATTCATGTCCTTTCCTTTTCTATTTTGTGTTCAGTAGGGTTTTTTTTTTCCTTTCTTATGTTTACTGTTTCTGATATGTCTGGTGTGTAATATTTTTCTTGTATGTTTGTTGAACTTAATATGTATTTGCTTCTGTTATTGTAAGTGTAAGCAAGCAGCCACGCAGACTTAGCGTTATGTTTGGTAATATGTATTGGTATGTGCCCATGTTTCTATGTAAATGTTAACAGAAGTGGTCTGTAATGACGAAAGTTGGTACCTTTTTCAATGCCAACTTTCGCCACATTCCAACCGGGGGAGTGTGACATAACAGTTTTTTTTTTTTGATAATTGATCAATTTTATCTGAAACCAGATCAATTATCACAAGGTTGTTAGTTAGGGAGTGTAACATAACCGTTGAAATTACGGATATAATTTTAGTATAAATTGTGATCTGAGAAGTAAATGTAATGTCTTTGGTTGAGCGATTACTTAGCGCGCTTTGAAACAGTCTTGTATTGGCGACGTCAGAGTAAGCTACGGCCAGCGAGAGCTTATATGCCGCGGCCGGGAGCATGTGTGTGTGTGTGTCGCCTAACCGAGGCTCAGAGTTGTAAGACATTGTGTGGACATTCTGGAGGTATTTTTTTTGGACTATGAAGGTTATTTTGAATAAACTGGTTTCACATAAACTGTGTATGCTGAACTGTTATTGATTTGGATCACATCGATTGAGTGATAAGTAATTACGGGGCTTGTACTGAATGTTACAATCCTTGATTATCCTCGAACCTGCATTCTTTGGAGAAGAAGTTTAGTTTTTAAGTATCTGCTGGCTTGCTTAGATATTTGTAGTTCAGATGAATAAATGTGAGTGAACTGTGAAAGCTGAAATGCTGTGTATTTCTCAGTACTTTCTTACTTGTTTTCTCTGACTACAATTCTAGTTCATCTAACTAGTAAAGATCAGCAGATTGGCGACCGCACGGCTGACCGAACTTTTTATTTATAAGTGTTAATCCATAATTAAATCTAAAAGCCCCAACAAGTACTACGACAAGATGACTGTGAGTTTGCAATCTCTTGTTGAGTTGACCATTTAATTGTATTTTACTCTTGGGAATAATAATTAATAATGAAACTACAACTCAAAGAAAAAGAGAGATTGGCGAAGAAAAGCTAACAGTAAGAAACATACTTTTTAAACTATCTGAACTAAAAAGTTAAAAATAAAATTGTAGTTTAAAAAACTAAAATCACGCTTTCGTAGTAATGTAAACTAAAAGGTTAAAAATAATATTTAAATATAAACATTTTGTTTAACAGTGATAGGACGTCCCACAATTCAGGATAAATTATTTTTTTTTGTATAAGCTTAAAGAATAAAGTCACTGATCACAAAATTAACTTTAATGTAAAAAAGCATGGGGTGCTATTTCAGTTGTCTTATATTTTTTGTCTTTGGCTGTTTGTAAAGACAGAGTCATTGTCAAAAGTTATGTAGAGCGCACCCCACGCTTTTTTAACATTAAAGTTAATTTTGTAATCAGTGACTTTATACTTTAAGCTTATTCGAAAAAATTAATTTAATCCTGAATTGTGGGACGTCCTATCACTGTTAAACAAAATGTTTATAATTAAATATTATTTTTTAACCTTTTAGTTTACAATACTACGAAAGCGTGATTTTAGTTTTTTAAACTACAATTTTATTTTTAACTTTTTAGTTCAGATAGTTTAAAAAGTATGTTTCTTACTGTTAGCTTTTCTTCGCCAATCTCTCTTTTTCTTTGAGTTGTAGTTTCATTATTAATTATTATTCCCAAGAGTAAAATACAATTAAATGGTCAACTCAACAAGAGATCCAATAGCACGGTAAACGAGGAAGGCTACTTTTCTATAATAGTACGAAGTAATATTTCGAATACTTACTATTCAACATCACGTTAAGCGACTTCAGACAGAGAAACCCTTCTGGATAAGAGACAGCAGAAGACGATCGTCTACAGCAACCAAGGCTCGGTAAATCACACCCGGGAAACTGGAGAACGACGATGATGATGATGATGGCTATATTGAGTGGGAAATCTCCGAAGGGTGTGGCCGCCAAATGACGAAGATTTCTCGAATCGCACCTGTGCACTAATGTCGCGGCTGCATTTGCCTAACTCAGTAATCCCATCAAGTATAGGATACACTGACAACGTGGTGAGAGTGAAATTATTGAATTTTTATCGGTTCTTAATAAGTGTGCAAAATTTCAAACGATTCGGACGTCAGGAAGTGGGTAAACACTGAAATGAAAGATTCCATTACATGCAACCATTTTTCTATTGTTACCGTCAGAGTAACGAGAATAGCAGGACGTTGCTAAGAGACTACTGTATTGTCAACGGTTCTTAAAACGTGTGCAACATTTTTATGTTTTTACTGTCAACGTAATTAGAATATCAAGACATAGCTATGAAATTATTGTATTGTAATCAGTTATCAATACATGAGCAAAATTTCAAACAACTCGGACATCTGGAATTGGGTTAAAATTATATTGCAAAATTCCGCGACATTCAACCATTTTTCTGTTGTTACTGTCAAAGTAATGAGCATAGCAGGATATAACTATAAAATTATTGTATTGTCACCGGTTCTTAATATGTGTGCCAAATTTCAAACAGCTCGGACATCGGGAAGTGGGTCAAAATGGAGTTGTAAAATTCCGTTACATTCATACATACATACATACAAGTCAAGCTAATATAAAGCGTGTAAAAAGGAGCTGCCCTAACACCATTAACAACAGGAATCTGTTCATGTGAATTTGTGGCCCCAATTAATTGTTTTGCAATGAGATCTGAAAGAACCCCCTTCCCTCTACTATTGAGGTGTAGGCCATGCATAGTATAACCCCACCTATCGATAGCATCTACAGGTACCAAACCCATGCCAGAGCCAACATCAGACATAAGATACTGTTCCAGTTCCAGATTCACTCACCTCACAGCAGAGTTCATCTGTGGCCGATCATAGCGTCTCAAGACTGATATCACATTGACCCGAGTGTGGCAAGTTGCTTCTGCTATTTTCTCCAGGTCATCTCTGATACTATACTTATCATTCCTGCCCAAACTATTTCCCGCTCCTCCCACTATCACCACATGATTCTGATCTGTGAAATCCCTACACAAAGAACATATATCTTCTACTACCTGACCAAGACTAGCACTAGGTTTGAAGAAACTCATGATCTGGAAACCTGATCCTAATTTTTCCTGCACCAATGGCCCAACACCTCGACCATGACTACTACCTAGCAGCAAGACCTTCTTTTTCCCTAATCCATGCCTACCAGACTTAACTACAAAGCTTTTCCTACAAGTCTGCTGCTTATTACCTGGCAACAGGGCAAACCTATTTTGCACCCCAACAACAAAAGAATCAGAAGTCCTTCTTGTTCTAATTGCCCTTTTACCTGTCACCAGTTCCCAACCATCTCTGTTTCCCTCCCTGCGCAGCCTATCCAACTCCTTTCTAGCCTCTATCAGTTCAGCCTGAAGAGCACTAATCCTTTCCTCCTGCTCCAATATCTTCATACTTTTGAAACAATCTTTACAAAACCATGGGAGAGCCTCCTCAATTTCCCCAACTTCGATGCCACTACAAATCGGTCCCAAATGAAACCATTTCTCACACCCTTCGCAAAAAAATCCAACCCTCAAAAATCTACGGCAATGTCCACACTTTTTACTCATGATTACAAGAAACTAACAATAGCAAAGTACACAATACGAGTGACAAAATTTGTTGAACTTAACCATACAAAAAAATCTGCTAAATTAATTCACAAGTAAGCTTTATCTAAATATATTTTCGCTCTATAACAAAAATCCGAACTTAAGCCGAGCGTTCAAAAATGTAAACAAACACAGAAAGTAAACACGGAACAGACCAAAGCACTAAATCACAAATAATTTTTTTTGCAAGAATAAAAATACTCACTAACGCTCACAGTAGTAAGATGTATTTGAATTTAGAGTTTAGAATTACTATTGCAATAAAAAATAACTATTAACTATATTTATTTATAATTTAAATACACACGTTCTTGCGGTACGTGTTTCCACGGTATTCCCGAAATCACTCCCGGAGTATTCCTGGTTGGTTCCCTCAGGAGGATATGATTAAATTCCTTCTAGTTTCTTGCCCCCATTCCTTTCACGCCTCTAACTGCCTCGTCGTTGACAATTCGTAATAGAAGGTAATCGTAAATTAGAGTTTTCCTTCTCTTTCTTTGCTAAGGCTTCAAAAACTTTAAATTAATACAGGGTAATTCATGCTAAATTTTACAAGTATAGTACCCTGTTCGTCACAGTCATTTCAACATTTTAACGCTTTTCTTACTAATTTATATGCTATCCCTTATACACCAGTCGCTAACAGATTTTTCCGAAGTCAAATACGAAAGAAATCGTTTTATATTTGCTTCACTAAATTCAAGTTCTTATTCACCTCCATTCACAATTAAAATTGAGTTGTAGGCTCTTTTCTGGATATAACTGCGCTACAAGATTAACGATATACTAACCGAAAATTGTTGTGCACTGACGCTTTTCAACATAAACCAATCACTAGTTGTAAATCCTATTCGCTGCTAAAACGCATATTTAGCGTCGATATTTTAATTATATTGCTGACTTCCTAATCGAATTCTTAAGGATATAAACCGACATTAAAAGTTGAAACTCATGTTTTGATCTACAGTTTTATAGTGTCTGTTCTTCAAAGGAATTGCTTCCAGTACACTCCCACACTTCCTTATCATCTGGCCAAAAGCAGCCACATACACGCCCTCTGCCAATCCGGGTTTGACATGACAAACATTACGATTTGCCTAATCTCGCCCAGCCAATCCTCTTTCTCCTTTTAGGGACATCAGCCTCAGTGGCTAATTTGTTTCGATTAATCCTACCAGCACAGAATATTTGTATCGATTTTTTAATTTATACCATAATATGATAATAAAGGGTTGCTACAATCTGTCCAAGTTTGGAGGATGTACCGGTGGCTACGCTCTCAAAATCATCTTGCCATACAGGATCCACCACTGCATCAAAGTCAAAATGCCATCGGTGTGGAATTACATCAGAAAACTGTGTACGAAAATAAATCCATAATAAAGATTTTACACTTTAAATTCCCTCTAAACCTAGAAATGTTATACTAGTAAAAGTGTAAGACAAAAGAAGAAAATTATGTAAACGCAAACTGGTACTATTTTCTCCAGAACTATAATATGCACATCTATCTCTAATTCACCGATGCCATTTTTTCGTGCTGTTAGACCTTTTCGCGTTAATTGAAATATACTGTAGCTCTTGTCCAACGGAATCCGCTGACATTCCGCGTGGAGTAATCAACAATGTAGATACTGATTTTGACTTTTAACAACTGATAGCAGCAAAGAGAAACATATCTCCACAGTTGGAAATCTGCTATTGTTTAAAAATATCCAGCAACTATTTAGTTAGCCATCTTACAATTATTCTTCGGTACATTAATTGTTTTCACAGACACATGAAGATACGATATTTCAGTATTAATATGTTCAATTTTTTAGATAATTTTAAAAGTTTTCGTTAATTATTAAGTTTTGGATCTTATGTTTTATATTTACTTGAATAAATAACCGCGTGATAAAATTTATGCTTAAATTTACTAAGAGTGATATAATATTCATCATAGTTTTCAGATTAACTCCAAAGTTTTGATAATGTTAGTGATTTAAACAAGAAAATTATGTATTAATTTAAAACTATTAATGTCTACATCTCCTGGCAACACCAGTTAATTTTATTTATACTCTCATTAATAATTTAATCACACAATCCACATGTATTAAATTGAACTTTCTTCCCTTCATAATACGAGCAAAACCATCATCTTTAATATTTTTAATAAAATTGCATATAATTTGGAAGAAATTTTCTCAGAACCTGTAAAAATTTTGGCTCTACTCGTGTTAATCACGATAATTACTGACATCCTTTGAAAGATTGATATATATCTTCTTTTAGCTGTGACATTTACTGAAACTCATCTAAACACGTGATATGGTCTTTAGAATATTCATAGATGATCTAGATTCCGTTTAGCTTGAGGTTAAATCTCATTGTAAAAGTCTTGCAGGCCTTATTTTGTTTTGTATGATAAACGACTTGCTTACTTTTCCGATTTTTTAAAACAGTATAATCATAGTATGAGTAGATTTCTGAAGGGTTTTACTGACTTGTGATGTCTATTGTGTCCATTTCCGGTTATTCCAGTAACATCTTATATTTTTGAAAGAATAATTATTTATTTAAAGGTTTATTTTGCCTGGTAAGATTAGGGCTTTCAAGCACTCTCTTACATCATGTCCGGTGATATGCGGTTCTGGTGTCGAAGAAAAACAACAACGAGCTTTCAGCGGCTGGCTCTGCCGCCATCTTCAGGTCTGATGGTATGCAAGGAGCAGAGTGCAGCTCTAGTGCTCCTTGCATAACATCAGACCTGAAGATGGCGGCAGAGCCAGCCGCCGAAAGCTCGTTGTTGTTTTTCTTCAACACCATACGTCGGAGAACCTGCGAAGACTTCATATCATCGATACGCCGTGAAAGCCTTCGTTGACACATCATGCCAGGTGTTTATAATAAATAATATACACATTACGCAAACTAACAGAATATATCACTTATAAAAAAATTTGGCCTAAATTAAGTTCAAGAGTAATACTAACAAAAAAAACTTAATAATATTTATAAGTAAAATATTAACTAAAATCTTAATAATATTCATATTTGACTAGTCAATCATTTAATGGTATAAACTAATGCTAGTGAAAGATAAAGAAGTAAATGGTATAAACTTAATACTAGTAGGATGAAGAAACAAGACACAAACTAATAATAGGAAAGGCAGAATAAACAAGTGGACACAGTATAAATCAATATAATTCAACTCTAAAAATAAGTTATGCATGGAAGAAGAGGTCATTTAGCTAGTGCTCGAATAAGTAATGCTTTCTCAAAAGAAATTTAAATGGGTCGATTTTTTTGGTATTTCTAATTTTCAGGGGAAGATCATTCCACAATCTAGCCGCTGAAGTGAAGAAGGAATTGGTTAGGGTTTCAGAGCTGTGGGCGTGGATGGTTAGTATGTTTGAGTTCAAAGATATAGTCTAGTGTTAATATTATGGGAAAGTCCTACACATGAGATGTTGGAACAAAGGTAGGCGGGAATTTTCAGATGTATGAGACGGTGAAGATGACATAGAGTGTGGAATCATCGTCGATCGCAAACGCGAAACCACTGAAAGCGATCGTATGATGGTGAGACATGATCTTACAGTCGCAGGACAAAGATGAACCTTACACAGGAGTTTATAACAAGTTCAAGTTTCCTTATGTCTGCCGAACTCAAATTTTGCTAAAACAACGTCACAGTAATCGAGATGGGGAAGCACAAGTGTCTGCACCAATTGCTTTTTCAAATGAGTGGGGAAGAATTTCTTACATTTATACAGAGTATGAAGAGAAGAGAAGGATTTGTGATATACTGAGACAGTATTTTCAGACCAGTTTAAATTACTACCTAGTAGGACTCTCAGATCTTTTACAAAATCACTATAGTTTAGCTCTGTTCCCTGAAGCTTTATTTTTGGGAGAATTGATGTGAAGTTGCTGCCTGTCAGTTTTGGAGTATCAATAACAACAGCCTGAGATTTATTTTTAATCCAAGTCTCTTTGCCCAATCACAAAGATTCTTAAGGTCTGCATTTATTTACTGTATTATAGTGAGTACCTCATTTGGTGACGTACTAAGGTATATGTAGGTCGGCTGCGTACACATTGTAATAACAGTATCATTAGATACTAGCCACATCGTTAATACGTATAGAAAAATGAAGTGGTCCCAAGACTGAGCCCTGGGGGACACAACAGTTTGCAGTCTCCCATGGCGATCTGTTTCCACTGACATCCGTAACACAATGCTGACGGTTCCTAAAATACGATTCGAACCAGTCAACAGTGCCGCTGGAAAAAATTTAATTCTCTCAGTTTGGGGAGGAGAATGTCAAGGTCGACATTCCAAATGCCTTGCTGAAATCAAGAAGTATCACTATTGTTATTTTTCGTCTGTACATAGCAAGTCTTATGTCGTCTGTTACCTTTATGAGTGCAGTCGCCGTACTGCGGTTTTTCCGAAAACCGGACTGAAAATTATCCAGTTTGTTGTGCACATTAAGGTTATTAGTGGTATGGTCATAAACTACGTATTCGAGAGCCTTTGAAATGGTAGGTAATAAACTTATTGGTCGATAGTCTGACGGTTCGACAGGAGCGGTTTTCTTTGGTAATGGTTTGATTAAGGCCATGATACAAACTCTTGGATATGTTCCAGTAAATACAGAAAAATTAAAAATTCGTGCTATAAATGGAGTAATTATATCCAATATATTATTAAACATTTTAATATCGATGTCATCTACCTCTTTTCCATTAGATTTTATCCGTGCAATAGCTTTCCTCACCTGCCTTGTAATCGTAAGTGACAAGTTAAATTGTTGGGTGTGGTTTACTAGCGAATTTTGGTGAATGATTTCTAGTGTTTTTAATGCGGGGTTAATTTCGACTGTTCGAGTTGAGAAGTGGCTGTTAAGCTTGTCTAATGGCATATGAATATCTGAGACGTAATTTCTTTTGCTGATTCCAAAGGCGCGAAGGTTTTTCCACAAAACAGAAGGAGTTGTGCTTTCAGTAATGATCTTATGAGCGTAACGAAGTTTAGCGTTTCTCATGCCTTGCTTAGTACGATTGCGCATTTTTCTATACTGTTGGTAGTTATTGTCTGATGGGTTTCGTCTGTAATGTCTATGAGTGGCATCTCTTTCGGTCATAAGTTGTCTTATGTCTTCATTTAACCATTGTGCTACTTTTCTTAGGCGGGGCGTGGCTGTCATACAGTTCAGTAATAATATCGGCCAGTTTTGCGACTTTAGCGTCAATAGAATTCAGTGTGTGAATTTCGTTCCAAGCTGTATTGGTCGCGGCTTTCAATAACGCCTCGAAGTTAATTTTTATAAGATTTCTGTATGTTTTTGTTCTTGGCTGGTGTCTCGGAGTTTCCAGATGGTATGAGGTGTGTATGATGTCATGCCTGATGTAGCTGGGGCGGATAACTGACCGTAGTTTAAAATTTTATCTTTTTGCTGGATTATAATGAGGTCAATTAATGTTTGACTATGGTGGGTGGTATTTAGTAGGAAGGTAACCTACATGTATAAGATTATCAGAAATGTTTTGCCTTTTTTTTTTGGTTATGGCTTTACGCCTCGTCGACGTCAAACCGCTCACCCACCACGTTCGGTAAAAATATTTTACTCAATAAGCAGTTAATAAGTTGCTTTATATCAAACAAGATCATCTGTAATTTCCATAGTTTTAATTGTTAACATTCCTTCTTCTTTTTTTTACTAAGCAAATATTTGAATCCTACCCATTCTTGAAAACCGATAGTTCAGCGAATATGTAACAACTAGACAAAATGAAAAAGATACTGTTAAATCTTTTTTGTTATGTATAACCATTAAAACTAAGTCTGTAAAGCTCATTAAATTCTCACATTATTTAGCAGAAGTTAAGGTGAAGCATTTATGTATATACCGGTAAATTAGAACTGAGGGTATTTACTTCTGACTAAAGCATTTTGTACTAATATATTCTTACATTTATTTAATAAAAAGTGAACGTTTATTAATAACCTGTCGGTGTTTTTCAAACCTTTTGTATGTTGTATTAAGTACGAATAGTTTATTAGTTAAAGGAGCAGGTAGTAATAACCATATCGGATCATACACAAAAGAACTGAGGTAACTGAAAGAAATTTTTGAAAATGAAGAAGATATTCGATGGATTCAACCACAAAATAACCACCAGTGTGACTCCGTTCGTTCAACTACCATCACACTGGATCAGCGAGGTACAACGGGCCCAGCTTCAAATCCAAGTCCTCAAATTGCGCTTCTTTCGCTACACATTTCACATACAAAAAACACACCTATCAAACATAATACAAATTACTCGTTTCATAAACAGATGACAAACTTAGCTCCCCTCTTTACAGTAAGGTAACCAGTATGTCATTGAAGTAGGTATTATGATTAAAAGCATTACATCATCAAGAGTTCATGAGATTTTCAAGACACTAAAGTGGTCACATTATTCGTAATTAAGATTGGCTGAAAAGAAGTAATTCACAAATAATATCATAATTAAACTTTTATTATAACTATTGAGTAGTTTTGATATCATAAACAATAAAATATTTGAAAAGGAAGTATTTTCTGGTCATTTAGATAGGAGAGAAAACAGAATCCGAATTAGTAATCATAAACTTTGACATGTCTAGTTATTTGGGCAATCAACGTCCTTGTTATTAGATAGATAGATAGATAGATAGATATGTTCACTTTGATCCCATGTGAGAATAATCTCGGGGATGTGGAACAGTACATACACTTATTAGTAATGTCAATATTACTATATAATTGATAATATTATTATATATTGACAACAAGTTAGCAACAACCCATTAGTATAACCAATATCTCCTGTAATCTACAAATACAATCCCGAGTTAATTAATACTTATTATGTGGAACAGTGTATACACTTGTTACCAGCATCTAATAACCAGTTATTTTCTTACCAACCAGTTACCATGTAAGGTTTCACTGTAATTTGTGACTACATATTATATTATGTTAGTTGCTATTTATGTGGAACAGTACACACACCTATTAGCAATATCAATTATATTACCAACAACTCATAAGCAGTCAATTACTTAAAAACCTGTTAATATGATAATTTTTCACAGCAGTTTTTGAGTGCATGCTATCCCATGTTAGTTACTATATATAAGTGAAATTTTGTAAACAGTGTAATTAGTTCATTTGTCAAGTTTCAACAGAAAGAAAAACCATATATCATTTTAGTAATTGTGGATAATTTTGTCACCTTCCCCTTCCATACACCATATATACTATTTTATCAGTCATTCTTAGTTACCAAATTCCAAGAAGAAAATTCTTTTACAGAGTAAAATGGGTTCTGAAGCAGAAACTCTTTCAGTTTGGACTTAAAGTAGTTGGGTTTTTGTAGATAACATTTAATTTCTGTTGGTAATACATTGAATAAGGAAGCTCCAGTAAATGTTAGCCCTTTCTGAACAATTGACAGTGATTTGTAATCCTTGTGAATATTATATTTATTCCTAGTATTATGGCTATGTATGTCAGCATTAAGATTGAAGTGTTCAGGATTTTCTACTACAAATGATAATACAGAGTATACATACTGTGCTGGCATTGTTAGAACACCCAGGTTTTTAAATAGATTTCTGCACGGTGTCTGTGGGTTTGCTCCACAAATAGTTCTTATAGCACGCTTTTGCAATTTAAATACCCTCTGTGCTTGTGACGAGTTTCCCCAGAATGAGATGCCATAAGTGAGCAGGGAATGAAAATATGCAAAATATACTAACTTTCTGGTTTCTATATTAGCTATTCTAGATATTACCCTCAGTGAAAATGTTGCAGAATTCAGTTTTTTAAGAAGTTGTTGAATATGCTGTTTCCAGTTCAATTTGTTATCTATATATACACCCAGGAATTTTGTGAAACTGCTTTCATCGATTGCTTTTCCTTCTGATATCACATTATAGCTGTCCTTTGTTTTATTTTTTGTAACAAACTGAAGTAACTGTGTCTTTTCTACATTAAGTATTAGTTTGTTGGCATTAAACCACCTGTTAATTTTCTTTATAACTTCATTTGCTGTGTTTTCGAGGTTTTGTGCTGATGGGTCTTTCAAGGATATGCTAGTATCATCTGCAAAGAGCACCATGTGTTCATTATCACCTAGTATATGTGGGAGATCATTTATATAGATTAAGAACAGCAGAGGACCAAGAATTGAACCCTGAGGCACACCACATTTAACTATACCCCATTCTGAGTTTATAACATCTCCTGTATTAACATCTTTCAGTGATACACATTGCTTTCTATTTTCCAGGTATGATTTAAACCAATGTCCTGGCTTACCACTAACTCCATAGTGGTCTAATTTACCTAGTAGAATTTCATGATCAACACAGTCAAAAGCCTTAGCAAGATCACAGAATATACCTAGGGAATTTAATTTTTTATGCATTGATTCCAGTATGTTGTTTACAAAAGCAAAAATTGCTGAATCTGTTGAAACGCCTTGTCTAAAACCAAACTGTACTTTACTGAGTAGGTCATTTTTTTGTAAATGTGCATACACCCTTCTGTACATTGCTTTTTCAAAGATTTTTGAAAATGCTGGTAGAAGTGAAATGGGTCTGTAATTCTCAATTTTTGAGGTATCACCCTTTTTATAAAGCGGTTTGATTATTGACTTCTTGAGTGAGTCAGGGAAGATACCTTCTTCAAAAGAACTATTACAAATATGACTAATAACTCTACTAATGCTGGTGTTACATTGTTTCACTACATGGGTTGAAACCTCATCATAACCAAATGACTTTTTATTTTTGAGGGATTTAATAATTTTTTCAATTTCATTTTGACTGGTGGGAAATATAGACATAGGTGCTGTTTTTGGTGACAAGGATTTAAGTATTGCTATAGCATCCATATTCCCAATATATTTTCCTTTTATTTTTTCAGCAACTGTTAAGAAGTAGTTATTGAAAGCACTTCCTACATAAGAGGGGTCAGTTACAAGCTTATCATTAATGCTTATAGATATAGGTTTATGTTCAAGGGATGATACAGTTGTTTCTCTTTTAATAATGTTCCAAACACTTTTTATCTTATTATCTGAACTACTAATCTCATCGTTTATGGCCAAACGTTTAGCTTCTTTTATTACTTTGGTTAAAATTCTACAGTAAGTTTTGTAATGTTGTCTGAGAAGCATATTATCAGTATTCCTAACTTTTACATACAATTCCCTTTTATGTCTGCAAGATGTTTTAATACCAACTGTAACCCAATTTTTGTTTACTCGTTTTTGACCAATTGGAGCTAGTTTTGTAGGGAGACACCTTTTGTAAATTTCTGAAAACCTTTGGTGAAAGTAATTGAATTTATTGTTTACCCCTTTTAATTTATAAACAGTGCTCCAGTCCTCATTGAGAAGTTCATCATTTAATATTTTTATTGAATTGTTCTTTAATGGCCTAACTCTGACAAATCCTTTCTTTTTGTTACATTTCATTTCCCACAACATCCAAAATATTTATTTGAGCATTATGGTCTGACAAACCATTTTCCATTGGAACTGTTTCATATATTTCTAATTTATTGTGCTCTACAAAAATGTTATCAATAATGGTACTACTATCTTTTTGTGTTCTAGTTGGGAAATTTACAGTTTGATAGAGATTGAATGATCTAAGCATTCCTAGAAGATAATCTGTCTGGTTACATTCTACAGCAAAATTTATGTTGAAGTCTCCACAGAGGATAATTTCCCTTTTAGTACGTGATAAGTTTATTAGAACCGCCTCAAGTTTATTACAAAATTTACTGAAGTCTCCTGTGGGAGCCCTATAAACTGTCAGCACTATAAGATATTTGTTTTCTAATTCTAACTGTATTGCACAACATTCAAAATCTTTTTCTATACAGTATTTACTTACATCTAACGATTTTGTCTCAGTATTTTCGCTTACATATATTGCTGCACCACCCATTCTCATCTCTGACCTGCAATAACAAGAAGCTAATCTATATCCAATAAAAGGGAGGAGACCTATTTCAGAATTCTTCAGATGATGTTCTGTCAGACATACGATATTTATGTTAAGATTCAATGATTTTTGGGTTTCTTCTATAGATATTATGAACTCATCAAGTTTGCTTGAGATACCCCTAATGTTCTGATGGAACAAAGCTATTTTAGACTGACATTCTTTATTTTTTACTGTAATACCATTATGTACATTTCTTAAATAACTCTTCCTACTCTTGACATTTGGCCTAAAAAAGACTGAGTCCTACCACCAATTACCACTGGGATGGGGTTCACATCCAACCTGCCTCTCCTGATGCTATTGGCAATCAGTTGCGTTAGCTTCTGCTTGCCCCGAACATTCAGGTGGAGTCCATGGGAGGTATGGTCACTCCGTGTTATGCCAGAAACATCTATCAAACCAATGTGTGTTCGGTCAGCCTGACACAATGCACGCTTCAGATCTGCCTGTGTACGCTGTACATGACCACGCATCCAGGGTTGATCATAACGCCTGAACAGGTCAACAAAACCAACATTGGTGTGAGTGGTGTTTTTAGCAATGTTGTCAATGTCTGTTTCAACACAATAATTGAGATTTCTGGACAGACTGTTTCCAGGACCCCCAACTATAATTATATGATCCTCTTTAGTAAGATCTTTCCCCAGGCTTGAAATTTCATCCACAACATTGCCAAGTTCTGCATTAGGCTTAAATATACTACACACCTCAACATCAGAGCCCAGGCTTGACTGTAGCATTGCACTTAACCCCCTACCGTGACTACTTCCAAGCAATAACACCTTCTTGGATTTCTTTTTTCGAGCTTTGCACAATGTGTGCTTTTTTACAGCTTTGTTGCAATGAGACAGCCCTGCTGTGGTATCTGATACATCCTCAGTTAGATTCTCCAACACCCCAAAAGTATTGGAAACTTCCAACTGAAAATTTGTAGAATGCAGGTCCTGTTGTTTCATTCCAGTTTTGGCTGCAATCCACTGGAATTCCTTAACATTTAATGCTGCTTTTTCAGCCTTCAAAACATTGAGCTCTTTTGTTAATTCAGCCACTGTGGATTCGAGACAAGAGATCCTACTTTCTAGTTCCCTCTTTTCCTTGCTACTTTTGCAAGTCAAACAACTCCAAGGAGAGTAAAGTGCATTTTCAGCTTCCATGTAGCCACATTTCGGATGAAAACGAACTTCACAATCACTACAGCTGTTTCCCTGCTTTACAACCCTGCGACAGCCACCACACTTCATGCTCATTGAGATTTTAAACAAAACAAACTATGTGCCCTTGAAGCGAGTTGTGACTTAACCTATAAATACCTTTCCTTATTATGCAATATAATTTCCACAAGATACACCTTTCTCCGTTTACCACGCAAGCAAACCAATTTTAACAATAAACCTGTTAGTAACTGCTTGTTTCCTTCACTGATAGAAGATTAATTCCCTATAACGGTTATTAGTATAATGTAAACAACACACACGAGTTTTAAACTTGTCGAACCAACACCTTTTTGAACTATTTAATCTATGATACTTTTACTACACAGTGTTACTACACTCAAATTCGCTAAACACGCCACCAGACAAATATTTCTACACGTTATTTAATATTAAAAGTAATTTAAGAGAGCTGGTATCCGTTCACAACTTCCGCGAGTAAGAAACCTATTATGAAATCAATAAGGAATGTTTTGTTTCTTTTGACGCAAATACGAGAATAGTGCCTGAGATTAGATGATTTATTAGTTATGTATTTTTCTACAAGTTTGGGAATGGACTGTAAAATTATTTTAATTTTTTGTGTGGATATTGATGTATTATGCATTTTGTAAAATTATAATCTAAATGTAGAGCGTTCTGGTAGCTCAGTGGCTAAGTGCTGCTAAGCGCAGAAATTTTGAGAGTTGTCTTCAATCATATGAGCTATGCCAGGACGCTCCGTGGTTCGGATTCCACGTTAAACTGTAGGTCCCAGAGGAAAGGAACTGGCCGTCCTACACAATGGCTTAGTATGCCTCCTTCGGGAGGATCCAACCAACCTTCGGGTTGAGGACTAAGTTAAGTTTTTTTTTAATCTGAATGTAATTTTTGTTGCATTAAATTTTTTTTTCTTAAATTGGTATAATATAGTTCACATTGTTGGTGTTTTCATCTTGCAAGACGAAAGAGACATAATTATAAAAAATACACTCCTGGAAATTGAAATAAGAACACATTGACGCCGGTGTGTAAGACACACCATACTTGCTCCGGACACTACGAGAGGGCTGTACAAGCAATGATCAAACGCACGGCACAGCGGACACATCAGGAACAGCAGTGTTGGCCGTCGAAGGGCGCTAGCTGCGCAGCGGTTGGGCACCGCCGCAGTCAGTGTCAGCCAGTTTGCCGTGGCATACGGAGCTCCATCTCAGTCTTTAACACTGGTAGCATGCCGCGACAGCGTGTACGTGAACCGTATGTGCAGTTGACGGACTTTGAGCGAGGGCGTATACTGGGCATGCGGGAGGCCGGGTGGACGTACCGCAGAATTGCTCAACATGTGGGGCGCGAGGTCTCCACAGTACATCGATGTTGTCGCCAGTGGTCGGCGGAAGGTGCACGTGCCCGTCGACCTGGGTCCGGACAGCAGCGACGCACGGACGCACGCCAAGACCGTCGCATCCTACGCAGTGCCGTAGGGAACCGCACCGCCACTTCCCGGCAAATTAGGGACACTGTTGCTCCTGGGGTATCAGAGAGGTCCATTCGCAACCGTCTCCATGAAGCTGGGCTACGGTCCCGCGCACCGTTAGGTCGTCTTCCGCTCACGCCCCAACATCGTGCAGCCCGCCTCCATTGGTGTCGCGACAGGCGTGTATGGAGGGACGAATGGAGACGTGTCGTCTTCAGTGATGAGAGTCGCTTCTGCCTTGGTGCCAGTGATGGTCGTATGCGTGTTTGGTGCCGTGCAGGTGAGCGCCACAATCAGGACTGCATACCACCGAGGCACACAGGGCCAACACCCGGCATCATGGTGTGGGGAGTGATCTCCTACACTAGCCGTACACCTCTCGTGATCGTCGAGGGGACACTGAACAGTGCATGGTACATTCAAACCGTCATCGAACCCATCGTTCTACCATTCCTAGACCGGCAAGGGAACATGCTGTTCCAACAGGACAATGCACGTCCACATGTATCCCGTGCCACCCAACGTGCTCTAGAAGGTGTAAATCAACTACCTTGGCCAGCGAGATCTCCGGATCTTTCCCCCATTGAGCATGTTTGGGACTGGATGAAACGTCGTCTCACGCGGTCTGCACGTCCAGCACGAACGCTGGTCCAGCTGAGGCGCCAGGTGGAAATGGCTTGGCATGCCGTTCCACAGGACCTCTACGATCGTCTCCATGGGAGAATTGCAGCCTGCATTGCTGCGAAAGGAGGATATACACGGTACTAGTGCCGACATTGTGCATGCTCTGCTGCCTGTGTCTATGTGCCTATGGTTCTGTCTGTGTGATCATGTGTTGTATCTGACCCCAGGAATGTGTATATAAAGTTTCCCATTCCTGGGACAATGAATTCACGGTGTTCTTATTTCAATTTCCAGGAGTGTATATATTCTATTTGTAACATGTTAAGAAGCTGCTTGCTGTAAGTTGTAAATTAATTAATCCGTCCTTGGTTTACAGGTTTTCAGTCAGGTCACCAGGTGATTTATAACTATCATTAAACGGTAATTCCTATCGCCTTTATAACTTCTGAATAATTGATGAAATAACAAGTACGTCGATGCACGTTTTATTTAACTTTTTATTCCACTAATCTTCATAAGCACATATACACGGTTAAGTCATCACTTTGTAAAGTACTACCGGCGGAAGTTGTAGTTTGATTTAAATCAAAGTTTGTGGATAACGATCAAGCGCGGATCCAGCATGGAGGGTCACGACCCCTCCCCCTCCCTGGGTTCGGCCTAGGTCGACTTCTGATAATATTTTCAATCTCATTGATTTTAATAAAATAAAATTACTTTGAATGATCGGTGGCTAGATCTCACAGAAACATAATCGATAGTCACAAGACGAGTATATGCTGTTTATAATATTATGTTGTACCCATTCCGTCATTGTGAATTCAATTTTGTGCGCGCGATTGCAACTTTTGATTTTGCCGTCCGATCGTTCGCGGACGCGCTCCGCTATTTGATGACGTCACATCCATGTATCTCCTACCGCGCTTCGCCACTAAACCGTTTGATGTATTTATATAAATATTGTCATTTTTGCTTAGATTTGCGTGGGTGTTTTTGACTGCAGGATGATGTTGCTGGTTGGTTGCTGGTGGATCGAAATGTAATGCATGTAGTGGTTCATTTAGAAAGGTATGTTCATTCTTTTACAAAGAAACCTAGGTTTGAGATTGATAAACAACCGAAAAATTTATCTATAGTGAGCACTAACGCATATGATAATATGTGTGCTGCCGATGCTTCCAAAGCTACATTAAATATTGACAATACTTTCTTATATTGTCAATAATATTGACATACTTTCTTATATTGTCAATAATATTGACCATTTAGGGTGAAAAAATATATTGATGGTCGATATTGATGGAGTATTGATGGAAATCCAGATTTTCTGTTATTCGGACATCAATATTGGAAAGTGGAGGAGATATTTTCAATATTATTGACCGTGTAGGGGCGAGCGTCAATATTTCCGCGAATACTCAGTTCAGTTTTCATCGCGCTTCGGTGAAGGTGAAATAGTGGCGACAATAACCAACAATTTTACCTTCTTACTTTGTGGACGCGCCGTGTAGTTTCATTCACAAATAAAGTAGGAAATTGTATTATAGGGTTCACAGGAATGCTTAAAGTGATTTTAGAAGTAACAATAGAGCAATTAGAATAATGAACAACAGTAAAACATAGATATCATTACTATCTTTATTTAAATTTGTAAATACTCTGCCGTTGCCATGCAATTACAACTCTGAATCTATCATTTTTTAATTTATTATTTGAAAAAACATTACCAGAAAGGTTCATTTTGCCATTTTTTCAATTTATATTTTTTGTCGTGCAGTTTCTAAAGAGTTTGCGTTACTTTCGAATAGTTACTCGTTACTTTTGATACAATCGAACACTAGCATGAAGCATCGCATCGAGTCGCGTCGCATAAGGGACGACTTCGTTCATACTTGGTAAAGTTTAAGTAAGTTGTTTATTTAGTAAAATAAGTTTAGGTAAGTTGTTCGTTCGGATAAAACTTAAAGTAAAGTAATTAGCACATGGATCTTACGGAAAAACTCTGAATGTACACTTGATATACTGTAATGAATATTATATACGAAAGAATACTCTAATTTCAATATAAACACCTGTTTGCACACAAAAAAGAGACCTGACATTTCACCCGAATGTGACATCTAGTGACAATAACTAACGACGGTTAATTTTTAAAGTAGCCTTCTCAAAACCTTGCGTACAAGCTTGATATGATAATGGGACATGTATTTAACAAATATTATAATCTCATTAAAGTATTTCGTTTTTAAATAGGAGGTTTCACCATTGTCTTCCTTTACTGTTTTCATTTATTTTTGTAAATTCTTCATCTTTCTGTAATTAGATTCGTAATTGATGTTGCGTCGCGGTTACAACAAACATTCAACATCACATGGATCCTGCGGTAATTAAAATTCATTGTTGCTATGTCACATTACTTATGATACAACTAGCATGAAGCATCGCATGAATGACTTCGTTAGTACTCTGTAAAGTTCAAGTAAGTTGTTCATTGAGTAAAGTAAATTTAGGTAAATTGTTCGTATATTTGATTTGCTGCACTGAATAGTACATGCTTCAGAATAATACATAATTTTACAATCGCAGCACACTTAAATCAACTAATTTCAAAACAAACATCTGCTCATTCAGTAGGTGGGCGAACCGTTCCAGTACACACACACACACACACACACACACACACACACACACACACACACACACACACACACACAAATGTAGGTGGTATACTCAAGTCTATATCCAATATTGAGACTCACCCACCTCACAAAAAAGCAATATATTTTAATATATTCGTTTTACAAATAAAAAATATGGATTATATTTCGTGAATAAAAGAGTTTTGCGGACATTGAATGAACTTCATTTCAGTTTTTTTAAACATTTAAGAGAAATTGGTGTCCCTACATAACATAAAAAGATATTGTTTACAAACAATATGTTAGGATGAAAAGAAAGGAAGACGATATACCAATCATATTTCACTTAAAATAACTATATTTTAATGACAAAATTAACATTTGCGATGTATAACTATTCTGGGTAAAGATATTTTTAAGTTAGAGCGTTGTAAAATGATTGCAGATTTTTGAAGTTAGTTAATTTGTCGGTTTGCTATTAGGACATGTTGTTCTTTTAGTATTACATTTAAACTTATTTCAGAAACATACAGAAAAAGTTATAGCAAAATTACTGTTGTCAGTGACACGAGATGTCGTCAACGCAGTTTGAGTTGACAGCATTTTAGAGTCAAAAAACTTATTTTCACCTACCTTTAATATCGAAAGCTGCTTAAAGCGCACTGAATACTCCTCTTAAAACAAAAACAAAACACGGTGAGGGTTTAGTAGATGAAGACACAATTTCACATAGTCTTGTCACCTTTGTGATTTTAGTGGTGTTTAGTAAGCAGGCAAAGAAGAAAAAACTAATACGGCTCTTTCGCGATATCGATATTCTGTGGGTTCTGCTGTCAAAACTCAAATGACAGGTTGGTTGGTTGTTCTTTCAAAATAACAATAATTATAATAATAAAAATAAGAAACTATTGGTAAATATCCAAGAATGTGCACTGAAAACATTTGGTACTTAACAAACTGCTGCGTTTGCTAGCGGACATGTACGAAATAATTGGTTCATTTCGCGATTTATACGTTTTTTGCTACTTGAAATTATTTATGTAGACCAACTATTCCCCCATATTGATGTTAATACTACGGTGAGCCCTTCCGACAGGACAGTAGTCCGTAAAGAACTCGCACTGATTTAAGGGGTAAAATTGTTACCAGTCATCTGGTAACCCAGAATACAACCAGAAGTTAAAAATGCATGCAAATTTTACAAGCTGATACTAGTGTAGATCATAAATTCATGAGCAAATGTTTTCATATTTTGTAACTGTTGTTTATGAGACTACACTGGAAATTGGCAACAAGGAAACGTAATGCTTCTGCTGCCGTCTGGGTTGGTAGGTCTCAGCCGTTAGCGTCGCGAAAGCCCCTGCCGACCCGGAAACATAGCGTAGCGTTCGGTTAGTTCCTGGAGTAGACGATTCGAGTCCAGCCACAGACATAACTATTACGTTCTTCTTGTGTTGACTGTAATATGGATCACTAAAGTCACATCATATATCAAATGAGAAGCTAAAAGAATGGAGAGGATTCATGTATGGATAAACTAAGGCAAATACTTTCTTGGTCTACTTTTTAGGAATTGAGTCTTTAAATGTGTTGTATATTTAAAATGTCATGGAAAATATTGTTTCCCCAGGACTGGAAAGGAATCCGGCCACGGTATTTGATCATGAACTAGTCCTCTGTTAATCTGAAATTATTTCGTTAATCCTCCGAGAACCAAAACATTGATTTTGTTGACCACAGTATACACAAAATTACTGACAAATATACTTGAAAGTGGACATCCAAATGTCAGTGCCAGCAGAACTGGTAAAATTTTCAACGATTTCGTGATACATCTTACAAGGCTTACTTTAAAGTTAGAAAGCAAGCGAAAGTTTCGATATGATAAAACTAGTTCGCGTAGCAGTTACTGATTCAAAATGCTATTCAGACCTCCTATTATCTAGAGAGATTGTTCTACTGACTTCGTTGTATAGGGCTACGTAAGTGTCGTTAAACTGAGCGTGGTGGTGTAACGGTTAGCGTTCTGGCCTCGCATTCGGGAGGACGGTGGTTCGAATCCCTGTCCTGGCATCCAGATTTGGGTTCTCCATGGTTTCCCAAATCACTCCAGGCAAATGCCGGGATGCTTCCTTTAGAAGGCCATGGCCGAATTCCTTCCCATTCCTTGCCCCTCATCCTTTCCCGTCTCTAAAGACCTCATCGTTAAGAAACGTTAAGCAGTTAAAAAAATAAAAGTTACTTTAAAGGCAAAATTCAAAATTATAGTCAGAACCGTCTTGACCATAAAATGTCTAACAATTTCGGTCAAATCGCTTAACTCAATTAATGAAGGTTTGTCATAGAGATCTTAACTGTCTCCTGCAGTATGTTTAGTACTGGAAGGAAATAATTTATTGATATTCACCAATATAAACTATGTATCAACAAATTTGTTCCATCACAGCTATAACAGAATGGAGTTCAAAACATTGAAGGCATATTCTATGGTGCATCAGGTGTGATAGAAACCACACGTATCTTATAGTATCGGGGAAAAATCGAAGAAGACAACTGGTGGTGGACGATCGATTGGATTTTTATACGGTCTTGTCTGGAACTAATCTCACGGTCTTGCTCGATTAAATAAGCTGGTAAATAAACACATCTAAAGACTGAACGAGAGGAGTGCACTTTGGAGGAATGACCTTCATAGTGCACGTTGGTAACTTTTTATAATCCTCAAGTATCTCATAATACTAATAATAATAATAATACACAGACGGAAAAAAAAATCCCAACACCAAGAAAAAATTATTGTAGAGTAATGAAATTTGGACAATGCATTTGTCAAGTTAACATGTTTAATTGATTAAATTTTCAAGATCACAGGTTAATTTAAGCTCAAGAAAATGCATTTCAAATGTGAAATACTGTTAAATTAATAGCCGGTGTAACCTCCAGAATTTTGAATGCAAGCCTGCAAACGTGAATGCATTGTGTCATACAGGTTTCGAATGTCACTTTGTGGTATGGAGTTCCATGCTTGTTGTACTTGTGCTGTCAATACTGGGACGGTCAGTGCTGGCTGTGGATGATGCTGGAGTTGTCGTCCAATGATATCCCATACGTGTTCAATTGGAGACAGATCTGGTGATCTCGCAGGC
Source organism: Vandiemenella viatica (assembly GCA_031002005.1). Lineage (NCBI taxonomy): Eukaryota > Metazoa > Arthropoda > Insecta > Orthoptera > Morabidae > Vandiemenella > Vandiemenella viatica. The sequence goes on along the minus strand of CM061921.1, from coordinate 176,531,267 downwards.
CAAGGTAACATGTCGACACTCTGTAGAGCACGTTGCGAGACAACAGCGGTATGAGGGCGAGCGTTATCCTGTTGAAAAACTCCCCCTTGAATGCTGTTCATGAATGGCAGCACTACAGGTTGAATTACCAGACTGACGTACAAATTTGCAGTCAGTGTGTTTGGTATAACCACAAGAGTGCTCCTGCTGTCATAGGAAATTGCTCCCCAGACCATGACTCCAGCCCTGTAGCGTGCATTCCACTGACTACAAGCCATCGCCGTTTGCGACTCCAGTGGTGTCAAGCCAGAGCTCATTGGAGGACGGAGTGGAGATCTGTTGTGTTTTCTGATGAAAGCAGGTTCTGCCTTGGTGCCAGTGATGGCCGAGTGTTGGTCAGAAGGAGGCCAGGGGAACGCCTGCAACCAAACTGTCTGCGGCCTAGACACACTGGACCTACACCTGGAGTCATGGTCTGGGGAGCAATTTCCTATGACAGCAGGAGCACTCTTGTGGTTATACCAAACACACTGACTGCAAATTTGTACGTCAGTCTGGTAATTCAACCTGTAGTGCTGCCATTCATGAACAGCATTCAAGGGGGAGTTTTTCAACAGGATAACGCTCGCCCTCATACCGCTGTTGTCTCGCAACGTGCTCTACAGAGTGTCGACATGTTACCTTGGCCTGCGAGATCACCAGATCTGTCTCCAATTGAACACGTATGGGATATCATTGGACGACAACTCCAGCATCATCCACAGCCAGCACTGACCGTCCCAGTATTGACAGCACAAGTACAACAAGCATGGAACTCCATACCACAAAGTGACATTCGAAACCTGTATGACACAATGCATTCACGTTTGCAGGCTTGCATTCAAAATTCTGGAGGTTACACCGGCTATTAATTTAACAGTATTTCACATTTGAAATGCATTTTCTTGAGCTTAAATTAACCTGTGATCTTGAAAATTTAATCAATTAAACATGTTAAGTTGACAAATGCATTGTCCAAATTTCATTACTCTACAATAATTTTTTCTTGGTGTTGGGATTTTTTTTTCCGTCTGTGTAATTAAAATGTTGCTGCTAGCGAGATTCGATCTGGTGACGACTGGCTTAAGAGGTAGAGAGCTTGCTAGTTGCGCCACTATCGCATTTACGGTTTCTGAGCGTGGGAAGGATTTGAATGCAACGGAATATATCAATGCCGATTTTCTCGTCAAGGGCGAAAAATGATGGAGCAAAGAAAGACAGGAGACCATGTAAGGGACTTTTTCCATGCAACGAAGTGACGCCGAGAGGGAAGCGGTGGGGTGGGGAGGTCACTATATTGGTAGCATTTCTGGGAGCACCTAAAAATAAATTATTTGAATTGATTAAAGTTGTACAGCCATGAGGGTATTACAGTAATAATTTGCAAGCAGTTCCCCGCGACTTCGTCTGCATGAAGTGTGGTATAGTGTAAGAGTTTTCTTTAGCAATAATTACAGTAATAGTCTAGTAATAAAAATTTCAATAATAAAAATTTATTTACTTCCTACAGCGAAAAAGCAGATCTAAAAGAGTCAAATTATTTGCTGTTTTGACATTGGTTTTGACTATATATTGATTACATCAATTATTTTTGCTTTAAAATAGAAATTTGTGTGGATTAAAACTAATCTTAAGTGATATCACAAAGATCGTTAAGACTTATTTTTAATTTCCTATGATTTCTCTGGGGCCGTTTTACTGACGTCATTATTACAGCCGCATGTAAGTAATTCTAACGGGTCAAGTTTCGATCACGATTTAGAGAATGTGATGTGCATGTGAAAGAAGCTTTGAATTTCGAATATTAGTGGAGGTTGTGGTTAGGTTGAAATGCAGTCTGGACAGAATGACAACTAATAAGCTTTGTTAAAGTACAGTATAAGGCACGATGGATTTGGCTTTATAATTTACGCGATGCAGTATAATGTTTTAGGACTCCTAGTGAATTTTTAATTGTCAGTGGTTCAAAACTGCTTTCGTCAAACAGCACATACGAAATTCCAACTTTATGACGATTTAAACTACAAACTAAAACGTAAACTACAAAATCAGGCTTATGAGCGTTATTTAATAACAATTCTATTTATATAAGAAACAGCGAAAATAAATTCCCAGAGCACTACATTAAAACCTACATTTCCGTCAGGCTTCGAACCTATGTAATCACCATTTTACTTTTTGCTGTAAGAACATAATTTCCTACTCCGGAACTATTATTTCATCAGTTGTATTAATTTTCACTCTTTTCAACGAAGCAAATCATTGAATATATCATAATGTTCTTGCCTTGATCTCTGAAAATCAATATGCTCGATAACAGTGAAAAGAATGAGTAAACATGACAGTACCGACTAGGAAGTAGGAGGTTCTTTAGTGTTGGTAAAATGCGAATTAATAATGACAATTCCCAAACGAAATATTCGTTTTAAAATTCTTATCACGTTTAAGATTTTTACTACGTTTGATTCACGTATTCTGTTTATTTTAATGTACAAAGCGGAGAACTAAATAATCGAAGTGAAAAAATAAAACACAAGCGAAGCACGATTGCAGTGTAATCTTTTGTCAGTGTTTCTTGAAAGGAGTGCTTATATCAAATACAGTGATCTGTGGGCATATTTCTGGAAATGGTTGTAGTTTCATTCTCCGTCCCTCAGTACATACAGGTCGAAAGCTATTTTCGCAGATCTTAATCTGGACCATAAACTCCCAAAAATTTGCAAACACCATCAAAATTCCTGAAATATTTTTTGCGTGATGCCATTTCAAACCATCAGCCACACGCAGCCTGCTTACTGATTTATATATATATATATATATATATATATATATATATATATATATATATATATATATATTAACGTTACCTCTCTTACTGGGATTATTAAATAAATTCTTACTGTTAATTAAAATTGTTAATTACTCAAATATTGATTATGTATTGAGTATGGGATAAAATTACATCTCATTATAATTGACAAACAATTTATATTTATTCAATACAATGTAAGAGAAAATCTTATTACAATAAACAGTAAATTGATTCCAGCATGGTACATATTAGCAAAATTTCCGACTAATAAAAATATCAGGACGCTCTCCTTATTGTCCAAAACTAAACTGGTTGAAAAATTTATAAGTCGGTGACAAAAGAAACTCTTTACAGGGCGCTTCAGTTATTCCAAGATGACATGTGAACACAAATGCTGCTGAAATTATTATTTACACATTACCGCGTCGCTGTTGTCGTAGAGTAATTGGACTCCCCAAGTTATTGCAGACCCTGACTGAAACGGTGGCTTCATTATCATTGCACTTAGGTGCGATCACCTCAACATCCACTGCTAATAAATAAACTGATGCACCAATTTAAATCTAGTTATCTCCAGGTAACAAATATGGCTTCCTTTTTCTCCAAGACCGGCAGACCTTCTCCCTTTGTTCCATCCTCGCACCCAGCGTGCCGTGGTCATTTCGTGGCAAAACCGGACCGCCAATCAGATTCCTCCATCCGATTCGCGCCGTTAGTGGTGACGGAAACATGAAACAAATAGCCGTCTTAGTGTGTCTGCCCAATAGGTGGCAGAAACTACTGTCCATTTCTGTCACCCACACAGTCACACTTTGTTTTGACCTTAAGCGCCCTCTGCTATCTCCAAATGTGTAAAACAATCCCCACTTTCCTCCTATGTTTAATGAGAGATTTGAAACCTTGTCACGTATGTAGCCTGTGATTAAATTACCATGCTCAGTGTTCTCTGAATGTCAAGTGTCTGCCGTGTGTATGGTTGCAAACCTCGTGCATAGATTTAAACCACTAAAAAAAATCATTTTATTTTTGCATTCTAGGCTACCTCACACAATTGGAAAGAAAATCCTCTTGTTTATACTTAACACCTGTTGTTTGATTGGAAATACGTACGCACTTTGCATTGAACTGTGTTGTGAACAATCATCTGTTATACCGTTGCACCTGTCACTATCCCCCCGTGTTGCTGCCCTGACTACCTGAGACAACTATCCATTAAGGCCGGTTACACACTGGGCGGTTTTTGCCGTAGCGGAAACTTAACCGTCGCCGCCTACAGAATTTGATGACTTGAGCTTCATTTTGTGAAATTATAATTTAATTTAGTTAAATTAGCGTTTATTAATTCGTAGTTAGGTTTTGAAATTGTTGTTTTGACGGTTCCGTCGCCATAGAAATAGGAAAAGATAAAACCAAAGTAGAACAGAATATTTGAGGAACGACGACACCAAGTTTTTCAGTTATTTTTTAATGTTTATTTCGACAATTGCTTGTGAAAGTAAAGTACGGCATTCAAAAGAGAAATACCCATTTGATGAATGGTATTTAACGTGTGGAAATTCTGGCCATCACCTTGAAGTAAGCAGATTTACACATTTAATTCTATATAATTCCAATCCGCTATATTTGTTTTATGTTAATTAGGGTGAAAACTCCTTTAGGTGAATACGAATAGGTGTACAAGAAAAGTTTGAAAAATACACTATGCCATATAACCGCTAATACTTACATTTATTTGTAACTAATACATATACTTCACTGTGTAATTGACTCATCACTGTTGAGTTTACTCTATATTTTATACTTATAAGCACAATCGACTAGTTAAACTTTTTTGCTTAGGTTGTAATATGTTGAGTGTTTTAATAATTATTACTTTACAAAGAAAAATCGAAAGTAAATGGCGAATATGATGCCGAATTTACTAAACAGCTTCTCACACAGTATTCGTCACTGCTGAGTTAAAAAAAAGAAAATGTCTCAAAATGTCGAGCGACAGAATTTCGAATGTTGAAAGTGTTCCTTGGCAAATCTCTAAGATATAAGGACACAGTTATATAATATTAAACATCAAAATCTTTCTATAAAATGTGATTCAACATTTTTCAAGTTCTAGTTGTAGCTGTAAAAATTTATGTAAATACGTGATCAAAAGGCATTTTCCCTGATTTTCCATTTCTTTAAAATCATTCCTAATTTCAAGGCACACTTCTCTCCAAGCGTACTTGGTAGCGTCCCGATCTTTAAAAGAATCTAATGTTTTGTCTCATAAAACAGGTCTCGCTTCTACTGCCGCGGGTTTTCCCCTCCGCCTAGTGTGTAAGCTCCCATTTGATTCCTTGCACCACCATTGGAACGACGGTGACGGAAAACTTTCTCGCCACGGCCGAAACCGCCCAGTGTGTAAACCTTGGGCTATTGTGTCCGCGAGCTGCGGTAGACTCCGTTTGGGGGCGTCCATAAATTACGTGAGGAGGGGGGTTTCGGCGAAATCTCACGAAGGGGCAGGGGGGGTCAACAGAAATCTCACGTGAGGTTGTTGGACTGTAGAGTTTCTAGGGGGGGTCTCTGATCTCACCAGAGTGATGGGGGAAGGGGAGTCGGACCAGATCTCACGAAGACTCGCCAGAGAAGGAGGGGGGGGGGGGGGGGGTCCGCAAATCCGGAAAAACGCCTCACGTAATTTATGGATGCCCCCTTACACCGTGGTATGTCACAGCTGACGCTAGCAGTATCAAATTTCTCATCCTATGATTACCCCAGTACATAACTTAAATTACAATCTACATATTTCAAAAATCTTCGCAACCAATAATCGACTTCTTAACAACTACTCCGCATAAGTTAAAAATTATCTTTCAAACTATGTTTAACATTGACATTAATTTCGAACAATCTACGAAATAATATTTTTTTTCTGTGAATCTAAATCCTGATCCAAAATCAATAGCTTCACATTAAAATCAATGCCAGAATTCATAATCCAATCATTGCCATCGTCAAAAGGTATGGAAAATTTATCTTTTAACATTAAATTCTGTTTTTGAGTTTTGAATGCACCAAACGCAGCCACATCTCCGTTTTACAACAGTTTGCACCGATTGTGCCACCATTCACAAACTGTGTATACAGAGTGTGCTTACTGGATCCGCGGCCAAAAAACCTGGGTAACTTATACTCGGATTCATAAGTATTTCCTTCCTTGTTTCCAATCACGATCTGCCTGAAATATGTGTTCCTTACTGTCTTCCTGCAAATCAGTATGCACTCAGTAACTCCCTCATCTCGGAGATTTTTACAACTGTCTGCCACAATTTCAACTGACGTTGTAGTACAAAAACTGGTATAGTCGTGATCCTTCCCTACCATACCTATGACTGATGATCCAGAATACTGACGACACCTTTTTCTGAGCTTCGCTGTGTCGTAAGAGAGCGTGCAAAAACTACGTGGCTCGGTCTAGGGGGTGGGGGGTTGGCTGAAAGGCTACGCTGGGCTACCTGGGGGGAGGAGGGGTTCCGAGCCAGACCACGTAGCTTTCCTTTCATAACATTTTTCACATATAAAATGAGGAAAAGAACACACAACAGCATGTGAATATTTATTTCCCTCAGTTAATTATCTCCGTATGTAATTTACGATAGTCTGACTAGAGAAAACAATACAAAGTGTCTTCTGGAATCAAAATGGAAAAAAAAGCTACGTTCTACGTGGAGAGGGGGCAAAGCCACGTCGGGTTACGTGTGGGGGAGGGGGGTTCACAGGAGGCTACGTGGTTTATGCACGCTCCCTAACCACTGGCACATGCCACATAATTTTCTTTGAGGCTACCACTTCCACTTCCATATGTCATCTTAGCACCGCGTTTCCCAAATGGCATAAATTCCCTAGAGGGTTGGAGTTGTTCAGCTGTGACCAAAGCAAATTCTCCTGTCGAACGTCACTAGGTGACATCTTTTCTGATTCGCCGGGACACGAAACTTGTGTGACCTCCCTTTGATCGGTCTCATGAAAACACTTGCTGTCTCCTGCATGGACTACCAAGATTTCTAGTAAATCAGACTGTTGTTTAAAAATCTCCATTTTATTTTCTATGGCCCCTGATTTGTTAGTTAAAACTGTCCCTTGATCCTCAATTTGTGCATTCGTATCATCTTGTCCTTCTGTGATTGTTTGTGTGTCCCGTTTGATGTGTTCATTTCCCATCTATATCTGTTGCTATTTAATTTTTCTCCAAAAAACTTATTTGACCCTCAAGAGAATTTTTCAGCTCCTCTTTGACTGTGCGTACCTCCCGTGTAACTGTCATCATATTATCCAGCAACGTCTGGAACATAGCCATTAAGCTTGATGATGGAATGTGTTTCACTGATTCTTGTTGTTTTGTATTTCCTATCTGACTCTCGGTCTCTGCGTGTGTACCCATAGCGGTAGGGCCTGTGGGATCCTAGGCTATACATGTGGCAGTGGCCCTGGCTGTGGCTGCCTCCGGCTATGGATGCTTCAATTTCCAAAAAATTCGAAATTCGGCCCAAAAAATTTATGGGCGACCTTTTTTTTGTTTTAGCTCTACTACTAGCCCAGCCCGGGGATTCAGGGTTGTGGTGCGGGCTCCCTCTTTGTGGTGCGGACCCTCTTTGTGGTGCGGACCCCTACGCTACAGCCTATGTAGCCTATGCTTAAATGCGGCCCTGCAGAGCGGCATGATTAATCCCAAAATTATTAGTTACAATTTCCCTATCCTGTTCTTCAGACACGACTCTAAATGATCCGGTCATTCCTGCGTCGTTATTTACAGATTCTCCCTCTACTGCCATTTTAATTTGCCTTTTATCGCAGTTTTTACTTTCTTGAATTACTTTGATCTGCTTAACCGACTTGAGAATCAGGGGACCAAAGAGATTACTAGCAGCACCAATTATCTCAATATTATCTCAAAAACGCAAAATAAACTCTTCTCAAAATTTAACCAAACAAAATTCTATTCCATACTTCACTACACAAAAAAAAAAGAACAAAGCAAGCAAAGAGAAAAAAAATGAACACTGGTGCTTACAGACAGCTCATCAAGTCAAAACAACGAGTGGAAAATATCTATGCCATACAACATAGTTATCTGAACGAAAGGTAAAACACATCACACTCCGACAATTACAGAAATTATCAGATAAAATATAGAATAATCTTTTTTTTTATCTGCTTAACGTCTCTCTAACAGCGAGGTCTTTAGAGACGGATAGAATAATCACAAAATCGCCACCCTCACAAAATTTAAATATATCATCAAACAAGAAAATATCACAGCACCCATAGTGAAATAATCACAACAATAAAAAAAATCACAACAAATTACAACATTGTTCCGCATCACGGCCTTCTGAAATTAATTTCAAAATTAGCATTCATTCAGAGCAACATACAGCACGGCTGCATCTCTCAGCATTGCGTTCCACACCGTGACCTTAGTATCATCAAATAGAGTCACGACGTTGGGCGACAAAATATAACGTTGCCTCTCTTACTGGGATTATTAAATAAATTCTTACTGTTAATTAAAATTGTTAACTACTCAAATATTGATTATGTATTGAGTATGGGATAAAATTATATCTCATTATAGGCCTAATTGACAAATAATTTATATTTATTCAAAACAATGTAAGAGAAAACCTAATTACAATAAACAGTAAATTGATTCCGGCATGGTACATATTAGCACAATTTCCGACTAATAAAAATATTAGGACGCTGTCCTTATTGTCCAAAACTAAACAAACTAAACTGGTTGAATAGTTCATAAGTCGGTGACACAAGAAACTCTTTACAGGGCGCTTCAGGTATTCCAAGGTGACATGTGAACACAAATGCTGCTGAAATTATTATTTACACATTACCGTGTCGCTGTTGTCGTAGAGTACTTGGCCTCCCCAAGTTATTCCAGACCCTGACTGAAACGGTGGCTTCATTATCATTGCACTTAGGTGCGATCACCTCAACATCCACTGCTAATAAATAAACTGATGCACCAATTTAAATCTGTTTATCTCCAGGTAACAAATATGGCTTCCTTTTTCTCCAAGACCGTCAGACCTTCTCCCTTTGTTCCACCCTCACACCCAGTGTGCCGTGGTCATTTCGCGGCAAAAACGGACCGCCAATCAGATTCCTCCATCCGATTCGCGCCGTTAGTAGTGGCAGAAACATGAAACAAATAGCCGTCTTATAACTAAACAAAGGAAAAAGGAAACGGCTTTAGGCAATATAAATTACAAGGAAAGCGAAAATGACTCATCACTCACCAAAGTTGAAGGCAGCGACGGGAGAAGAATATATATCACGAACACACAAATATGCACAATATTTCGGTCTTAGACCTTCTTTATGTTAAAGAGAATGAGTCATGTGGTTCGGGAGGTGTGCACACGCCGAAGTTTGTTACATGACCCAATATGTAGTAGTGGGAGGATGCATGTTGCACGGAAAAGATCCATAAGGTATTTCAGGAGAGTCAGTTGGAGGGTATTTGTGAATCAAGATGTTTTTGAGGTTAGGTGGTCTGCTGAAACAAGTACGGGGGACAGATGGCAGAATTTTTGGTAAGAGTGTGCGCATTTCTGGAAAGGAGCGAAGGAAGTAATGCCCCTGTTGTAGGATCCGATTGATGGATTCGAGGCCGGGGGAGAACTGGGTGACAAAGACAGGACTATGGTTGGATTCCACAGGTGCCGGGTGGGAGTGGTTACGTGGAGGGTGGTTGATTGCACGCGTGATTTGTTTATGCACAAGGTCTGCTGGGTAGGAGCGGGAAATAAGGGCTTGGGATAGGTTCTGGGAGTACTGGGAGAGGGATTCAGAATCAGAACAGATACGTTTGCCGCGGATAGCAAGGCTGTAGGGAAGGGCGCGTTTGGCGTGGAATGGGTGGCAACTGTCGAAATGTAGATATTGCTGTAGATTAGTTGGTTTGATGTGGACAGAGGTGTGAAGGGCACCCTGCCTTTGCGTGATGTCCACATCGAGGAACGTGATGTGTGTACGGGAGTAGGTCCAGCTGAAATTTATGGAATGGCTATTGTTAAGGGAATGGAGGAATTCTAGGAGTTGATTTCACTGTGGGCCTAGATCATAAATATATCATCTATGTATCTGAACCACACAGTGGGTTTAAACGGGGTATGTTTGAGGAGACGTTCCTTCAGACGTTCAAGCAACAAGTTGGCATAGGAAGGGGCCATGCGGGTGCCCATAGCAGTGCCACAGATCTGGTGATATACTGTGGAATTAAAGGTGAAGAAGTTTTTGGAGAGGATCGGGTGAGCCAAGAATGAAAGGAAATATGAACTGGGACGGCTGTGCGGGGGTCGCAGATCTAGGAAGTGTTCCAGGGCACTGAGACCCTGACAGTGTGGCATGTTGGTAGACAAGGAAGGTGTCTGGAGGTAGAGGTGTGTGGGCTGTGGCTAGACGTTCAAAGAAGTGTGTTTGACATAGGAAGGAAGACTCTGAACAAAGAGTTGGAGATTCTGGTCCACAAAGGCTTAAATCCGTTCAGTGGGTGACCCATATGCCGCAACTATAGGTTGTTGTTGCTGTTGCTTTAGGGCTCGTCGACAGCGGGGTCATTAGCGCCCCCGCAACTATAGGACGCCCGGGATTTCCAACATTCTGGATCTTGGGAAGGAGGTGCAGGGTAGGTGTACGGGGATTCTGGGGAGTTATGTGTGAGGTGGACTGGGGAGAGGGACCTTGTAAGGGGCCCTGCAAGTCCAGGAATGTTTTTATTTCCTGACAGATGGAGGTGATGGGATCTGTAGGGTGTGGTAGTAGGTGTTTGTGTCAGACAGTTACCTCAGCCTCATAGTGATTGCAGTCTATCACTACCGTGTGTGTGTGTTTTTTTTTAATCTGCTTAACGTCTCTTAACAGCGAGGTCTTTAGAGACGGGTCACTACTGTAGTTGAGCCTTTATCAGCAGGGAGGATGATAATATTATGGTTTCTGGATAGTTCTCTCATGGCTCGAGTTTCCATTGTGTTGAGATTTTTGAAGTGTGGAATGGACTTTAGGAAAGAGGGTGAAGACAGAGTGGAGGTGAGGAACTCTTGGAACAGAATAAGTGGATGATTTTGTGGGTGTTGGGATGGATCCAGTGGAGATGAAGGTTTAAACTGTTGTAAGCTGGGCTCAATTTCATTCTGCTGGATGTTGTTTGCTCCTGTGGTGGCAAAACGATATCGCCAACACTAGGAGCGGCAGAACACCAAAGAATCCCGGCCCAAAGCAGCTTGATCATACTTGGGGGTTGCAGAGTCCCTTGGATAGAACTGATATCTGGGGTTCTGACAGGGGAGTGGAGGAAAGATTAATCCCTGACTGCTGGGGTTTAACTGAGGGAGGCGCAGGGGCTTTTGGGACAGGTGGTAGAGGGTCTAGGTGGGGAAGCTGAGTCAAACAAGGCGTTCTGGCAATTAGAGGTGCAGTGGGTGTGTGTTGTCTGGGAATGGGTTGTTGATAGGGGAGGCACAAGCCTAGAGATAGATAGCTCCTGACAAGTGCTGATAGCTTGCACAGGTGTTTTTGTGCATGTTGGGCTTGCAACTGTCTGCAGTGTGACAGGATTTGTTTCGTACAATGAGTGAGATGAGGGAATAAAAGGCATAGTATTTTGTGGAGGGAGACAAGGTGGATGAAATGTTGATGAGCCATGTGAACATACTGTTGGAGAACCAGGTGGGTGAGGGTAAGGGATTGTGTGAAACGGAAAGCGTGAAGGGATGGGTGCATTTGTGGGTGGCAACCTGAAACTGGGAGTTTAATGGTTAAACCATTGGGTGGAATATTTAAAGAGAGGCAAGACTGAAGAAACAGTATGTGGAAGTTTAGTTTGGCAAGATGTGAGGCATGGAATTGGTAGCGAGACAGATAGTCATCTGAAAGCGACATGTAGGAAGAATCTGGTGAGGATAGTGAAGTGACCTTAGTAACATGACATTGGTCATGTAACAAACTTCGGCGTGTGCACACCTCCCGAACCACATGACTCATTCTTTTTAACATGAAGAAGGTCTAAGACCGAAATATTGTGTATATTTGTGTGTTCGTGATATATGTTCTTCTCCCGTCGCTGCCTTCAACTTTGGTGAGTAATGAATCATTTTCCCTTTCCTTGTAATTTAAATAGCCGTCTTAGTGTGTCTGCCCAATAGGTGGCAGAAACTATCCATTTCAGTCACCCACACAGTCCCATTTTGTTTCGACCTTAAGCGCCCTCTGCTATCTCCAATAACTTTCTGGCGCTCACCAACCCAAATGCAAATATTTGGAACTGGTGCGTCACATGTAATGTACAGTACTCCATAAATATATATATATATATTATTAGTAACTATTATAAATTCGTGTGTTTAAAAAAAAGCCAAATTAAATTAACGTTTATATCGCATCAAGACGAAAATATACCTTATTTTATTATTCAGATACAACTCTATCCTTGAGCAGAGTGTTGCAAACGTACTCAGTTGACTTTAAAAGTTCTACTGACGCTATAAATGATACAATGAGTGTCCTGAGTTAAAAAAAAATGGACAAGGAGGACACATTTTTCCGACAACATTCTGAAGAGGCAAAAGAATTTGTAGAGAAATTTGACGTGGAAATTAAATGCTCCAGAAAAGCGTCGAGGTAGCTACATAGAGCCAATAAGCGACCTGTTCAATCAGTTGAATAGTATTTCCGTAGGGTCGTGTACATCCCATTTCTAGATTCTATAATAATCGACCTACAAGACCACCTGTCTCCCGAAACACTTTATTTCAACTAGGCGTTTTTATTACGAAAGTTAATTATACCTGTACTAATGAAGGCATTGAAACAAACTACTCGCATTAAACTATAAGCAGGTAATAGACAACACAACAGTATCAGTTATTATAAACGAACATCGGCGATGGATAGTAAAATGGCAGCGGAACCAGAATATTCCGCAGTCGATTTCCAATCTAATAGAAAAATGTGATGCTGGAATGTATCGCAATGTATTTTTTTTTTTTTGTGTATTCTTGCTACACTACCAGTTAATGTCGCCACATCAGAGAGATCACTTTTCCACTCTCAGGAGGCTCAAAACTTGACTTTAAGCATCAATGGCAGAAGACCACCTAACTGGACCGGAACTTCTCCACGTTCACAAAAGCATACTCATACAAATAAAGGAAGTCATAACACGATTCGTGAGAACTCAAAAGAGAATAATTGATTTTTATATTTGATTAACATTATTTTGACGTAATTAAATAATTTTTTTTTATTTTTATAAATATATACGACTGTAATTTTGAAGCCTAGCTGGACCACTATTATGTGACCCCCTCCCCCTGACTCTAAGGCTGGATTCGACCTTGATAACGATGCCAGTTAGTACGCTGTTACTAGCTCCTTCTAGTATAGCCTTCCACAGTTGCAAATTCTATTGTCTTGGCAGCCAGTCCAGTAGTCTACTTCTAACAAACGGTTGAAAATGTCATATTCAGGTACTACTACATGATACAGACGAAAGTCAGTACACACATGTAGTTACTCATAGAGTACAAAAGTTTTATTAAACTCAACATACATTGGGCAGCGATAGCCACAACACAATTTTAAAACTTCTTCACCGAAGTTGCTAGGTTTGTGAAAAGGATTGACGAAAGGGAGTCGTATACCCAGTAAAAATTCACATGAACCACCTTTAAAGCACAGTTTTTTACATACTCTGGCCGTCAGAGTCGTATCTAGACGTATCACAAGTCCCTTGTCACTCAAACTGCACACGCCCCACACCATTACAGATCCTCTACTAGCGTGAACAGTCCCCTGCTGACATACAGGGTCCACGGATTCATGAGGTTGCCTCCATACCCGTATACGTTCATCCGCTAGATACAATTGGAAACGAGACTCACCAATAGTCCAATGTCAGTGTTGACAGGCCAAGGCGAGGAGTATAGCTTTGTATCGTGCACTCAGAAAGGGTACACGAGTGGGCATTCGGCTCCGAAAGCCCATATTGATGATGTTTTGTTGAATGGTTCGCACGCTGACACGTTTTGGTGGCCCAGCATTGAAATCCGCAGCAATTTGCGGAAGGATTCCACTTCTGTCACGTTTAACGAGTCTCTTCAGTCGTCGTTGGTCCCTTTCTTGCAGGATCTTTTTCCGGCCGCAGCGATGTCGGAGATTTGATGTTTTACCAGATTCCCGATATTCACGGTACACTCGTGAAATAATTTTACTGGGAAATACCCACCTCATCGCTACCTCGGAGATGCTGTGTCGCATCTCTCGTGCGCCGACTTTAACGCCACGTTTAAAATCACTTAAATCGTGATAACCTGCCATTGTAGCAGCAGTAACCGATCTAACGTCAGCGTCAGACACCTGTTTCTTATATAGGCGTTGCCAACCGCAGCGCTGTACTCTGAGTGTTTGCATACATATGCCTATACCAGTTTCTTTGACTCTTCAGTGCATAATTCTCATTGGGGTGTTACATCCCCACTGGTGCATCGTGGCAAAAAACGGGATTGACAATGCCCAGTCTTTCGTCACTAAACGAAACCTTTCCCTTCACATCTTAACAACTATGTAAGTCACATACAAACATATATTACAACACACAAAAGTGGTATCTGGTGGCTGCTTGGCTACAGTTTATAGCATTAGTAACTTATACATCCTAAACAAAAATACAAAAAGAAATTTAAAGGAAATTGAAATCAATCTTAAACCTACTAATTCCCATTAGGTTCTTCCTCCAACTTCTTATACTTACATTTGATTACAATAGTACAGGGAAGACAAGTCGGTTTGAACTTCACAATGTTCCTCCATTCATAAAACAACCCTAGACTCCGTTTCTTCTTTCGCAGCGTCCAGCTGGGTTCCCTTTCTCCCTCTTTCTTCTTATGGGTATTGCTTGCTTCGCCAAACAAAATTAACATCCGTTTCTTCTTTCATCTCTTCGATCTCGCTTTTTTCTGATTCATGCACTTATATCCACACACTTACTCCACAAATACTATTCTCCTCGTGCTGCATAGCATCCCGATCTCTTCTTTCATAACGTCCCTGATGTTTTATGCATTCAAATAATGATTAAATTTCCTCCACTATCATTGCATACTTCTTGTCGGGGATTACTTCCTGAAATGTTTCAGGCTTTACTGCACTTGTCTCCTGCAACCCTCGGCGTGTGCACACCTCCTGAGCCTCATGACTCATTTTCTCTGTCATGAATAAGGTTTAATAACCGAAATATTGAGTTTATTTCTTTTTAACATGAAGAAGGTCTAAGACCGAAATGTTGTGTATATTTGTGTGTTCGTAATATATGTTCTTCTCTCGTCGCTGCCTTCAACTTTGGTGAGTGATGAGTCATTTTCCCTTTCCTTGCAATTATATTGCCTAAAGCAGTTTCCTTTTTCCTTAGTTTAATTATTGAAACCTCTTGAAATGTAGCACATCTCCAGTCATAATCCAAATAATGCTTCCAGATATCATATGTCAGTTATACCTATCCTTAACCCACCTCTGGTTACATCCCCTATTTCAGCTGCTTTACAGTTTTTCTTTAACCTTCCTAGCTTTCTCATTGCATCTTCAGAATCTAGATTATCAAGCTCTAGCACTAATATTCCTGCCACCTGTTATCACTGTATGACATTTCCCTAATGGTCAGTCAAATCAGATGAACAACATTTTTGTTTCTTCCAAATTATTATAATTTGTTCCCCATCCTCATTCATAATTTCTTGAATGCCCTGTCTCTTCCTCATTTTTTAAAATTAACCATAGAAATGTCTAGTTTCATCATTTGGAGTTTACACTCCTGATGTAATACTCTTCATTAATGTAAGCATAGCTTCTATCTTTGTTGTTTCACACATTCCATACTGCTTTGTTGTTTTCTTAGTCTTTTATTGCTCCTCCCTTCAGCTCTTTCCCTCTTCTTCAGCCTCCTCCCCTCTTTATTATATTATATAGGTTTTGATCTTTTCTTTAACTTCTTTTTCCCTTATTTCCTCTTATTGACTCTTAAAATGGATTGTATTTTTTTCTTCTTCTATACCAGTGCTCTCTTTTCAGATAATGAATATTTCCCTGAAACATCTCTGAAATTTCAGGACCTTTGTCTTTTTATAATTGTTATTTATTCACACACCTCTCTTCATCATACTTCAGATCACATCTAATTATACTAATCTTTACTGGAATAAATCTAGCATTATTTCCCCTTTTTCTTTGTACTGATATCTGTGCAAAGTCATTTCCTCACTGATATGTATACAAACCAGTGTTCTCTTTCATTACAATTACTGCTTCCTCCACAGTTCACTCCAGGAATATTCAAGTTGTCACATGTTGTATCCATCCTGTTCCCTTCATTTTACTTATGAATATGAAGTCAGTTTCCATACCAAATTGTAAACTCATCCTCTGCTTCATTAAGTGGATATGCCTGTTACCTTATTTATTGTTTTTCTGTATGCTATATGACTGTAAAAATTATTGAAGTAACTAGAATCTAAACCAGAGACAATTTCTTTTGAGGCTAGACACCACATCAGTAAGCTGCCACACTATTCTTTTATCCAGCATCATCCTTCAAACAACACCATAAGGATGGGTTTATGAAGAATATTATAGTTGCAGGGAGACCACCAAATAAGGTCACTAGAAACTCTCATGGATTTGTTAGAAAACTCAGAGTATTTGGAGGAATTCAGACAATTGTGGATAAAGATGGAGAGGAAGATACTGGTAATTTGAAAAATGAAGATTTATGAAGTAACTGGTTGAATGAGACAATAAGGGACTTTCATTCAGGAATGTGAAGGGAAGAGATTCTGCAAATAAGTAGAAATGAGCAGACTAAAATACTGGATCCAATGAATATTTTAGAGGAATTTGGAAAACTGATACCTGATACCTAGAAATATTATTTAGATTGATCTGAGACTTGCTGCTTACCACAAGACTGGAAAATTGCCATAATAGTGCTTGTCAAAAAGGAGGGGAGACAAATAGGATTGAAAATTATTGGCTAATTAGCTTGACTTCATTGAAAGGTAGGTTGACTGAATGATTGCTGTACAACCATATTAGAAATGTATGTGAGGGAAGTAACTGTTTAACAAAATGGTAATATAGGTTCAGGAAAGGATATTCATTTGAATTTCAGTAACTGGAATCTATGCATAAGTGGGCACAGTTGATTGAAAAGTTAACTTCGTTAATCATTAATCCGCTACCAAAAAAGTTAACTTCGATAATCTTTAAAGCGTTACATTTCTGCAAATTTGACACAAGTTAAAGTTAACCGTTAAAAGTTAGCAATCCAAAAGTAGAACTGATGTTTATGTATTGCAATAGACATTACTGCAATCAATACCAAGGTGCTATGTACCATGATGTGAATCAATAATACCTCTACCCAATGTCCTTCTGGAAACTGAGTTTTTACTGGGGTTCAACATTTTAACAGGCTTCTCAAATTTATCGGATTCTTCAACATATAGCGGAATCATATTGACAACAAATTGACACCAGCTTGGTATATGATGGTTACGGTAGCTATGATGCAAAATGTTTTATTGACATAACCTTTTATAAGCAGATGGCGATGAAAACAAATCAATTCTGCTGCTGTCTACATCAGAAGAGGAAGAAGCCACAGCACTTGAAGAAGGCTTTGAATTACTTTTATTTTTTCCCACGAGTTGGCCCTGCTTTTACTTTTTCTTCAAACTGTTCATATTTGGATATATGCATCTTCTTCATATGTTGATTTCTAAGGCTAGACAGGTAAGCCTTGATTGTAGAAAGTTTAGGCAGACACAGTTTGCATTCATAAATCAACTGTTCTCTCAGTCTTGATTTAAATGCAACATAATCGCATAAACATGGCCTGGATTTTTAATATTCCCATTGCTTTCACTAACGGATTGAAGAGCTTCAGTTTTCATGACTAATCATGTAATGGATGTCAGATTAACTTATTAAGCCTCGTATCCTCTTGAGCACGCTCAGGCGAATGAGCCGCTCAACCATTTGAGAGCGCTCGTTTGAGCGTGCTCAAGGAAAAGGCAATTTTGGTCGAATGAGCCTGGTGTCACTGCTCAGAAAACGCTCGGCTATTGACGTGTCGTCACGCGTAGCTGCGGCCTTTATTATTATCCATACGATGTCAAAACAGAGAAGAAAATTACCAAGTTGATGGATTAGAGAAAGTCATCGTCAGCGATGAAATTATCTTAATAATTTAATTCGCGAATTGACTTTAGAAGAAGACAATGAGCTATTTCAAAAATTTACGAGATCGGTTTCGAACATTTGCTGTCATTAGTTGGACCTCATATTAAATTGCACGATATGCGTGAGGCGATCCCACCAGAAGATAAAATTTATAATAACTTTAAGATTCCTAGCCTCAGGAAGTCCCTACACAAGCCTGCAATATATGTTCAAAGTATATAAACAAAGCATCATCCGTTTAGTACGGGTAGTCTGTGATGGCACTATTGAGTCACTCCAAAATTATATGAAGGCTGGTATCTATTTTTAATTTGTGTTTACAAATATAGATTTTAAGGTTATTTTTATGTTTTTTTAATTATGGCATTGATTTCAAGTTTTTAATAAAAATTGGTAAAACAATTATATTGCCTGGCATAAAATCAATATGAATTTAGGCACTTAGGATCTGAATTTCGTAACACAAAATTCAATCGAAATCCGTTCAGCTGTGAGAAATACTAGGTATTAAAAAAGACTTACCACTTCCCGTTATAGAAGTTCTGTTCTGTTTTGATCGTACTCACCTGAATGACCCTAGCTGGCTTGTTTATTTTTTTCTTTACATCATCAATACTAAAGTTTAATATCTCGCTGATTTCACGCCATGCACCTTATTGTTTGGTTCGATTATAATACTGGAGCTATGCCATAACACCCTCTTCGATTCATACGCATCAATTAAAGTTAAGCAAGTTTCATTGTCCCACGTGCTCGCGCTCATTGTAGAAACCGCCAAATACCGTCCACACTGAGCGCCGGACAAACACTGGCTCGCCTTTGAGCATTCCAAAATACCGACAACAAATCGGCTCGCCCCGAGCGCGCTAGCTGTCGTTCGCTGCGAGCGTGCTCAGGCGTCCACACTTGAGCCGCTCGCTTCACTGAGCGGCTCATTCGCCTGAGCGTGCTCAAGTGGATGCGAGACCCACTAACGAACACTAAACCGGTACCAATTAAAAAGTGACAGTTTCTTGGCAGTAGATTAGAAGAGTACAAAATCAATCACCGATCGAATTAGAAACGAGTAGTGAGCACTGTTTACAGACGTAAAATATAAAAACCTAAAAACTCTAGCTTTCCTGCTCACACCCAGGCCATGCCTAGCATAACAGTTGTATATGCATCACACTTCGAATTACCTAAACCGACTCGCCAAACGTACGAGCGTGGCGTGGAGCGCAATTCAAACATACCACAAGAGTTCAACCACCAATGTAACAGACTAATGTTAACGATAGTGCAATTTAATGGAAGTTAAGAAGAACGTTAACGATTTTTTGGGTTAACTTAAAATTTAAATTTCTGCAATTTTGTTAACTTTGTTTATTAACGATTAACGGATTAACGATTTTCTGCCCATCTGTGACTATATGCAAAATATTGCAGATAGAATGGACAAGGCAGTACAACTTGATATTGTAGTACTGGGGTGTAAGGGTTTGGGAGAGGCTATACTAGCCTTTTCCAACCAAATGTCAACCTCTCCTTCACGTGGTGCACGCTGTTTGCACGGACGAGGGTCTGGCGACTGAAAGATTACCGGTATAAGGAGTCACCCACTGCTTGCCAACGGCCTCCGAAAGGAGGACGGAAGAGTGGGGAGTGGTTCAAGGCACCCTCTTGCCCTTGGGGTTGGAAACGGCCCCTAAAGGCGGATGAATCAGAAATGATCAACGGCATGGGGATGCAGAAGGCAACGGGAAACCACTGCATTAAAGACCCAAAGGGTATCCCGAGGACATGTAATCCTCTCAAATTACATATATCGTGATGGCTTCTTCCTGGGTAAAATATTCCGGAAGTAAAATAGTCCCCCAATCGGATCTCCGGGTGGGGACTGCTCAGAGAGGAGTCATCAGAATGGATAGAAACATTCTACGAGTCGGAGCATGGAATGTTAGAAGTATGAAAAAGGCAGGTAGGTTAGAAAACTTACAAAGGGAGATGGAACAACTCAAGTTAGACGTTGTTGGGATTAGTGAGATTAAATGGAAGGACGCACAGGATTTCTGGTCTGGGGAACACAGGATAATTAGCACACAAGCTGTCAATGGAGTCACTGGTGTAGGGTTTGTAATGAACAAGAAAGTAGGGAAACGGGTAAGTTATTATGAACAATTTAGTGACAGGATTATTTTGATGTGGTTATAAACTAAGCCCATCCCAACCAAATTAGTACAAGTGTAAATGCCAACATCACAGGAAGATGATGAAGAAATAGAAAAAAATATACGCCGAAATTGAAGAATTAATCCAATATGTGAAGGGGGAGGAAAATCTAATAATCATGGGTGATTGGAATGCAATAGTGGGAGAAGGAAAAGAGGGGAATACTGTAGGAAGTTTTGGTCTTGGAGAAAGAAATGAGCGAGGAAGCAGGTTGCTAGAATTTTGTGAAAGATATAAGCTAGTAGTGGCAAACACACTGTTTAAGAACGATGCAAGAAGAATATACACCTGGAAACGTCCTGGGGATACAGGCAGATATCAGCTAGATTATATCATGGTCAAACAGCGACTCAGGAATCAAGTTCTAGACTGTAAAGCGTACCCAGGAGCAGACATAGACTCTGACCATAATTTGATAATAATGAAGTGCAGGCAGAAATTTAAGCGAATAAGGAAGCAGTATAAACAGAACAGACTGGAAGTGAATAAACTAAAACAATCTAGGACAAGAGAAAAATTTGCAGAAATGGTAGACGTAGGTCTAAGAAGTAACTCTGAAAAGAGTTCAACTGAGGACGAATGGAATGCATTAAAGACCGAAATAATGAAAGCAGGTAAAGAAACATTAGGCTTTAGGGAACAAGCTGCCCGAAAACCTTGATCACAGAAGAGATTTTGGAGCTGATGGATCAGAGGAGAAGGTACAAAAATGCTCAGGATGAAACAGGAAGAGAGCAGTACAGGCAATTTAGAAATCAAATAAATAGGAAATACAAAATAGCAAAAGAAAAATGGCTACAAGAAAAATGTGAAGAAGTAGAAAAGGAAACGGTCGTAGGTAATGTAGATGTTGCATATCGAAAGATCAAACAGAATTTTGGAGAAATGAAGAAAAGAGGTATGAACATTAAAGCTGCTGATGGGAGCTAACCGATGGATAGAATACATTGAGAAACTGTATGTTGTGGACGACTTGAACAATAGTGTAATGGAAAAGGAAGGCGATGTCGACATTGATGATTTAGGATATCCTGTTTTAAGGACAGAATTTAATAAAGCTCTGAATGACTTGAAATCAAATAAGGCAGTTGGAATTGATGAGATCCCTGCAGAACTTCTTAAATCCCTAGGAGAGGAAGGAATCGAAAGATTATTCAAGCTGATATCAAAAAGTTATGAAACAGGAGAAATTCCAACTGATTTTAATAAAAATATCATCTTCACACTTCCAAAGAAAGCACAAGCTGACAAATGTGAGAATTATCGCACCATTAGTCTAACAACACATGCCTCAAAATTATTGACCAGAATAATATACAGAAGGATGGAAAGGGTAGTAGAAGAGATAGTAGGTGAAGATCAGTTTGGGTTTAGGAAAAATCGCGGTACAAGGGAAGCAATTCTGTCTTTAAGATTAATACTTGATGGGCGGATCAAGAAAAAACAATTTATTTATTTATTTATCAATCTTGTTCCAATGATACTTTTATGGCATTTGTTGATTTAGAAAAAGCTTTTGATAATGTTAGGTGGGACAAGATGTTCAAAATTTTAAAGAAGTCAGGTCTAAAGTATCGAGATAGAAGAATACTTTATAAACTATACAGGGTGGGGCATTTAATATGTTTTCTGGAAATATTTTGGAAAGAAAGCATTTTAACAAACAATAACCTATATAAAAAATAATCGTACAGTAGGGGGCTACAATTATGTGATATTGGTTTTTTCACAGGTGGCGCTGTTGTCGTTACAACAATGTCAACTTAATTCTTTTAAATGGGAACCCCTATTTTTTTTTGAAGATTCCGATTCCTCATGAAAAAATAAAAATAGTTTGCTTAACACTTTTCTGTTAGCCTCACAGATGGTGCTGTAATCGCGAAAAATGAATATTCGCGTTTTTTGTGTATAATTTTAATTATTGTTTATATAATTACATGTAATTTTCATTCTGTAAACATGGAAGGTAATTATAAAGGATAATGACGAAATTGATTTTTTAAATGCTTTTTCTTACTTATTTGCAGCCATGTCTACAGAAGGTGCTCAAAAAGGTGACCATTTACTTCCAGACATTTTCTGACACACTTGAGCTGTTCAGGCATCATTTCTGCAAAGGGTCAGAAAATGTCTGGAAGTAAATGGTCACCTTTTTGAGCACCTGCTGTAGACATGGCTGCAAATAAGTAAGAAAAAGCATTTAAAAAATCAATTTCGTCATTATCCTTTAAAATTACCTTCCATGTTTACAGAATGAAAATTACATGTAATTATTTAAACAATAATTAAAATTATACACAAAAAACGCGAATATTCATTTTTCGCGATTACAGCGCCATCTGTGACGCTAACAGAAAAGTGAGTTAAGCAAACTATTTTTATTTTTTCATGAGGAATCGGAATCTTCAAAAAAAAAAAAAAAAAAAAAAAAAAAAAAAAAAAAAAAATAGGGGTTCCCATTTAAAAGAATTAAGTTGACCTTGTTGTAACGACAACAGCGCCACCTGTGAAAAAACCAATATCACATAATTGTAGCCCCCTACTGTACGATTATTTTTTATATAGGTTATTGTTTGTTAAAATGCTTTCTTTCCGAAATATTTCCATAAAACATATTAAATGCCCCACCCTGTATAAGAATCAAGTGGCCGTAATAAAAGTAGAGAACCACGAGAGACATGCATCAGTTAAAAAGGGTGTGAGGCAAGGCTGTAGTCTATCCCCGTTAATATTCAACTTGTATGTAGAAGAAGCAATGAAGAAAGTCAAAGAAAAATTTCCATGTGGCATAAGTTTTCAGGGAGAAAAAATCAGTATGCTACGATTTGCTGACGACATTGTCTTGTTAGCAGAGAGGGCTGAGGATATTGAGAAGTTGCTGAATGGCATGAACAAAATACTGAAGGAAGATTTTGGACTGAATATAAATCAAAGCAAGACAAAAGTGATGAAATGTAGCAGAAATGATACCAATACTAGTGGATTAAATATAAAAATAGGATCAGATGCAATAGGAGAAGTAAGAGAATTCTGTTACTTGGGAAGTAAAATTACAACCGATGGCCGAAGCAGGAATGATGTTAAAAGCAGAATAGCATTAGCAAAAAGAGCCTTCATGAAAAAGAGAAACCTTTTAGTTTCAAATATTGATCTAGGAATTAGAAAGAACTTTTTAAAACTCTTTGTGTGGAGCGCAGCACTTTATGGTAGTGAAACATGGACTTTAGGAATACCGGAAATAAAGAAAATTGAAGCATTTGAAATGTGGTGCTACAGAAGAATGCTGAAAATTAAGCGGATAGACAAAGTAAGAAATGAACGAGTTTTGGAAATGGTGGGAGAGGAAAGAAGTTTGTGGAAGAAGCTTACAGAAAGAAGAGACAGGCTTGTTGGTCATATTTTGAGACATGCAGGATTGGTTAATTTGTTAGTGGAGGGAACAGTCGATGGTAAGAACTGTAGAGGAAGACAGAGATTAGAATACATGAAGCAGATAATTGAGGACGTGGGCTGTAAGGGGTATGTTGAAATGAAGAGGTTAGCACAGGATAGGAAAGGATGGAGGACTGCATCAAACCAGTCGAAAGACTGACGATAGCAAAAAAAATTGTAGCACATTATCTCTCCATGACTTTTGACAGAATCAACCGTAAAGTGGTGGAAAAAAGCTAAAAACTATTGGAGTATGTATAAAGGTTATTTACTTCACAGAGGAATATTTGGAAGGTTGAAACAAGAGAGTTAGGGTAGTAATTTATATCAAAAGAGGAGGAAGCTGACACAGGATAATTTGTTTGAGCCATTCATATTCATGAATGACTGTACTGATGGTTTAAGGTCAGAAATTAGGTTGTTTGCAGATGACATAATGTTATAAAATAGGAATAAAATTACTGAGCATGGTGGGTGAGCGGAATAGCTGTGGACTCGCATGCGGTGGGACGCCGGTTCGAATCCCCATCCGGGCATCCAGGTTTGTGTTTCCCATGATTTCCCCAAATCACTCCAGGTGAATGATGAGTTGCTTCCTTCCCGTTCCTTGCCTCCAGTCATTTCCCTCCTTTAGTGACCTCTACATCAATGTTAACGAGGAATAAAGCCATAAGCAAAAGAAAAAAAAGAGATTAAAATGGGATACGACTATAGGGGGATCTGAACATTCGGTAGGTCGATATAATATAAAGATAAATGCTTATTAGTTACATAGAAGAAAGAAATATACTTTTTTATTACACTGGGCAATAAGGATTGTAGTGTTTAGGAAATAAACACCATTTCTATACAAACTTGGCCCCTGATTCCAAATATGACCTTCATTTTGATATATCATGTCTAGTTTTTAATCTATGTGACAACCCTCTGTTATATATTAAGTGTTAGTCAAAGTGCATGATATTTAAAAGTGTTTGCATGTGAGTGACAGTCCATATGTTCCTTTTTCATACATATGAAAAATATGAATAAATTAAATTGGTTTTAGAGAAGGTTCTGTTTCAAGAGCATATACGGCGAATTTACGTTGACTTAAAGGTAGTGCAAACGGGTTAAACAAAATACCCATGTTTCCTTTAAATGTAGTGTAATGACACATTACAGCCGTGTGATGTTGCAGCCGCGTAAGTTTGCTAAAGGATTTGTGAGGCTGCAGCTAGATGCAGACAGGTAGCTGTCGCCCACAGGAATGTGGCTACCCCTCGTATTTCCCCTAATCCGCTGGACCGCTAGGAGAAGGGGTGGCGGACTCGCTGAGAGGACACTCGGGTGTGCACCTCGTGGCTGTACGCACGGACGTTGGAAGAATACGCGAGTGCGAGTGTGAGTTCGCGCTTCTGGTGGAAAAGTTTTTCCAGTCTGTATCTGCAAGGAGCAGGTTCGTCGCCAGACTGCGTCGACATCTTCCCGTCCTAGCTGCTTGAGGGATCACTCTATGTCTGTGCTGCGTCGAACGTGAGGTGAACACGACGCCATCCGTGAGCTGATCAGACCACTTCCCGCAGTCATGTCGTAAGAAGCCCCACCACGGACCTGCCCGCAGCTGCCGTCACAGGAGCAACAAACGGTATTGTGTGTGTTGAGTGCGTTCACCTACCGCGTCCACTAGCCCAGTAACGACCCTGATGAACAACAATGTATGCCGGACAGTTTACAATAACAAATCACATCTCTTAATCACGTCTAATTAATTAATGCATCCATATAAGTGATCAAATAAATAGTAATTTTAAATTGGTGCCTTGATGATCAATTCACATCCCTCATGATAAATATTAAGTGATAAATTTATAATAAATAAAATTAATTAAATATTTTTGATGTCGCAATTAATGTGACACTTCAGTAGGTTAGCAGAGACGAAGACAATCACTATGTTGAGAAAGACTCGACACTTTTAGCAAATATGGCTTCTTGTAAAGCTGCCAATATGTTAGAAGAACCTTTAGTTAAGCCAGAAAAAAAACATCTTCCCACTTTTGAACATTAAACTTGGATTGGTAAAAGAATGTATACCTGCAATTAATATCCAGACACAACGATTGAAAACTTAAAGCATCCATAAGCTCATAAAGGACAAAAATTTTGCGAAAAAGATTCATTAGAATTAAGCATTAGCTAGGTGAGCTTTTGAAGAAGTAGTGCAAAATTTCCTTAGGAAAACTTTGTTAGTAACATGGTGACACCTTTTTGTCATATTGGCGCGAATATGAACATCAAAATGCATTTTCATTTTAGTCACCCTGAACCCTTTCCTGAAAATTTCGGAGATGTCAGTGACAAGCAAGGGGAACAATTCCATCAAGACATCAAGGAAATGGAATTCTGATACCAAGGACTTTGGGATACTGTGATGATGGAAGAATATTGATGGTGTTTAAAATGATATAATCCTACTGCTCAACATTCATGGTGCACAAAGAAATGTAACTTTATTCCTTATTTTCTAACAAATGTGACATTTTTAATTTTGAATATATATTTGTGTATTGTTTATGGATCACACACACTTTATTACCTAATATTCTTTGCCTCTAATACAAATAAAATAAAGCTTGTTAAACACACAATCTGACAGCGAACCCTTGAAGCTTAATTTTCAGAGATACACCAGGAAAGCCTTTGTTCACACAGAAACAGACTTGTTTAATTTCCCTAAAACACACTTATATCAGAGCATGTACACTGTTGGAAATATATTTTACAATCTAATGGAGCCAAATATAGATGAGAACAGTAAAATAACTAGACCTGATTGGGAAAAACAGATTTTTTTACCAATTTTTTCAGCGAAAATTAACTAAAAAAAATAATTAAAATACTCGAGGCTGCCCTGTGTTATAGATTGAGGAAGGATTTTTTTTTAAACTTCTTAACGTCTCTTAACAGCGACGTCTTTAGAGACGGGAATGGAAGGGGGGCAAGGAATGCGAAGGAATTCGGCCATGGCCTTTTGAAGGAAGCATCTCGGCATTTGCCTGGAGTGATTTGGGAAACTATGACATACTGCGACCGACCAGTTAGAAAATCCTTTATCCATTCACAAAGCTGATCCGATATACCGCACGCTCGAAGTACAGTGTGGCACAGAGTCAAAGGCTTTCTGAAAAATCTAAAAAAATTCATTTACATGTGAATCTGTATCAATAAATTTCATTACGTCATGTGTAAATAGGGCTAGCTGTGTTACACATGATCTTTTCTTCCGAAATCCGTGTTGATTTGTTGTAAGCAAATTATTTTTATCTAGAAAATTGATAGTGTTCGAGCATATAATATGCTCCGTAACTCTACTGTAAACAGATGTTATAGATGTGGGATGGTAGTTTCTAGAATCACTTCGATCACCTTTTTCGAAAATAGGAGTTACTTTGTGCGATTTTCCAGTCGGAAGGCACTTTTCGCTCTTCTAAGGATTTACTGAATATATCAGACAGAAATGGTCCGATTTCCGCCGTGTACTCTGAAAATACTCTTACTTGAATTCCATCCAGGCCCTGTGCTTTCCCACACTTCAGGAACTCTTATTGCTTTATGATACCTGCAGTATCTATTCGTAATTATTCCATCACCAACTCAACACGACCGCGGAAAACAGGAATGCTATCCTTATTTTCATCAGTAAATGAATTTTTGAATACAGTATATTGTACGTTAGCTTTATCGCGGCTTTCACTAACCACGGAACCTTCAAGAATTAGTGCTGGAATATTGTTGTTGGTACAACTTAATTTCTTTGGGTTTTCTGTGAGACTCTTAGAGAGTTGAAATGAAAATCGTTGAAGGCCTCACGCATCACATTCTTAACACGTCCTCTTAGTTCAGCTATGGTTTCTAAAACGCTGCTACACCCCTTCCTCCTTCCTTTGTTTTTTGAGTAATCTTTTGACTTCGCGTGTTTACCCCCTTTATTGTCCGCTTAAGTATATGTATTTCCATAGCTTCCCTGACTATATGTATAAATCGATGCCACATCTCTTCAACGGTGTCCCTTGTTAACTTGAAGTTATAGTAATAATTACAAATATAAAAAAATGCCAATGTAACATTATGTGAATATTTAAGTTTGTTTAAACTTTTTTTTGTGGTTGTTTGATAATGTAATTTAGAACTGTTTCTGAATCTTTTATATCAATTCCAATCAAAATGACCAGTCTTCATGATTAATATTTTTAAATTTACTTAATAAATTATAAATTTCACACTCTTTAAGCAAGGCCATTATTCAGTGAGGAGAATGTTTACTGCAGGATGTAGCCACGTAAGCAATCATCTTACAACAACAAAAAATACATATGCTTACATATTTCTATTATGTTGTGACTTCTGTAATTGTAATTGTGGACAACCGGAACCGAGCGTGGTGGTGTAACGGATAGCGTTCTGGCCTCGCATTCGGGAGGACGGCGGTTCGAATCCCCGTCCGGGCATCCAGATTTGGGTTTTCCATGGTTTCCCCAAATCACTCCAGGGGAATGCCGGGATGCTTCCTTCAAAAGGCCATGGCCGAATTCCTTCCCATTCCTTGCCCCCATCCTTTCCCGTCTCTAAAGACCACGTTGTTAAAAAGGGACGTTAAACTGTTACAAAAAAAAAAAAAAAAAAAAAAAAAAAAAAAAAGCCAACCGGATATTCTTTTTTTCTGTGTTCAGCGTGAGGAAACTTATATGTGGGTAAGAAACTTACTGATATGTGAGTGGTAGGATGCCTCAATAATACACCAGCTGGTTGTGTGCAAGTATATACATTTATTCAGTAATGTACACCATGGTCATTTCTTGACCTGCTATTAAGACCAACCCTCGATCCAGCCAATTCAGTCTTGACTTGCAGCTTTTGTCAGATGGCTAGCATATGTTCTAATCTTCCCATTAGGCTAAACCAGTGTTTTTCAACCACCCAGGGGGGGTCGCCAAGTCTTGCTGGGTGGGGAGGGGGGGGGGGGAGTGGTATGGCGGTCGCAAGCTAGGTAAATGTAAAAATCAAGGGTTGTCAGTCTTATGATAAAATAAAAATACAAAATTTCCAGTTAAAAGCCTGTGCCTGTTTATTTTTTAATAAGTTGTCGCTTCGTGGTTGTATTTTTGAGACGCAAATAACCAAATCATTTTATAATTGGAGCCTAATTCTCTTCTAGATGCTAAATTTCAGGTAATTGTCGTCAGAAAGTCTATTTATTTCCGTTTTTGATTTGCTTCCGCCACTGCCACTTGTTGCAGACGTGGAGCGCTGCGCATATCTTTTAAGAACTACATATTATCCTCGCTTGCAGCAAAGCTAATCCATACATACTAGCGTACTTGAACAACTGATTGCAGTGAATAAAAACAAACTGTTCATATGTGGCCTCTGACCCCACCTTCTCGCCTTCCGCGCGCCGCCGTGGCAAAGAATATCACTGCTCGCGACTACCTTGCACAGCGTTTGATCTCTAGATCAGTAGGTAAAGGGAGCATAGAAAGAAAATTAAATACGTTGGTTTTGAAATCACTGACATAGTTTTATTACGGACCTGGGCGAGGGGGTCGCCAAAGTCTTGTTATGGAACTGGGGGTCACCAAATTTTTTTACTTGTAAGGGAGTCGCATGTTCAAAAAGGTTGAAAAACACTGCGCTAAATCATCCCCAAATAGCTCTCAGCGTGTATGCAGCTTCACTACCACCTGTCTTTATTGTATTGTCCCGCTGCGTTCTTTCACATCTGTATAAAGATTGCGTCAAGCTCCCTGACCTCCAACAACTCCAGATACGTCGTCCGCCCGCGCGACATTTGCACTGTGCCGGTTGCTCGCTAATACTCCCCACAAAAACACATTCCATCGTGTCTCCTCGCACACTTACTGTAATCGATTCCACTGTATCGATCGAATACATCCGTTTTCCTTGGCAACGGCATATCGCTATTTATTTTCCTTTCATTCTACTTCTCGTAGCGACCGCCAGTTCTCTTTATTTTCTTTTCCTGTGCTTCTTCCCTTTCTTTTTTCAGGTCCTCCTTACGACTCTCTGGGATCCTGTACTGTCGCTCATTTACTGTCTTCCCTACTGTGTCCGGCTTTATTCGTATGTCGTGCTCCATTGTACACTTATGTGGCAAAAACATCTCCTTCCAAATGAAATACATCATGATATGCTGCACATAATTCTTTCGCCACTTGCTTCTCTGGTTTTTCCAGATACTCAATATTCAATCCCCCCGGAATCAGCTTTATTCTTTCTCGCGTACAAACGTCACTATTTTCCGCAATTGTACCCACTACGTACCATTCTCTCTCTCTACCTTTCAATGTATTCCTCCGCCACTACTTTAGGATTAACCGACGTTACTTCTTCTTCAGTAACAGTCAGAAGACATTTCCACTAGCATAATGCTACCAACAATTCTGGGATCACCCCTCCTGTTGCTAATTCCTGCTTCGTCACAACAGCCTCCCTGGATCCTTGTATTCTTTTCCCTTCCTTTTCTAAAACCTTCTCTTGCCGTGCTCCTACACGTAATCTACGCATATCCTCCTTTTGGGCTCTTTACTGACTTCCACCTTGTCTCTTGCTCTCGTCATACTCTTCTTCACTTTTTATATTAATCGTCTCTGGACTGCCTGGATTCGATTCTCCCTAGTTTTCCGAATCTTCCGCTCTCCTCCGCTGTCCCCGTACTTGTTCCATCCATGGGCACGTATTGTAATCTCTTGGATGATGGCCCCATCTCCGATACTTCTTACACTTCATTACTTTATAGGTGCGACATGCTCCTGTATGACTCAACAAATTACATCTTTCATATGGTACCGGATCTTTCGGATTAATGTCACATCTGCAATAAGGTCCATATGCCTTCCCATCGATAGGATCAAACCTGCCTAGTCCTCTCCTCAGCTGTCACTACTTCTTAAGCATGCAGGAAAGTTCACATTGGTATCGCGTCGTTAAAGAAAGCAGGTAGGAAACACGAAGTTACATGAAACACGGATAGGATAGATTAAAGGCAGAGAAGGTAAAAGTAAGGTAGGAAAAGGAAGGGATATTAAGAATAAATAGTATTTTTAACTTGAGAACAAGGAATTCAAAAGATATAAACTATTTTTCCACAGTTACTGCTGGGGTCGACATAAACGAGGACGTGTATAATTTTCTCAAGACAACACAGAATAAAATGAAATAACACTCAAATGAAACTAGAGAACCTAGAGAACAGAGCGAGTAAGTAAGAATAGGCGGAGTAAAAATAGTTTGACGAAAATTCAGATCAGAAGTGCGTGAAGCAAGAAAGTACTTCCTTTGCTAAAAACAGATTCATTTAACATTGGATAAACCTTTAGTTAATAGGTAAAATTGGAAGAAATGCAAATTAATATTTAGAACTGGAAAGAAGACATCAGAATTAAGTAATCTTAAACACATAATATAGAAGTTAGGAAGTAAATTGATTGAAGATAATGGGCCATAGTAATTGTTCACTTTTCATTGGCAGTTTGAGTTAGATTAACGATTGTGATACATTTCATCGGAATAAACTAAGACAGCAAGGCAAGGCAACGAGTTTAAAAAAAAAAAAAAAAAAATCACACCCGCCATAACAAGTTCTCTTTTCGTGAGTTCAAGATGTGGCGAGAACCCATAAGTAATTGTCGAACAGATTACCAAAAAAATCAAAACATCTAAAAAGAAAATTAAAGATAAAATCATCAGGAATACCAATAAGTCAGTAATTAACGATGCAGAAAATAAGGAGAATGTAAAAAAATTGATGGAAATCATAGGAAGAGTTCGCAAGCGGTTTCTGCCCTAAATTTAAGACAGGACCTCGCGATAAGCCAACCGTTCATCACGTTATTGAAGTAAGCCCAGCTATGCGCAAATTATTATTAGAGCAACATAAAATATCCATGGAGTTCAGTGCAATCAATTGCAAGGATTACACCGTGGTACCAACTTTTGTCAAGTACAGAGACCTAGGACATGTGAGTAAATACTGCAAAATAGACAAGAGACTTGTAGTCATTGTTGTCAGAACAATCACAAGCTTGATCAATGTGATAAGAAATCGATGCCTCAAACGTGCATCCCGTGCCAGAAAAGAGGTAAGCTATGCAAATTGTCCCACGTATCAACTGCTACTGCAACAGAATAGATTATGGCTAGTCTACAATCCAGTTGCAGGATAGATCAGGAAATGATGGCGAATATAGCAGACCTACTATACAGAGCATTTGAAATAGCAGTTGGAAAAGTGGGAATGAAGAAAGAAGAGAGGCAATCTCCCGTCTCGTAGACTAAGAAATGCTGGAAGAGCCGAAACATTTAGGAAGAAGAAGGCAAAGGAAATGCAGAAAATGATGGTAAACTCTGGCGTGCAAACAGATTGGCAGCAGTTAATAGACGAGCAATTGGACGAAATCTCCTCCACCTCTGACTCGGCTTATTGCCAGCGTTTTGTTAGAGGCGGTGGGCACGGATATTCCAAAGAAAATGAACATCATCCTCGCAAACCAAGTATGCGTACCAGCCAAATAAAACACCCGAACTTTGTGATAAGCTAACCGGATCAAGAGGTATTGTACGCCGGTTTTGAAGATACACTTCGGCTAACTAGACTCGAAGAAGTGCATACGCTTACACTTGCTCTCCGACATTTGACAAGAGTCCTCCATCTTGGCGATAAAAACATAACGTTCCCACAACCTTCGGCAATTGACAGGATACAATTGAGATCATTAAATCTTCCAACAGACCAATCTCAACTCCTGACTCTAGTTCACAAGATTTTCGAGAGGAGAGGAGAAATATTTGATCCTGAGGAAATATACAAGCAGTTTGTCATGATCCATGGACGCATTCAATTGGACTACCTTGGCCCCAGTGCAATGTGTATACAAGACACCTGTAAAATCCATGTTAAAAGTTACTCAACTGAATACTAAGTGAAGCGCCATGGTTCTACAAGAAATCAGAAGGGTGGCTGAGGAATTGAGATCAGATATTATTTGTCTACAAGAACCGTACTCCTGGCAAGCCAAATCCCGCACATGCCTGTAACTTCCGAATAATCACAGAGTGCAATAACCCAATGGCAGCAATAATCGTTTTAAATAAACAATAACAGTTATTAAAATTATGCAGTTATGTGATGAACACACGGTATGTGCTGAGATAAGAGCAGCATGGGGAAGCTTCATAATGGTAAGCATGTATTTCCAGTACAGTGACGAGATCTTCCCATACCTAGATAGAATACGGCAAATAGATGCAGCTTTGGGAAATTATCCTAGTTATTGGAGCGGACGTCAATGCAAAGTCTGCTCTTTGGCACAGCAAAAAGAGTGACTGGAGAGGGCAACTTCTAGAATAACTATTAAGCGAATTTGGTCTAGAGATTAGAAACCAAGCACAAAATTCTCCTACTTTCTACAACAGCACTGGTGCAAGAACAAATATTGATGTATCAATTACAAACATTCATGCGGTAAATCTGCTTTGGAGTTGGAGAGTGCTTGACAACATGACACAAGTGATCTCAATTTGATTGTCTATGAACTGGTCAGAATGCAGACAGAAGAAAGTAGTGGCAACGGAAGCATTAAAACAGCATATAACATCAGGAACGCTGCATGGGAAATGTTAAGGAATGTGTTCACTCCACCAGATTTGCCAGAAAAGCACTTCGGTGTAGACAAAGCCGCAAGAGAGCTGACATCAGCAATAAAAAGTGCCATGAAATGGGCGATACCACTAAAAAAGATAGCAGATCCCATTGACAAAATATGGACAGAAAAGCTTCAGAAACTACGACTAAACATAGAAGAGCAAGGAGAACGTTTCAATGAAGCATGGTGGCAGCAGACAGAAGTATCCTCGTCGAGTGCTACAGGCAGAAGAGGCAGATTTTCAAAGACGCCATGAGAGAGACAAAACAAAAATGCTGGGAAGCCTTCGTGAGGAAAAACGTCATTAACAATCCATGGAGTGTTCCTTACAAAATAGCTGTAAGTAAAATCAGGCCTCCCACAATACTATCCATAGTAAAAAGAACAGATGGACGATTAACCACGAATTGCAGAGACTCAGCGGAGGCTTCCTCATGACAACTCGGAAGAAGAAACAGAAGAATAAGCTACACTACGAAGGAACATGTGGCAGCCCTGCTGGAGTCAAGATGAAGGAAGTAATATTACACCCAAAAGAGTAATAACCACGATAAACAAAATGTAAAACGGAAAGACTCCCGTTCCGGAGGTTCTCCAGGAGCTAATCATAAAATTAACCCCCGTCCTACGCAGACTCCTGAATGAATGCCTATATCAGGATAGAGTTCCGGGAATGTGGAAAATCAGTGAGTTGGTAATTCTAAAGAAAGGAGACGACAAAGATCCTCTTCTACCGAAATTTTACCTGTCGATTTGTTTATTGAATGTGCTTGGCAAAGTTCAAGAGAAGATTCTGTGCAAAAAATTACAAAACCACCGGGAAGTTCAGGGAATGAATTCTAGTCAATATGGATTTAGAACTAGGAAGTTGACAGAGGATGCCATAAATCGGTCGATGGAAGTAATTTGTAGCAGTACAAAAAACTACATAGTGGGCATATTTGTTGATATCTCTGGAGCTTTTGACAATTTATGGTGGCTCACCCTGTTTGAACGGCTGAGAGAGATTGGTTGTCCAAGAAGATTATTCTATACCTTCAGGGACTATTGCAGGTTTAGAAGTGCTTCCTTGAGATGCCAGAACTCTTTCATCAGGAAGACCCTTACTAAAGGATGCCAGTTTGTGGTCACATATTCTGGGATATTGGGATGGAACCAGTGATTGAACTATTACAGAGAATACCTGAACTTCTAGGTCTAATAGATTTTGCTGATGACCTTCTACAACACGTGGAAGGAGAAACAAGAGCAGAAATCGAATACAATAGTAATCTAGTACTTAACTGCCTTAAACAATAGTGCAGTAAAGTCAAGCTGAGTTTAGCACAATATAAAACAACATTTATGTTGCTCAAGGGCTAGCTGACTCGAAAACCTATAATAAGAATCGACAGTAAATCAGTTCGTAGAAACCCAGTGTGCAGGTACTTAGGCATTCAATTGGATGAACGTTTAAACTTCGAAGCCCACTTAGAAAAGACAATAGCATGAGTAGTGGCGGTCATGAATGAAATCATTAATATCAGCCAACGAAAATTTACTGTTCCAGTCTAAACAATAAGACTATACCATGACGCAATTTTATCCTCTTTAGTTGACTACTCAGCAAGTGTGTGGGCAAAGCGTCTAAGAAAAATAAAACTAAAACAGCGAGTCAGACGTGTCCAACAACGAATACTTTTAAAATTGACAGGAGCATACTGAACCGTGGCAAAAAAATCGTTAACTGTTACCATTTGTGTATGACCACTGAACCTTGAAGTAAGGAAACGGGGTGCCATATACTGGCTCAGGAAAGGGAAACAAGATAAGGTAGCAGAAATTTTAGGCAGCGACAGCGGAGATGCACATTCGGAAGCTCCTATTGGCGAAATGGCAACAAGAATGGAGCAACTGTGAAACAGGCCAAAGAGCATCCGTAGAGGAGAGGTTAAAGTTGAAGTACCTTCACCCCCTCTTCCGGACTGGTACACTACATTACAGATCCTGGGCCATACAATAGCTGGCTCCGAAGTCGCACTATTGTGGACTCAAGCAGATGCGAATGTGGTGAAGAGAGTACGCCGGAGCACGTGGTATGGGAATGTGAAATAACAGCCAATTTGAGAGAACACCAAGAAGCTCGGCTGCAAGGTAGGAGAATATTTGACATACTACGCGATGAAAGTTTGTGGCATTTGCTGGACGAGGCAGCTGATCTAGTCTCAAAAATTTGGAAGGAGGAATTTATAAAAAGGAAAAATGCCGAGCGAAATCAAAGGCCACAGATAGCAGAAGAGGAGAACATAATTACAACTCGTGGAATAGAGGAAGCTAATTCCAGAAACAACTACAGAGGGAATAATGATGCTGGAAGTCGGGCTTTCACAACACCGGATTGATGGAAGATATTCTACCACAATGAGCAACATCAATCGTCGGAGGGACTTCAGTGTGCTCCAGACAGGCCGTCTTCTGAGCGAAAGCTGGGGCCGTCTTGGTAATCCATGATGTCAACTCTTGTAGGCCTGGACGGCTGACTTCGCTGCCGGTTCCAGGTGACTCTACCTTTAGAGCGCAACCACCAAGAAAAAATGAACAATAGTGGAACCAAAGTGCGGCTGTGACAATTGGTGGTGGTAATAGTAGTACTAGTAACGCTAGTAGTAATATTAGGGACAATAGCAACAGTAGTAGTGGTGTAGTACCCATTCTGTTTCATAACAGTAGAAGTAATAGAGATATTGGAACCTGAATCAAGATTTTCTTGAATTCATTGTTTATATGTGAATACATTATATATATATATATATATATATATATATATATATATATATATATATATATATATATATATATATAAGATAGAAATATACGTATATACATGTAAAAGAATGGAAATAAGGGCCCAGATTAGATGGTAGGTGTTGAGCTATATTGTATATGGAAAATAAATAATAAAACTAAAAAATGAAATAATATTAGGGAAAAAGTAGTAATGAAAGTGTTAACCAAAATCCGAAATTTAGAGAAATAGTCTAAATCAAATATTCATTACATGTGGCAACTTCAAAGCCAAATTGCGGCAAAGGTGGGATTTATTTGCAAAAGGTCTTGAGGATAGAAAATGTTTATTTAGTTAATATCAGTCATTAGTAAAAGTTTCAGAGCCATTCATGAAAAAATTAGTCGGGCGGTAAAATTCCAATGTTGCCATAGTAACCTGTGACCACCAGCTGAATCAATGTTAAGTAGCAACGTTTAATTTGACCGCACATCGGGAGAATTAAGGATGATACTAATTCACAAAATAATTTATAACACAATTTAACAAAGCTTAGAAGACTGAAACATTCAGCAAACTAAAAGACTGTAAAAGTGGGGCACACGTTTGGACTCGTTCTGGACACAGTCATCAAGAATAAAGTGCATGCTTGTTAGTTGGGCAGTTGAATGTCGACCTTTGTATGGTTATGTAGCATGTGAAGGTTGCTCTGGCGCGAAAGGATTGAGACATGTGTGTGCACAGAATGTTTCTCGTAAGATTGCTGATAGGAATGGTGTTGGTAATGTTAGCTGAAAATGTAGATATCTGGACCTAATGAACCTTTAAATCAATCATGGAGTAAAATCAGGGAATCCTAGAATTTTGAATGGGAGTTTTCCAATAACTGTCTCATTTTTTGGTTAGGAGATTGTTGTCACACAGCAAACCTGCTTTCTTCTTTTATTGATATAGCCGATTTAAGAAAACTTGTAACTGATATCAGAGCTGTTGAGCAACGTTGGTGAATATAAACAAAAATTCCGGTGATTTCCGATTACATATCTTGTAGCTAGTGCAACCTAAGACTATTTCCGCCGACCACGGCAGCGTAGGGGTAGCGTGCTTGCTTCTCGTTGCAGGGGTCGCCGGTTCGAGTCCGGCCTAGGGCATGGGTGGTTTTAATTAAATGTTGTGTTCGTCTTGTGTCGTCCTTACACAAAAGAGAAAATAATTACACTTATAAGAAATCTGTACATTGTAAGAGAAATAAACACACTGAGCTGGCTGTATGGCTAACACGGCCAAATGCCATTATTTAAAAAAAAAAAAAACTATTTCCTTCCTTGAAGGTGGCGGCCGTTTAAATAACTGAACCTCAGCTATAAAGTGGATAGCAAGAACGAAGATATATAATCAGTATAAGTAACATGGTCAGAGCCAGGAGTATAAGCTGATATTAAATACAGTGTGATTCAAAATGATTGTCGGGGTTTCATGAATTTTCTAACCCATTGTGTACTTAACATACAAGTATTATCTTTACATGAATGAATAGACAAACTCGCAAAGTTTTGTTTTGTAGCAGCCGCTAATCTTGTAGTTACGTTTTGTTCCGCCAGATGTCAGTGTTTGCAATATGGCAGCTAACGATATAGAGAAGGCTTTTTGCACTCTAGATTTTCACGTGTGTCAGTCAGTTACCGTTGTCCAACGGCACTTTCGAAATTTTTTTTTATGAAGGATGCACCTTCAGACAATTCTATTCGGAGGTGGTATGCGCAGTTCGTGGAGAAGGGCTGCTTATGCAAAGGGAAAAGCAGTAGGCGTCCTTCTTTGTCGGAAGTCGACGTGAACAGCGTCAGAGAAGCTTATCAATGTAGCCCGCGGAAATCAACAAGAAGAGGCAGCAGAGAACTGAACATTCCGCAAACCACAGTTTGGCGCGTTCTACGAAAACGCCTAAAAATGAAAGCCTATCGCCTAGGGCTGCTTCAGGCTTTAACACCTGACGACCATCGCAAATGTGTCACGTTTTGCAACATTATGCAAGAAAAAATGAAAGAAGATGGGTTTTGTAAAAAAACTCATTTTTAGTGATAAAGCGAACTTTCACTTGTGCGGGAAAGTTAACAAGCATAATGTGCGGATTTGGGGGACAGAAAATCCCAGTGCTTTTATTGAACACCAGCGTGATTCTCCCAAAGTGTGTGTGTTCGCTGCTGTTTCCAAGGCGAAAGTGTACGGCCCGTTCTTCTTCAATAAACAGACAGTAACAGCACTAACTTACCTCGATATGGTCTCTGAGTGGTTGCTGCCTCAGCTGAAAGAGGTGGATGATTTATATTCCAACAAGATTGTGCCCCACCTCATTTCCTTCAGAAGGTAGGAACATTTCTCAACGAATAATTGCCGCAGCGATGGATAGGACGCGGAGCCGACAGTGACCAAATGATCATGGCTTGGCCACCTCGTTCAGTTGATTTAACCCCATGTGATTTTTTTCTGTGGTGTTACGTCAAGAATAAAGTTTATCTTCCTCCTCTACCTGCGACTATCCCGCAACTGAGAGAACGGATCAGGGCCGCCTTTCTAAACATTTCTGATGACATGCTGCGTCGCGTGTGGGATGAAATGGACTATCCCATAGATGTGTGCAGAGTGACACAGGACGCACATATCGAACATTTGTAATGGATGTAAAAAAACTTGATGAGTTTCTTTACACATCAAAATAAGATTCAAATTCGTATCTCAATTGTGCGAAGTGTAGGAATACTTTGAAAGCCCGACAATCATTTTGAATCACCCTGTATATAAACCCAGCATGCAGTTTATTTTCTACACACTCTGTTATAGCCGATTCCCCTTCATCTTCTCGCCATCCAGCAACTTCTCGTACTCTTACGTCACCTCTGCACTGCCTCGCATCATGCCCTACTTTCCCAAAGTGTTGGCACCTCAATTTTGCTCTGTGGCAATTCCTTATATAGCCAACACTTCTCTGCACTGCCTTGCGTTATATTCCGCCTTTCTGCAGAACTGGCAATTCGGCACTCTCGCATTTTCCACCTTCCTTCTGGAAACTCAGTTCCAAAATCCATTCTTTCTTCCTCTTTTCATTTCCACACGCTGCCTCCAGTAACTTTCCTGGCGCTGCCGATTTTCTTTTGCCGACATAATTTCGACTTCCTCCGCCAAGGAAATCTCTACCCTTTCCGCTAGTGACATCTCCGTTCTTCTGATTACAGCATTAATTTTCTCATCTGTTTATCCTTGCACGAACACTGCGTTCACCAAAGTGTGAAACAATTTCATAGCTCCTATCAATTTACTTTCTTTTAATTCTATTTTGGTTGATTCCCGGAATTCATGTACGATTCCATCCATCCTACTGGCCCATTCTTCAATTGATTCACCTCTTACCCGACTTGCGTACGAGTATTTGGTGCGTAGTGATCTACTATGCACTTTGGTCTGTACTTCTCTATTAACACTGCTCATACCTCTTTCTAGTCTTTAACCTTCTCACGCTCTACAATCCGTTGCTTTGCTTGTCCTCCTATCCAGGTATTTACATATTTCAACAGGATCTCATGATCCTCAGCATCTACTACACTATCTCAATTATCCAGAAATTAGACTAAGGCTCCTTTCTCTCCACAAAAAAATATTTGGAATTAGCCTTTATGCTTCCGATAAACTGACTCGCAATTTCTCTACTTTTGTTATACTTTGTCCTTCATAGGTATCACTTTTCCCCCAGTGGTAAGCATGGCGACAATTGCTTGCTACTCACTTTTGTGATGACCTGCTGTCACCTCGCCTAGTGCTGACAGAGTTTCCTTGTTCAGCTGTCTCTGCTGTGTTGTGCTGAATCCACTCGCCATTTCTGCTTACTGCTGTGTCTTCTGCCTCACCAATTCTGCACTTTGAATGTTTCTGTAAGACAGTATTTTGGGCGATGTTTCTGTCCTATTTCTCTCGCTCTCTATTTATATTCTCATTAGTTCCAAGCTTACAGGATTATTAACGCCTACCCTTTCGCCCAAAATTTTCATGTGCTGGCTGACGCGACACCTGACAACAAATCATAATCCTTCTTTGGTTGACCAGCTACTCTTTTTTTCGCTCTTCCACCAGCGAGAGGAGAATTATATGTGGATGAGAAACATACTGCCATGTGAGCGGTAAGATGCATCAATAATAAACCTGCTGGTTATATACAATTATATACATATATTCATCACTGTACACCATGATTATTTATAGACCCCCATTCCAGCCAGGTCAGTCTTGACTTGTGACTAATGTCAGTCGGCTACATTGGTCCTTGACTCCCCATCACAAAATAGCTCTCGACGAGTATGCAGGTTCATTCTCACCTGTCTTTGTTGTAGCGCCATGATGTGAAGTCTGCCGATAGCTGCTTCGATCATCTCTACTGTAGCGGCTATCCTCTTTTGCTGCTCTCTCCGTGATTCACGCCACCAGCGTCTCCGCTCGTTGTTGCGGCCGCCCAGATCGACAAAGTGAGACTAATTTCGGCCAAGTTCCACCTCGCAACTCTGGCCACCCAGCTCGATCAATATTCCGTCGTTCCATCTGGGTTTTGTTCTTTTTTTAGCTGGGGATAACGACTGTCCAATGCCACACCACCTTGATGCTGTCATTTGTACTGATTACGTCGTTGCTCGCTTGAAACTGCTGACTGAATTGACCCACTAACCAGATCATCACTCCACGGCTTGCACATTCCCTCTGGCTCAACTGTTTACAGTTACTGTCGCAACTGACTTGGCTCCATAATTTATCTGTAAACCCTTATAATTCTTTATAAAACAATGGTTCACTGCGTACGTTAAGATGTTCCTCAATATTCTTAATATTATAATGTTTCCTTTGAGATGATATACAGTACTATAAATAATGTTCAGAGTTTAACTAAAATTAGCTACTACATATTAATGTGAATTCCAGAGACTGGTATTAAATGATATATTTGTATACAGTTTAACAAAAAAATCATACAGCATATCAGTGACTGTTGATAATTTCTTTGCCAGAATTGAATATAGAAATTTGTTGGTAACAAAGGATTGGTCCCAAACAACACCGATTTGGCATAATATGACAGGAAAGCCATCACTATATCATTCTACCATGGAACTTGTCTCTTGAAGAGAATCAATTTCAACATATTAAAAAACAGAAAAACAAACGTAGGTGAGGGGATGTGGGGGGGGGGGGGGTTTAACTAAGGGCAACTTTATTTCAGCTTTGTCTTTTCTTATTTCTTCAGCATGAGCATCCGATTCTTGGGTTCTAATAACTATAGCGGCTCGTGCTCTGCTAGAGCTACAACTTAGGCCAGTTTATGCCTGCAAGGAATGTCAAAAAGGAGGCAAAATAAACTGGTGCCAGAAACATTTAAGCAGACACAAAGTAATAGGACAGGGAAAATCGACATCTATACTAAATAATACGTTTTTTCTCTAAACAAAATTTATTAACAAATTATACACTAACATTATGCGCGAGAAGCACAGCTTGAGCAACTGACGCAACATTATAGACTACCACACACATGCGTTTCTCTGCCAACATTCGATAACTTCTCAAAATTTTGTGACTACAACTGTTAATCATACCGAAAAAAAAATTCCTGTGTCCTCCCTACAGATTTTCTTGTCAAATTCCGTCAATATCGGTATAGGCATTTAGTCATCAAAAAGAAACAAAAAGAAAGAGTCTTAACTCCACATTTATAGTATTATTACTGCAGATCACACACATACTGACTCCAAATCACCCCTGAGGGATCAATATAACATATAAAATGTACACCTACTGCATTGCAAGATTACCCATGATTTGCCTCGCATTGCACCCCTAAATTTGTGATAAGCTATCTACAGTTTAACATACAATCTGAATAACCGACGGTCCAGGCGTGACTCTTACGACCATAAACAATTTTTAATAGTCTTTGCCTCCACGAAGATTTGAACCGGAGACCATGACCCAAATATTAGTAAGCAAGCGCTTTCACTACTGAGCTACCTGACTGCTCCACGGAAAAACAGTAGAGAGCCTCCATATCCAACACATCTGTCTATCGCCTTTCAGTAATTTTTCGAAATTATAAGACAACATGTATTATTTATACAGATAATTTTTAAACCAAATATAGACAGTATTTTTCTCCTTGTTTCAAAGGATAAGTGTGATAAGTTTCATCAAGATCAGATGAAAACTGTGGATTTGTATGAAGAACAAACAAACCAACAAAACAAACAAACAAACATACATACATACATTCATATTTATATACATATAGATAGCTATATTTCTCAGCACAAGAATGAATACTTCAGGACTTCCTGCAACAAAAGACAGAAGGTAGTATGTTTATTGATTCGGCATTGTAAGTATACCTGGGTTTTTAAACACACCACTACCCAGCCTGGTGGATGAGTAGTAATGCCCTGGCCTCACATTCGGGAGGACGCAGGTTTGAATCCCGGTCCGTGAATCCAGAGTTGAATTTTCCAGGATGCTTCCTTCAAAAGGTCATGACCAAATTCGTCCCCCACCCCATTAAAAACACCACTTATGTGGTCATATTTTTTTTTTTACTTAAATACCTACTGTGCATGTGAGGATTTTCCTTGGAAGGAGATACCATAAATGAGATAATTGAAAGTATCAAAATATGCGAACTACATTGTTTATAAATCAGCTGTTTTCTCCAAAGAAAAGGTTTTAAAAAAAGTTTTTAGGAAATTTGCTGAATTTTTTGGTTCAAGTTCAAATTGTAGTTAATATCTACAGCAAGGAATTTTGTGAATTTGTTTTCATTGTTTGCTTTCCCTTCAGACATAACTTTCCTTTGTTTTATTTTTGTAGCAAATTGAACAAAATTGTCTTTATTATGTGAAGTATCAGTTTATTAATTTATTATTTGTCAACTGTCTCCTTTGTTTACTTTTTTTATAGTATCATTTACAATGTTCTGAAGATTTTTTACCAGTGGGTCTCTTAAAAATATGGTAGAGACATCTGTTTTTCACTATCACCCAAATTGCGTGGGATATCATTTATGTATATCAGGAAGAGCAATGGACCAAGAGTTGATCCCTGAGGGGGATACAATGTTTAACTATCTCCCATTCTGAGTTTATATTCTATTTTATTTGTAGCTTCCATTGATACACATAGCTTTTCTATTTTCTAGATACAATTTAAACCAAACTCGTGGCCTCCTATTGAGACAATATTATGATTAATGCAATCAAATGAATTGGACAGATCACAGCAGATTCAAAAGGAATTTACATTTTTATGCATGGCTTCTAGTATATTATCTAAAATAGCAAAAATTGATAGCTCCATCAAAACAAGTTACCTAAAACCATACCTATAATCTTCTGTACATTGTTATTTTTGAAAAGCTTTGAAAACACTGGTTTAAGTGATTTAATCATTGACCAATTGAGTGACTCAGGAAAGATAGCTTCTTCAAAACAACTATTTTAAATGTGACTGATAACTCTGATAATGCTGGTACTAGAGGGTTTCAATACACAGAAAGAAACATCTTTGTAACCCTTCATTGCTGATGAATGTAATGTTTAATCTTTTTTGTTTTGTCTGTTGTGAAACGGAAACATTTTCTGCATTTATTGACAAAGAAATCAGTAACAGCATCTGTTAAGAAATATTAATATTTTGTCCATGGTGGACTTGTGGAATCAGCGACTGTGATATCAAATTTGGTTGATAATTGAATACAGTGACCTGTCCACAAGTCCACCATGGACAAAATATTATTATTTATACCTCGCCAGGTTCTTGGAATTGTATATACATTCAAGAAATATAAACTTAGTGACTGGTCGCTGTATTCAATTAACAACCAAATTTGTTAAGAAATAGTTATTAGAAGCAAATCCAATTAAACCAGGGTAATTTTTATAAGTTTATTGTTAGTATTTGAAACTATTAGTTTATGTCCAAAGGAAGGTACACTGGTTTCTGGTTTCTCTTTTAATAATGTTCCAAACAATTTTTATTGTATTTTCAAAAAATTCATCATTCTTCCTTACTTCTAAATAAAGTTCTAAGTTGTTTTAATATCTGCTGTTAAGAAAACAGTTGATTTTATTGATAACCACTGTCATTTTAAACATATTTCAGAAGTTCAGTATTTAATGTTTTTATTGAATCTAACCATAATAAATATTTTTTGTTAGTTTCTTTATTTTCCCAGTGCACTCATGATAATTATTTGAGTTTTGCAGTCTGTTAGACCATTTTAAATTAGAACAGTTCTGTATGTCGCTATTTTTCTGTATTCCAAAGGTAAATTTACAACATGACAAAGATTTGGTAACATTTATTCAAAATTTAGTTTGAAGTCACCAAAGAAGATAATTTATCTTCTAGTTTGTGGTAAAGTTATGAAAACTGTTTAAAGTGTATTCCAAAATATACTAAATAATATAGTGGAGGATCTAA
Organism: Vandiemenella viatica; assembly: GCA_031002005.1. Taxonomy (NCBI): domain Eukaryota; kingdom Metazoa; phylum Arthropoda; class Insecta; order Orthoptera; family Morabidae; genus Vandiemenella; species Vandiemenella viatica. The sequence continues at coordinate 176,486,536 of CM061921.1, read as the reverse complement.
AAACTGTAAGAACTACAAAATTTTGTTATTTGTTTTAACTGTACTATATAACAGTCAAAGTCTTTTTTTCAGTATTTACTCAGATCTAAAGATTTTATTTCAGTATTTTCTCTTATGTGTATATCACTGCACCACCCCTTTTTCTCTCTGATCTGCAGAAATACACGTTGGGGAGGAGAATTTTTCAGATAGTGGTTTGTCTGACAAAATTCAGATTCAGACATTCAGATTCAGTGATTTTTGAGTTCCTCCCATAATAATTATTAACCCATCAATTTTATTTTGTGTTTTCCTACTTATGAAATAGAGTTGTTTTTGAGTGGCATTCTATATTTTTGATGTTTATGTGTTTACATGTATAAATTACTCCAACATTTATTCTTTCCTTGACTTCTGGCCTAAAAAATTCTGCCACTAAATATTGCCAGTGTAGTGCGCAACTACCACAAATTTGTTCAGCAAAGTATCTTTTCTATGAAGGCATTATAAAGTTAATATTATTGATATATATTTGGTGGGTTTTATTACCATCATAACCGAAAATGTCTCAGACTTTGCTCTTCAAACTGTTATTGCATTCAAACTTCATGTCTGCATATTTAATGCATCACTGGAAATATTTAATGTCTGTTCTTGTTTTGAATTTTTGCCGTCACAACCCTCCTGCCTTCAGTTTTTGGTGGGTAGCTATTTCACTTCATCTATCAGTGGTTCAGATTAAACCGATTTTCAGCATTGTTTCATGATCTATTACCACTGTTTTATCCATTTATTATTAGTTTGATGGCACATCTTGCAAACCTTTAATTTACTTTCCAGTATGCAGGTTTTTGACTGGAAAGCATTAGCAATGAGTTATTAATCTCAGTTTTTATGCTGAATGTATTTTTTCTATGTAGTTTCTTAAGAAAAATATACAGTCAATCAAGAAACAATATGTTTTGAGTACATCAGGATTATTTATATAATTACTGGTAAAACAGTATGTAAAATTTATAAAAAGAAGCAATGATGGGAAAAAATAAAGCTTACCAAAATTGAAGGCAGGAGGACTGCAATGGCAGAAAAAATACAAACACAATTTACACAATATTTTGGGAATAATTAAGCTAAGATAAACAAGGATATATAATATATAACTTATTACTATTAATTCATTAATTGTGATGAAGATAATGACATGGAGGGAACTCATATAGTATCATGAGTTTAGACTAGATTTGTGCAACCTTGCCAACCATAATGTTTAGGAATGTGATTAATGTTACATACCATAATACTGCAAATTGCAATCATCTTTTGGTGTTTTTCACTGTCCTCCTACCTTCATCTGTGATTACTTTCCCTATCTTTCCTTATTTTAAATTAATAAATGAATGAAGTGAATTTATATTATATGATCTAGTGACTGTCTGTCTTTTTCTCTCTTACATGAATAAAAGATTACCCAAAATTCTTTATATACAGTATTATGTTCATTGTTATTTTTTTGTTGTTGCAGTTCTTGTACCTCCAGTTTTGGTAAATGGTGGATTTAGTTTGTTTATTCTCATATTACATTACAGCACTTCTTATTTAATTGCTGTTCTCATTATATTTATGGAACTTATGATATCTACTGACATCATTGTTCTACTTGGCATTACAATCATAAAAATATGTATCCTTTAACTGATTTTAATGCAGGTACATATTATAAACCATAACTTTAAAATAACATGTACATCTTGAAATAAAATATCTTAATAATCAATTTGTATAAAAATTAGTATTATGGAATTTCAATTGATTTTATTTTTATACAAATTGATTAATTTGCAACTGAGAAAATGGCCCACAACATCCAGTTGTTATCATAATAGCCACATAATTTTTTTTATCTTTTTGAATCAAGCAAACTGATGAAATAATATTTTTATTGTTTTTCTGCACATGTTGTATGTATTAATAGTTCCACTAGACAACAATAGGAAAATATTAATCAGAGTAAACTTATATTGAAGACTACAGTCTCTGGAATCTACATAGTAGCTAAAGATTATGTATAAAAGCTATTTGCCTTCTAATAAAGTTTGTTTTTGAATGTCAGATGCATTTGCTGTGACAAACAGTACTTTATGTGTCATACTGATAGTAATATATCTCATGCAGCAAATAAAGGAGTTGTGAGCCTCCCCCATCCCCTGCCACCACCACTAAAAGCAGTTTCTTGCACAACATTTATGGAACACATCTCAATGAATACAGAACATTTGCAAATAACAATAGCCTCACAGTCCTCTCCTAGTTTGGGGGGGGGGGGTGAACTTGGATCAGTAATCCAGATCCTGAGATATTAACTTCTCCAGTCTCTTTGAAAGATGAGGCCCCTCCTTCCAAAAATCCTGCCTGTTGCTCCAAAATAAGTATTCATCAGACATTCAAAACTTAACAAACTTATAGTAGATTACTGCAAATCCATTCAATCTAGAAAACAACCAAATAGATCCTTTTTTTTGTGAATAATGTGTTGTTAAATCTGTAAATACCATCCTGCCATGCCAAAATGCTATCCTTACCACAAATTTTCTGTACTTTTGATCATAGCATTATCGAGACTTTCAGTGTCATGTACTTGCTCATATGTATTTAATGCCCTACCTCATCTATTGGTATATACATCTTTGTCAGCTAAAATTAGAGGCAACATTTGTACACCAGTTGATAGTCAGACCTATTATGTTTCAGGTTAAATTGTCATCACCAATCAGTATTCCCCCAAAATTCTGATAATTCTGATGTAGTACATTAGTAACAACTTCAATGCTTGTTTCACTGTTCGTGGTATTAAATGCCAACACATTACAAACTGTATACTCTGAATGGCTCTTTTCATAGAAAATTTTAAACACCTCAGATTCAATGCATTCATATGTAACTGTAATACTAAATGCAAGTATAAAATTCTCAATAATCATAACTCATGGTTAATCGTGCAGAGTTAGATAACATTCCTTGGAGTATAGCTAGACAGATTAGGTATGCTCAGTTTAATCCCATATCAGAACAGCCTTGGGGATGTGGAAGGGTAAATACAGTATTACAACTATGCATGTCAGTAATAGGATTGATGAGTTCAGGATTTTCCACTATAAAAGATAGTATGGAGTACAAGTATTAATTTAATTTGATTGAGATGATGTCAATTTTCCTACACACCTATTTTCTTCCCTTTCCCCTACTTTTTCCCTCTATTAATTTCATCTTTAAATTCTTTTAGCATTTTGAATAAATAATTCATTAATTTTTCTTAGTAATTTATTCCAGTCCATAATCTCTTACGTTAGAAAAAAATCTTTGCACACCATTACACCTGGAATTGAGTGCCAGTTTGTGGTCATGGTTATCAGGAGGAGGATGAGGAGGGTCATGGGAGTGTACAGGGCATATACTGGCGATGAGGCATGGAAAGATATTGCAATAGGTATGAAAAGTAGTGCATGGAAGGGAAAAGATGACCATGACCACAAGCTGGCACTCGATTTCAGGCACAAGGGTGTAGGAAGATTCTCTTTTTTAGGTAAGGGTGTCAGGGATTGGAATGAGTTACCAAGAGAAATGATGAATAATTTACCGAAAACTTTGAAAGAATTTAAAGATAAAATTTGTAGAGGGCAAATGTAGGTGGGTGCAGGATAGGGGGAAGATGGGTGTACAGGGAAATTGCCACCGGAGCCTGTGCTCCATTGCAATTAAATAATAATAATAAATAATAATAATAATCTTCTCCCTACCATGCACCTCTCATAATTTTTCCACCAATATATTTGCATGCCTCATCATTAAGATATGCCCTGCACACTCTCATTACTCTCTTCACCTTCTTCCTGTCTTCCAATGAATTATATTTCAGCATGGCCGGCGCTAGGATTTTGGGGCCCAGGGTAACCATCAGCCGGGTGGGCCCAGGTACATTTGACCCGCTTACCCCCCCCCCCCCCTTTAACGCCGGCACTGTATTTCAGCTCCTTTTTTTTTTATCTCTTACTGATTGTATTGTGTAGTAATATCCAGAGTCAAATCTTGCAGCACTTCTTTGCATCCCATCCAACTCCTGTATTTGATACCATATTGAAGTAAAAGTCTGACCAAAGTTTTGTAACCCAATTCTCTTACTTCTTTAGTACATCCACTCATCACTGTCTCCAACAAGTAAAGGATTTTGAAAACTTTTTTTCTGCTACTTGTCCAATGTGTCCTGCCTATTTGAATTTGTTATCAAATGTTATGCCAAGGTATTTACGTTTCAAGTCTTCAACAAGAAATTCTTTCTCCACATTATAATCATAATGAATATTTAATTTTTTTATCTGCTGGCTCCTCTTTGCATTTATCTTCATCCAATATTGACCTACCCACTAGATATCCTGTACATATCACCCTGCAACTTTTTACAGTCTTCTACCATTTTTTTCCTATGATATAGCATAATGTCATCTGCATACAACCTTGTTTCTGTTAGTAGTCCATCAACACAATCATTCATTAAATAACGAATAGCAATGGTCCCAAAACAAGGTATGCTACTCTGTGCCACCCCCATCTTTATTTCCACTTGTTTTGATACTGAATTACTTACCCTAACTTTTTGATTTTTACCTTTAAAAAATTATTCTACCCAGCAAATTATTTTTCATCAATTCCAATAGTTTTTTATCTTATTAGCACCATTTTATGCATCACTCTGTTAAAATTCTTTGACAGATCTAGTCCTGCATTATCAGTTTGGCCTCCCTTGTCCATTTCATCTAAAATATCTTCACATAGCCTTCTAACTGAGAGTAACATGAATATCCTTGCCTAAAACCATGTTGTCAACTTGAAAGCCACTTACAATCCTCATAGACTCTTTTGATGTGATTGCATAACAATATCTCCATTAACCTACCTACCACTGATGTCAAACTGATTGGCATGTAATTTTTGACCCTGCTTGTCAATCCTCCTTTATGGACCAGTAATACAGAGTTTTCCAGTCTTCTGGTAAGCAGCAAGTATCCAGAGTCAATTTAAATAACATTTCTAGGTAAGGTACAATGTCACATCCCACTATATTACACATCTATAGTAACATTATCTACACCAGCCCTTTTATCCATTTTTGGCTTTCTTATTTCCTTCATGATATCCTCAGGATGAATTTCAAATTTATTAGTCTGCTCATTTCTAATTTTGTAGATAAGCTGGTTCTCCGATTTACATACTCCCATTCTAGAAACATATTCCCTAAACATCTCACTAAACTAGTTACTTAAAATATCTACCTTTTTCAAATCCTCCAAAATTTCTTCTCCATCTAAATCTATAATTGTCTGAATGCCTTCCCTTCCCCTCGTTTTCTAACAAGCCATAGAAATTTCTAGATGGATCCATCGGTGGTACTTCTGCACCAATAATATTCATCATAAACCCATCTTAGTCACATTCTTTGCTATTACTAATTCCTTATTTAGTTGTTTCAAGTATTCTCACCAAGTGTGGTGGGTGAACAATAATAATCTGATGTGTGCGTGGAGACTTTCCCGGCGTACTGAAGCAATGTAGTCTTCACGGGTGTGCAGCCGGATGGTGTTTTGGAAACACAACGTTTCGACAACCAGCTCGGCTGTCTTCATCAGGTGTCCAGTGTCTACAGGCTGACGAAAGCTGGCAGTCACCGCGTGGACTGGCTTAGCCTCCTAGATGGACCTCCTTATATACCTATCGGCGAGGTAGAGGATCCGCTCTGACCTCGTATTCGGGAGGATGTGAGTTCAAATCTCCGTCCAGCCATTCAGGTTTGGGTTCTCCATGGAAACCATGGTTTTCCCAAATCACTCCAGTCAAATGCTGGGATGGTTCTTCAAAATGCCATGGCCAAATTTCTTCCCGTTCCTAGCCCTGTTGTTTTCTCTTCTTCTTGTCAACCACTTTGCCTCACCTCCATTTTATAGTATGTAGGATCTGTACTTCTCTTTATTTTCAGTTTTGAAATAAACATTCCTTCATCCTTTTTTATTAGCTCCTTAAGCTCTTCCCACTTCAATTCACTGTATTTGTGCCATCCTTCCATTGGCTGAAACATTCATAAAATATCTTTTCAGTTTCAAAATCTGTGCCTTTTTTAACTGTACCTATTTCCCTCATCAATTTTGGCCACTTGTTTATTGAATGCTCTAATATCCATGATAACTGCTTCATGATCACTTATTTCTTCAGTTACTTGAAACCCTAAAAGAATATCATTGGGCTTTATTTGGAATATATCCTACCTGTTTTGTTCCTTTATATTCTGATCTACCACTTATGCAAAGCCTCTTTTCATTGCTAAGCTATATGCAAATCTTTGTTTCCTTTGGTATTAATGTTATTTCCCACCCACTTGATAACTGGTAAATTTAAATCCCCATCAATAATGATTTGGGTTTGGATCTTTATGACAAGTCATATTTTTTTTCCTGTCTTATTTTTTATCTTTAATGCTGAATTAAACACTGATTCAACATTTCTCATTTGTTTAAATTTATTGTATATAGGTTATAAATGCAAATTCAGGCCATATTCCTAGTTTTAGTCTTAATGCGATAATGTTTTTTGGTCATTTTTGAGAAAAAATATTGTAATATTTAATAGTACTGTGAATTCACTATAAGTTATAAATGAGAATAAATTAAAATAATAATTCACATAAATGAACTCCTATTATATACTGGAGGATAAACAAAACTATCTGTCACTGAATTGGTCAGAATACTAGTCAAGAATTAATGTTATACATTATTGTCAGTATCTAAATGTTAATGTTCTGCCCACCCTTTAATCTCAACAAGCAGTAGCAGAATGCTTGTGTCGAACTGTGTCAATCAATGTCTCATTTGAAAATAATACTCAGTTAGTGTTAAATCTGTGGTGGATAATGGGTACCGCTATGCCGGAAAAAAAACTATAAATTCCAATTTTTAAAAGTCAAAATCTAGTAATCAGGAATATGAAAATAATTTTTGGGAAAATTTAAGTTCCCAATGGTGCAGTGATTGCACGGAAGCAAATTATGCTGCCTGCATGAAAGCGACACTACCAGCTGAAATGAATGCTGTATAATTGAGTAAGTTTTGGTGTGATATATAGTAAATTTAAATTTTTCTCATATTTTGCCTTTTTAAGGTAGTATTCGCATACATATTTCTCTATTTTTTTGGTCATAAAGATCCGAACCCTAATTACGACCATTCTACTCTCACTTCTGAACTCTGAGTATGAATTAAGTTTCTCCCCAAGAGCATCATCTTCCACTTGATTCTTCCACTATGGTAAGCAGCCAACACACTGATTTTCTTCTTTTTTATTACCGTAGAAATTTGTAATGAGTAACTCATAGTCATGATAATAATAATAATACTAATTGATAAAATTGCGATGGAGTGCCAGCTTTCGTGGCAATCTCCCTACACACCCCTTTTTTTCCTTTTCCCCTTCCAACCTACTTTTTCCCTCTACTAATTTTTACTTTAAATTCCTTCAGTGTTTCCAGTAAATTATTCATTACTTCTCTTGGCTATTTATTCCAGCCCCACACACCCTGTCCTACAAAAGAAAATTTTCCCACACCCTTATGCCTGAAATCAAGTACCAGCTTGTGGTCATGGTCAGCCTTACCCTTCCAAGCACCTCTCTTAATTTTCCCACCAATATCTTTCCATGCTTTATCACCAGTATAGGCCTTGTACACTCCCATGACTCTCTTCACCCTCCTTCTATTCTGCAATGAATCCCACTCCAGTACTTTTATCATATTAGTTACTTATTGTGTTCTGTATTAATTTCCAAAGACAAATCTGGCAGCCCACCTCTGCACCCCCTCCAACAACTGTATTTGATACCCAAAATGTGGTTCCCAAACTACACCACCATATTCCAGCAGTGGTCTGACCAAAGTTTTGTACTCCAATTCCTTTACTTCTCTAGTGTATCCCCTCATCACTCTTTCCAAAAGGTGAAGGATTTTGAACCCTTTCCCTACTACCTGTCCAATGTGTCCTGCCAGTTATGTTTGCTAACAAATGTTATGCCAAGGCATTTACGAGTGTTCAATAAGTAGCTCCTTCACCACTTTATAATCATAATCAACCTTTAGCTTTTTATCTGTGTAGCTAATAAGCTGGCTCTTCTTTGCATTTATCTTCATCACATATTTACTCACCCAGCTAGTTATCCTATCTAGATCACCCTGCAGCTGTTTGTAGTCTTCTATTGGTTTAATCCTTTTATATAACACCATTTCATCTGCAAACAATCTAAGTTCTGACAGTAAACCATTAACACAATCATTCATTAGAATACCAAATAACAATGATCCCAATACACTACCCTGTGGGACTCCCATATTCACTTCTACTTCTTTGGATACTGCATTTCCTACCCTGACTTTTTGCTTTCTACCTTTTAGGAAGTCTTCTACTCAGCAAATCACATTTTTATCAACTCCAATAATTTTTACCTTACTTAGCACCATTTTATGGCTCACTCTGTGAAAGGCCTTTGAAAGCTCTAGTGCTACACTATCAACTTGACCTCTCCTGTCCATTTCATCAGAAATATCCAGCATTTCCTTTTTTTTTTTTTTTTTGCTGTCGTCAGTCTTTCGACTGGTTTGATACAATCCTCCATCCCTTCCTATCCTGTGCTAACCTCTTCATTTCTACATACCCCTTACAGCCCATGTCCTCAATTATCTGCTTCATATATTGTAATCTCTGTCTTCCTCTATAGTTCATACCTTCGACTGTTCCCTCCACTAACAAATTAACCAATCCAGCATGTCTCAAAATATGACCTACCATCCTGTCTTTCACCTAATTTCCAGCATTCATCTGTAGCACCACATTTCAAATGCTTCAATTTTCTTTCTTTCCAGTATTACTAAAGTCCATGTTTCGCTACTATAAAGTGCTGTGCTCCACACAAAGTGTTTTAAAAAGTTCTTTCTAATTCCTAGATAAATATTTGAAACTAAAAGATTTCTCATTTTCATGAAGGCTCTTTTTGCTAACACTATTCTGGTTTTAACATCATTCCTGCTTTGGCCATCGGTTGTAATTTTACTTCCCAAGTAACAGAATTCACTTACTTCTACTATTGCATTCGATCCTATTTTTATATTTAATCTACTAGTATTGGTATCATTTCTGCTACATTTCATCACTTTAGTCTTGCTTTGATTTATATTCAGTCCAAAATCTTCCTTCAGTATTTTGTTCATGCAAGTCAGTAACTTCTCATTATCCTCAGCACTCTCTGCTAATGAGACGATGTCATCATTAAACCGTATCATACTGATTTTTTTCTCCCTGAAAACTTATGCCACATTTTTCTTTCACTTTCTTCAATGCTTCTTCTACATACAAATGGAATATTAATGGGGATAGACTACAATCTTGTCTCACACCCTTTTTAACTGATGCATGTCTCTCATGATTCTCTACTTTTATTATAGCCATTTGATTCTTATATAGTTTATAGAGTATTCTTCTATCTCGATACTTTAGACCTGACTTCTTTAAAATTTTGAACACCTTGTCCCACCTAACATTATCAAAAGCTTTATCCAAATCAACAAACGCCATAAAAGTATCTTTGTTTTTCTTGATCCGCCCTTCAAGTATTAATCTTAAAGACAGAATTGCTTCCCTTGTACCGTGATTTTTCCTAAACCCAAACTGATCTTCACCTACTATCTCTTCTACTACCCTTTCCATCCTTCTGTATATTATTCTGGTCAGTAATTTTGAAGCATGTGTTCTTAGACTAATGGTGCAATAATTCTCACATTTGTCAGCTTGTGCTTTCATTGGAAGTGTGAAGATAATATTTTTACTAAAATCAGTTGGAATTTCTCATGTTTCATAACTTTTTGATATCAGCATGAATAGTCTTTTTATTCCTTACTCTCCTAGTGATTTAAGAAGTTCTGGAGGGATTCCATCAATTCCAACTGCCTTATTTGCTTCAAGTCATTCAGAGCTTTATTAAATTCTGTCCTCAAAACAGGATCTACTAATTCATCAATGTTGACATCGAATTCCTTTTCCATTATACTATTGTTCAAGTCATCCCTAACATACAGTTTCTCAATGTATTCTTTCCATTGGTTAGCTCTATCTTCTGAGCTTAAAAGAGGTTTCCCATCGGCGGCTTTAATGTTCATACCTCTTTTCTTTATTTCTCCAAAATTGTTTGATCTTTCTATATGCAATATCTACTTTACCTACGACCATTTCCTTTTCTACTTCTTCACACTTTTCTTGTAGCCATTTTTCTTTTGCTATTTTGCATTTCATATTTATTTGATTTCTAAAATGCCTGTACTGCTCTCTTCCTGCTTCATCCTAAGCATTTTTGTACCTTCTCCTCTGATCCATCAGCTCCAAAATTTCTTCTGTGATCCAAGGTTTTCAGGCAGATTGTTCCCTAAAGCCTAATGTTTCTTTACCAGCTTTCATTATTTCGGTCTTTAATGCATTCCATTTGTCCTCAGTTGAGCTCCTTTCAGAGTTACTTCTTAGACCTAAGTCTACCATTTGTGCAAATTTTTTTCTTGTGCTAGATTGTTTCAGTTTATTCACTTCCAGTCTGTTCTGCTTATACTGCTTCCTGATTCGCTTAAATTTCAGCCTGCACTTAATTATTATCAAATTATGGTGTATATTCTCCTTGCATGGTTCTTAAACAGTGTGTTTGCCACTACTAGCTTATATCTTTCATAAAATTCTAGCAACCTGCTTCCTTGCTCATTTCTTTCTCCTAGACAAAAACTTCCTACAGTATTCCCCTCTTTTCCTTCTCCCACAATTGCATTTCAATCACCCATGATTATTAGATTTTCCTCCCCCTTCACATATTGGATTTATTCTTCAATTTCAGCATATATTTTTTCTATTTCTTCGTCATCTTCCTGTGACGTTGGCTTATATACTTGTACTAATGTGGTTGGGACAGTCTTAGTTTCTAACCTCATTAAAATAATCCTGTCACTAAACTGTTCATAATAACTCACCCGTTTCCCTACTTTCTTGTTCATTACAAATCCTACACCAGTCACTCTATTGACAGCTTGTGTGCTAATTATCCTGTGTTCCCCAGACCAGAAATCCTGTGCGTCCTTCCATTTAATCTCACTAATCCCAACAACATCTAACTTAAGTTGTTCCATCTCCCTTTTTAATTTTCTAACCTACTTGCCCTATTCAGACTTCTAACATTCCATGCTCCAACTCGTAGAATGTTTCTATCCATTCTGATGACTCCTCCCTGAGCAGTCCCCACCCGGAGATCCGATTGGAGGACTATTTTACCTCCAATATATTTTGCCCAGGAAGAAGCCATCATGATATATGTAATTTGAGAGGATTAAACATCCTCGGGATACCCTTTGGGTCTTTAATGCAGTGGTTTCCCGTTTCCTTCTGCATCCCCATGCTGTTGATCATTTCTGATTCATCCGCCATTAGGGGCCGTTTACAACACCAAGGGCAAGAGGGTGCCCTGGACCACTCCCCGCTGTTCCGCCCACCTTTGGGAGGCCGTTGGCAAGCAGGGGGTGATTCCTTATACCGGGAATCTTTCAGTCGCCAGAGCCTTGTCCGTGCAAACAGGGTGCACCACGTGAAGGAGAGGTTGAAATTTGGTTGGAAAAGGCTAGTATAGCCTCTCCCAAATCCTTACACCCCATATCTTGCATATAGCCTAATATGTGAGATTCACATGAATATCCTTCTTTAAAGCCATGTTGCTGACTTGAGAACCACCTACTTTCCTCACAGACACTTCTAATATGGTTGCATATTAATCTCTGCAGTAATTTTACCTACCACTGATGTCAAGCTGATTGGCCTATAGTATTCAACCTTGTTTGTCATCCTTCCTTTATGGACCGGTACTACTATCAAACTTTTCCAGTCCTCTGGTAAACAACAAGTCTCCAGACTCATTTTAAATAATGTTTCAAGGTAAGGGATAATGTACCATCCTACTATCTTTAAGACATCTGTAGTAACATTATTGATAGTGGCCTCTTTACGCTTTTTTGGATTCCTTAGTTCCTTCATGATATCGTCATATTTAATTTCAGATTTTCTAATCTGCTCACCTCCAACTGTGCAGATAGGCTCGTTTTCAGATATAACCCCTGAATTATTTTCCCTAATGGCCTCACTGAACCAGTTACTTAATAACTCTGCCTTTTTTCAAATCCTCAGTTACTTCTTCTCCATCCTTTTCTATAATATATGCAAACACCAGCAAACTGTAGTAGTCTTTGCTAACTAGTATGAATAACCCCCCCCCCCCCCATCAATTGCTCCTCTATCTCTGCAGTACACTCTGTAACCATTGGGAAAACCTCATTGTCTAGTACTTCTTCTTTTAAGCAATACTCTACCCCTAAAATTACCGATGGTTTCTGTATCTCTATCAATTTGGAAAATTATATTAATTTGTTTATTATAGTTCATCTGTAACACTCTCATTACTGGCTTTCTGTTATTGTTAGCATTAATCTTCGCCTACCCAGTTCTGCCTCGTCCATTATTTTTACAGCAACTTCCTTTATTTCTTTAGCATTTTTATTTTTCTCATCATAGATCTACAATCAGTATCCCCTCACCAGCAGCCCCTAACCTAAAAAAGGCACAGTCTTGACACCATCATCACTGGAAGTTTCTTTTTATTACCCCCTTACAGCTTTTCAACAGTGGTCGGTCATGGTGACTTAGGATCTTCACTAGTTCAACAATTTCCTCTGGCCAACTATTACTCATATTCCTCTAAATACTTTTTTTTTCTTATGGTTTTATGACAGGGTCATTAGAGGTGGCAAAGATGGGCCAAGGAATGGGAAGGAATTTAGCTATGGCCTTTTGAAGCAAGAATCCCTCTCATTACTATGCCCCGCACCTCCTACTATCACTACTCTATTGTCCTTAGTATACCTACAAAGTGAATCTATATCATCTATTATCTGACCAAATGTTGCACTAAGTTTTTTAAAAAAACTTTGGACCTGGTAGTCTGTGCCTAAGTAATCCTGTACAAGATGGCCTACACCTCTAATACCTATTAGCAGAACTATTTTCTTCCTATTCTTTCCTTGCACAACACTTTTCTCAAATGCCTGCTGCACCTTACCCACTTCTACATCTATATCAGGATCTTCTACTCCTGACTCCGGCAACAGGTCAAATTTATTTTTCCCCACAATTTTTGAAATGTCTGACTTCTTCATCCTATTACTCATATTTCCCCTATGACCTGTTATCACTTCCCAAATATACTTCTACCCTCCTCTCTAAATTCAAGCATCTTTCATTTCTTCCTCTACAGGCCGAGCCTCCTCAGGATGAGCTAAATGGCTCTGTTTCACATAACTCCCTGGCAATATTGCTCATCTCCCTGATCTTTTCGTCCCTAATAAACAGCGGACAAAACCATGGAGCCTCATTTATTTCTCATATTCCCTGTCCACTACATGCCAAATGGAACTACTTCTTATACCCACTACAACTCACACTATTTTCCCAAATACATCTAGTTCCTTCTAAATGAAACTTAAGTATTGAGAATACTCCGTAAACATAAATTTAATTGATAAAGTAGTCTAATAAAATTTATACCAAAGGCTTATCTTTTTTATATAAAATTAGATTAAAGCTACCTATGTAAAAAGAACCTAAAAGTAAAAAAAATAAAACTTATGCTAATAAATTTCAAAATTAAACTTATGGTTGAATTTAACAGGTTGATAACATTTAGTGCTGATATGGGTGATAATCAGTATTGTGATGGCATGGTAAATTTATCTACATTTCTGAACTAGTTTCTGCATGATCTCCAAGGACTTGTGCTGCAAATAATTCTTAGAGCAAGTTTTTGTGATTTTACACATTCTGCACTTGTCAAAGTTTTCACAGAATGAGATGCCATAAGTGAGAAGGGAATAAAAATGTGCAAAATATACCAACTTTCTTGTTTCCATATCAACCATTGTAGCTATTACTTTCAATTAAAATGCAGAGTTAGGTATTTTTAAGGAGTTGCTGAATACGTTGCTTCCAGTTCAATTTGTTATTTATATATACTTCCAGGAAGCATTTGAAACTGCTTTCATTGGTTGCTTTTCCTTCAGACATTATATTACAGCTGCCCTTTGATTTATTTCTTGTAATAAATTAAAGTGACTGGATCTTTTCTATATTAAGTATTAATTTATTTGCACTGAATTGCTTATTTCTGTAGAGCATCATTTCTATTGTTTTCATGATTCTGATGGGCATTTAAATGATAAGCTAGTATCATCGTCAAAAGCACCATATATTCACTATCACTTAATATGTGTGGGAGATCATCAATGTAAGCAGAGGGTCAAGAATTGTTACTTGAGGTACACCACAGTCCTGTATTTATATCCACTCCTATATTAACAGCCTTCAAGTAGACACATTGCTTTCTGTTTTCCAGGTACAATTAAAATTAAATTCCTGTCCTATCACTGATATCATAGTATTCTGATTTACACAGGAGAATTTTATGATTAATACAAATGCCTTACCTAGATTACAGAAGATTCTGAAGGGTAGATAGATAGATAGATATGTTCACTTTGATCCCATGTGAGAATAATCTCGGGGATGTGGAACAGTACATACACTTATTAGTAATGTCAATATTGCTATATAATTGATAATATTATTATATATTGACAACAAGTTAGTTACAACCCATTAGTATAACCAATATCTCCTGTAATCTACAAATACAATCCTGAGTTAATTAATACTTATTATGTGGAACAGTGTATACACTTGTTACCAGCATCTAACAACCAGTTATTTTCTTACCAATCAGTTACCATGATAAGTTTCACTGTAATTTGCGACTACATATTATACGTATCATGTTAGTTGCTATTTATGTGGAACAGTACACACACCTATTAACAATATAAATTATATTACCAACAACTAATAAGCAGTCAATTACTTAAAAAGCTGTTAGTATTATAATTTTTCACAGCAGTTTTTGAGTGCATGCTATCCCATATTAGTTACTATATATGAGTGAAATTTTGTAAACAGTGTAATTACTTCATTTGTCAAAAGTTTTAACAGAAAGAAAAACCATATATCATTTTAGTAATTGTGGACAACTTTGTCACCTTCCCCTTCCATACACCATATATACTATTTTATCAGTCATTCTTAGTTACCAAATTCCAAGAAGAAAATTCTTTCACAGAGTAAAATGGGTTCTGAAGCAGAAACTCTTTCAGTTTGGACTTAAAGTAGTTGGGTTTTTGTAGATAACATTTAATTTCTGTTGGTAAGACATTGAATAAGGAAGCTCCAGTAAATGTTAACCCTTTCTGTACAATTGACAGTGATTTTTAATCCTTGTGAATATTATATTTATTCCTAATATTATGGCTATGTATGTCAGCATTAAGATTGAAGTGTTCAAGATTTTCCACTACAAGTGATAGTACGGAGTATACATACTGTGCTGGCATTGTTAGTACACCCAAGTTGGAATAAGCATATACAAGCAACAGCTTCTAAATTGTGCCAAGGGATCTATATGCTAAGAAGACTGAGGTCTAGGGTGAGCAAAGATGTATTGTGAATGGTCTATTATGCTCAAATTCATAGTCATTTATCATATGGGGCAATACTGTGGGCACATCAGTCCTCTGCTCTAAGGTTATTCAGACTTCAGAAAAAAGCAGTGAGAATTATTGGTAACCTTCCTTCTCACAGTCACTGTAAAAATATTCTTGTTCATTTTGGTATAATGACTCTACCAGCTATATTTACCTTTCAGTGCTTAATGTATATTAAGGAGAACTATGACAAATATGAATTGTTAGGTGTGAATCATACTTACAGTACTAGAAATAGAAATAATATAGGTTTCTTCAGGTGTGGGTATAGTTCCACTCAAAAAACTTTCTACTATGTATCCATCAAGCTTTTTAATGCCATACCAATGAAAATAAGATTACTTCCAAATAAAATGTTTAGGAATGTAATAAAAAAATTACTTGTTAATAATTGTTTATATAAAATTGAAGATTTTTATGAGGTAGCAGCTAACATGAGATAAATTTGGAATATTTATAATGCATTGATGTATCAATTTTTACTGTCTTTGTAATGCTACAGATGTTCTCTGTAGTTTATACAATAAATATACAATACAATACAATAAATAGATTTCTGCACGACGTCTGTGGGCTTGCTCCACAAATAGTTCTTATAGCACACTTTTGCTTGTGACGAGTTTCCCCAGAATGAGATGCCATAAGTGAGCAAGGAATGAAAATATGCAAAATATAATAACTTTCTGGTTTCTATATTCTAGATATTGCCCTAAGTGAAAATGTTGCAGAATTCAGTTTTTTAAGAAATTGTTGAATATGCTGTTTCCAGTTCAATTTGTTATCTATACATACACTCAGGAATGTTGTGAAACTGCTTTCATTGATTGCTTTTCCTTCTGATATCACATTATAGCTGTCCTTTGTTTTATTTTTATGTAACAAATTGAAGTAACTGTGTCTTTTCTACATTAAGTATTAGTTTGTTGGCATTAAACCACCTGTTGATTTTCTTTGAAACAACATTGATATGGTTTATGTGTTCAAGAAACTCACACATCTGATAAATGATAGTTACATTCAGAAGAACTATAGCTGAATATAGTTTACTGGGAGTTACTTTCGACCAATTTTATGGTACGCATCCTGTATTCATGACCCCAGACACTGAGACAGGTCACCACCACCCACAAATCAAGAATAAATAAATTAAAAATAAATGTAGTGAATGAGAAATAAATATTTATAAATGCGGCATTCTCTAATATACCATAACTAATGAAAGCTAGGGAAACTATTGAACACCATCTGTTGGCCAGACCAGTGGACTATTTGGCTGTCGTGAATACAGAGGCGAGGTGTCACAAATCGTGCATGCGCTCTGGGGTTTTAGCGGAAAAATACTAGGGTGGGGGGGACCGCTTTGCTAGTGGCGGTTGGTGACAAGTTTGGTACCCATGCGGCCTCTGGAACGTTATGGAGCTTGAAAAAGTTAGTAACACTGCCGGTGTCGGCCTCAGTAGCGTAGAGGCTAGAGGTTAGCTCCAAGTGCCGAAGGTCACCGGTACGAGTCCGACCAAGGGCTTGGGTGTTTAAGGGGTGTGTGTGTGTGTGTGTTAATGTCATGTCCGTTATGCAGTGTCCACAGTTAGAAGCGAAGACAATTTATTGGAGAAACTGACACACTGCAAGAGTCATGATCACATTGACCTGGCTGTATGGCTTAAGTTGCCGAATGTCATGATAAAAACCACTGTCAGTATAGCGCAGCAGCAAACTGCCACATTCAGCAACATGCCTTAGAACAGTTCTCAACCTGTGGCCCATGAAGATGGTTCAGGCGGTCCGCAGGCAGAATATCATAAATTTTGATACCATATTCGTACCGTATAAGGCTACAAGCTCATTTTTAACAAGCCTTGAATATTTCAATGGCCAGGCAAAAATCTGCCATTTCCAGGAAGAGGATAGAACAGCATTGTTTCTACAATAGTCTATTCAATTCCAGAGGGCATCAAAAAGAGTGCCGTTCGTCTAGTGATTAAGTAAATAACTGTATGCTCAGTGTCTTGGGATAGGTGTGAGGAACTGCAGTGCGTTGTAGGGTTGGCAACATACGAGTGGTGAAGTAAACAAAAGTTAGAGGTGTAGTGTATAGCGTCTTTTTCTTTTTCTGTGCCTGTAGGTGGGTTGTATAGTGTAGCACCATCTGTAGTAACATTATTATTTATTGGGTTTGGTAAGTTTTAAGAATTTGGCCAACACGTAATTAACTTTTAATAGTTCACTTCCAGTTTCATAACTGTGTTTTCGTAGTATTCAAAACATGGATTTAAATTTATTATCTTATAGTGATACTATAAACTATGTCTATATACCCATAGATAAAATAATAGGCCGATATAAGTTAGTGGCCCGCAGCATTATTTTTGATAAATAACTGGTACTCTGATTGAAAAAAAAATTGAGAAACACTAGTCTAGAAACTTTATTAATGCGAGGAGGCAATATTGTTTCTATGTCTTACTTGCTTTGAAGAAGAATTACTCAAATTTATGAATGCACGTAGCGGAAAACGACTCTCAAGCGAAATGTGGTCCATTGTTGGAAACGGTGTTCCACTGTCGTCGGATTAAGAAAGTTATCTTATTTTATGAGTAAAAAGAAAAGATTTCGTACATGACTAACTGAATTGATTATATTTTTCATTCAACTAAACAAACGAATTTTACAATTTACAATATTTTGAAAATTACTTTTACCAAAAAATTTAATTTTCTTGCTTTTCATATTACTTTGAATGTTTTATTTTGGAAGTTTATATTTAATTTTTTATTATTTTTCTTTAATGAAAAAAGTTAACACTCTGGGGGCCTTTAAAAATCGGAGGCTCATGGCTACTTCTTAGTCATGCCTACAGGGTAGTCCAGCAGGGGCGGATTCAGGATTTTGGTTTGGGGGGGGGGACTTGGCTTGAGTGAAAATTACAATGTTGGGGGTGGACCTAGATACTTTTGGGGGGAGCTTGAGCCCCCTAGCCACCCCCCCCCTGGATCTGCCCCTATAGTCCAGTATTGCCTGTAGGTCAACCCTTCCGTTTTTGACTAATCATTCATTGTTTGTTTACTTTTTGGTCAATCTTAAAGCATTTATGATTGATTAATTTCAAAATCATTTCTTTAATCTGGCAGGACACGCAGCTAATGAGACTTTGACACGTTACAGATTTTTAAGTTATGAGATTCTTGGCCAACTCTGATTTGTTCTTCCAGGCACCTTTCACTTCAACAATGAAGATTATTATTATTATTTCGTATCAGAAACATACAGTTACACAATCACAATCATCAAATTATATTGGACCAGAACTTGGCCACTTCAAGTGCATTTTCTGCACCTCATACAGGTTAGCTGCCTAGCAGGATGCTGGACACGGTCAACACTGGAGCATGTGCTGGACAGTCTGGTCTTCACCGCAGTCGCACTTGATATCATTGATCTCAGCATAGCCCCATCTTGCTAAGTTCACTTTGCATCTGCCCACTCCTGATCTCAGCCTATTCAAAGACTTCCATGTCAACCAGGTGGCAGAGATTCAGACACTCTTCCCCAGACATGCGGAAGGGGAACCTTAGCTTCCCATAGTTGTAACGTGGCTCCTTCAGTTGTCGTTGCAAGTTCCTGAGATATTCTTAGGAAACTTTTCGTGGACTTAAGCCATAGCCTGTGAGGGATATGCCCACATAGTGGATGAGATTTTTCATGGTTCACTGTCCTCCTTTCCTTGTTCACTGCTATTTCCCTTCGATCAGAAGGTGGTGCTATTCCTACAAGACGGTGAAGACATTCGACTGGAGTTGATTTTAAGCAGCCCGTTATGATTCTGCACGTGTCATTAAGTGCAATGACTACTTGTTTGGCATGGGTTGAACTGTGCCATAGAGGACAGGCATACTCTGCAGCCGAATAACATAGTGCTAAGGCAGAAGTTCGAATTGTTTCAGGTTGGCTGCCCCACTGCGATCCAGCCAGTTTTCTTATGAGATTGTTCCTACTGGAAACTTTCAGCTTGGAGTTAATGCAATGTTTCCTGAATGTAAGTGATCTATCAAGGGTCACTCCTAGATATTTTGGAGTGTCACAGTGTTCTAGTTCGACCCCCGACCATGTTACCTTTAACCTACGAGTTGCTTCTTTATTCCTTAAATGAAAAGCACATACTTGTGTCTTCGTAGAATTTGGTTTAAGCTTGTTCGTGCTATAATACCTTGACAAATCTTCCAGAGCGTTGGTAAGAGTGCTCTCCACTGTTAGACCAGAGCAAGATCGTCAGCATACACGAAACTCCTGCATTTAACAATGAAGATGAGTAAACCATTGAAAAAATTCAGTGTTTCCACTACCTGAGCAAATTATTTCGGCCGCCACTGCGTGACTCCATCATCAATCCTCACCTGTGTGATGAAAAACTTGTTGACTGTTCAGATGCACAAAACAATCACCTGTTCTTCAATCCGAGTCACTTTCAGGCCATCAAGATAGAACTCTGACACCAGTCCTGACTTGTATTTTGTTTCAGGTGATGATCAAGACTACAGTTTACCTCTGTTCCATAAAGTGCTAATAATTTTTCCACATAGTCATCATCGCCTTGTTCTTCTAGAAGGAAGCCTTCAGATTCCTATTATTATATCATCCCCACTGCCATATTGAAATTTTCACAAAGCCAATTGTGTTAAGTTTTCAGCTGAACTTGACAGTAACATAAGACAGATTTCACCATTTATTTATTTATTAATTTTTTTCGTAGATCCTTGCTGAGGAAGGACCTCCTAGATATGAAACATGTCATGGATAATGTATATACATAAAGTATTAATAATAATCATAGTAAAAAAAAGTATTAAATGCCAGGTTGTGGCGGTCACTGTACTAAAGACGAGGCTGATAAATATTCATGGTTAATAATTTATTAATTCTTGTAACATGAAAAATATTGAAAAGCAGTGAAACAACCATCTCGGACGATTCTAAGAAAACTGAAATATTGTAGAGGGGTCGGCAGAAACCAAACTCAAGCTTTTTGACAGTATCAAAAAATATTACAAATTGTAGTCAGAAGCGTAAATTAATGCTTAAGGAATTTATTTTCTTTAAGTTTGAAGGAAATGTGGATTATTTTTAATAAAAAATAGCGAAATAAAAATTACATTTTTCTTACTTTTGTTCACGTGATAAAAAACGCTGCACGATTGGATGCAAAATGTAGATAAATATTGTAGAAGCACACAGTGGAAACATAATGAAAATAGACTCCTTATTGGTTAGGCTTAATATGAAAATAATAAACCCTGTCTTTTATTCCAAAACTGTAATGTAAAACTACGTTCACACTTGGATACTAGTATCAGTATTTGAATATTTGACAAGTTGCGGCACTTTACCACATACAAAATACTCATACATGTAGTAAATTTCGTAGCATTTCATACAAATTCCTCATACATTGTATGTGCTGATTTTATCTTTGACTTGTATCTCATACACGTGGATGCGTATTAGCCAAACCAAATACTCAAATTAGTGATATATACCGTAAATGGAACGTTGCCATAGTTTTTCGCTAAGTTTATGTTGTTTCCGAAATCTAGTGGCATACGCATCACGTTTAGAAATTTTACGCTTGTCTTGCAACACTCCATAAACGATTTGAATCCATTTTGTTAGAATTTTAATGTAACCATAAAATTTCTAGTCTGACATATATGCATCCGTTTAGGGGTATTACTTTTAATGTACAAGTAATTTTCAGTTAGTGAAAAACATTTGTTCAGTATCAAATAACGTACAGTTTCAGTTTTGAATACTTCATCAGTTTATCCAAAAAATTGCGATGCTTTCAAACAAAAATAAAATAATATTCTGGAAAATTTTCGCAAAAATTAATATGCAACAGAAAATTTTACTGAAAGAAAATGCATACTGGAAATATATATATATACACTCGCACCGAACCAAGGATCGAACCTAAGACCCTTGGTTTACTGCCAACCTACCATGAATCACGTGGCTATTGATATTAAAATGAATTGTAAGTGGTGTCGTGTATTGCACACCCGACTTTTACAATCTCAGAACACTGAAGCCAGACACATTCTCAGCATTTTTGTAAATGTCGAATGTGTGTACATTTCATTACTTTGTTTTAGTACTACATTTTCCTACTACTATAAATTAATATAAATAATCTTCACAGAAGAGGATATGTCAATTAGTCGCTATAACCTCTGGGTTTCTATGAGCACGTTGCAGCTACGCTTTTCGTATTTCAGCTATTTAGGAATACTTATACTTATGTTGTAGTTTTTGTAGTTGCGGTTTTACATTGTTGTACCACACACCATTTATAATACAATAAGTATAAGAGTTTATACATCAGTTCTAAGAAACAAACAAGGCGTTAATTATCCAGAGAATGAATTTGCTAGCATGTGACATCATGAGTGTCGTTGGCCCGCATCATGTTAAAAAGGAGCGTTTTGACGGACTTTTTAAACACTCTAAATTTTAAAGTCGAATTTTACTTAAAACACGTAGCTACTTTCGTCTGAAAATGAAAAGTATAGGGTGAATAACGTGCATCAGTAACCAATTTCACAAAAATAGTCAAATGGCCTATTGAGAAAGCTGTGTCGAGCGTGGTGGCCGAGCGGTAAGGATCTGGCCTAGCATTCGGGACTGAAACCTCGTCCGGCCATCCAGATTTGGATATCAATCGTTTCCAAGGTGAATGTCGTGATGGTTCCCATTCCTTGCCTCCAGAACTTTTCTGCCTTAAATGACCTCGACGAGGTGTCAAAAAAAGAGGCTAATTGCTGAAATTTCATCTCTAGGTGATGTCCGCTCTTTTATTATTTCCTTCTTCAATAGTGTGAAAAGACACATAATTCAAAAGCAAAAGTTTTCACCTCCATACTTACTAATTAAGCTGAAGGTAGAATGAAAAACGCAGAATCATAGTTTATTGTTTTTAATTGTGAATATTTTCAAATGTGTTCAGAAACATGTGATGTTAGAAAATATTTAGTAATTACTGTTTGAAGTGGTTACTAATTCAGCAGGAACTGAAATGAGGTTTAAATCTGGCGGCAGCTAAATGATGCAACTAACTTTCAGAACATGGGAATCGTACTTCAGACGAGAAAAAGTTATGCTGGTTATAATGTTTGACTTTAGCACTTCAGTATCTCTAATATTGATGGAAGATCTTGAATATCGAGGCAGTAAATTTTGAAACTTATAATTGAGAAATGTAGTGTGCTGTTTCTTGCTGAAAATGTTTACGTTGAAACACAATATCAATTTATGATTAAAACGGTAATGGGGTGAAATTTTTGTAACAGGTGAAGAACTCATATTTTTAAAAACGTTGGGGGGGGGGGGGAGGAGGGGTACAATTGTCCAAAGAACATCCAGCTATTGGAAAATAGATTACAAAACAAGGACGTAAATGGGATTAGCTTCAGGGTGGGGCAGGAACAAGGAAACTTAATAAAAATATTTGGAATTTTTTTTTACTAGAAAATGTTAAACACTCATTTAACTTATTTAAGCAATAGTCTGTGAGAGTTCTGGCTAAATTTTAACAAAATTTATTTTCACTATTAAAAGTGGGAATTCGCTGAGGGAGGGAGCCAGGGTGAGGCATGTTACAAAGCACAGACAGAGCGCATAGTAAAACTCCAGTTTAGAATCGACTGTACGTCTGTAGTTCACACTCCTCAGATAGCATTAACATCTGCTGTACCATAAGGCTGCTGTTAGTTTCAAGTTAACCTAGTCGACGATCATGAAATTAACTGAGAGAAGCGTTTTACAACTTTGTCAAAATAATGTCTTAATAGTAATCTTAAAATGCTGCAAGTGTTAAGAATATCCACCAACAGCGGCGGCTCCGGGCGGCAGATATTTGAGAGGCCCTTATCCTTTGTGCAAAGTAGCCTATATGAAACGAAGGTAGATAATTGACGAGAAATGCGAGTTATAAATAAATAAATTTTGAGTTTTAAAATAATATATTTGAAGATTTATAAAAGTTAACAAACGTTAAGACGATAAATTATTATTGATAAGTTATATAAATGCCTTAAAAGATAAAAGTGATATTTGGGGCTTTTTCTAAGACTAAAATCTCTAATTAAAGCATAATAATCTGACGAATAAGCTACGTCATTTTCAGATGAAGGAGTAGCAAGGGCTGAAAGCCGATATGCTTGAAATTTGTTTCAATAATTTTTAACCTCATAAAATCTTCTTTCAGCAAGCACAACTGTCAGAAGTATAGTGACAATAATTCTCAGGACTACATCGGTAGTGGTGTACACTTCAGTTAAATTTATTCTGTTACATATTTCAGAACAAAGATAATGTCGTCGTTTCCTTTATACACATGGATAAACATATTCAGTTCTTCATACAATTCTTGTCCATCAATACCAGATGTTTCTCCTACTGTTAGAGATATTTGCAAGTCGCTACATTGCTTCACAATCACTGGTTTCCTTTAATATTTTTGTGTTACACATGAAACAAATGTGATCTTAGGATGTTCAGGTGTGTCAAATCTAGGTTGGCAATTTGCGCATACATTGTCGAAAATGATATAAAAATAGTTTATTTTGAAAATCTCTTCTGCAGGTAATTCAAGAGCTTCATCGTCCCCTTTATAATCAAAATTCATTCTTTTGCGTCTCCTTTTCACGACTTTAAACTTTCTGTCGATATTACTTTCCTACGCTATTTCTCTGGCTGTTACCATGGATAATTGGAAACCATTTTCGAGGTAATTATAAAGTCATATGAGAGATAAGTCTTTCCCGGGGTATCTTTGATATAAATTCTTCGCGGGTCTGCTGAAAATGTAATCCGCGAAGAATTTATATCAATTATAAAGTCAATGTGTAAATGCGCCTAGGTGTTATATAGTCGCATCTAGGTGCATTTTTTCGCTCTGCTATATATTCTACTTATAATATTTATTTTTGTAAGAATGTCATACCATACGATGAGAGCAACTATAAATTCGTAGGTAGTTATTTCCTTTTGTATAGAGTGGTATTCACTAGCTAAGTGACAGTTTGTTGTATACTGTATTCTGCTAAATCCCTGAAAGTATCACATATATCGCTTGGTTGGTATTTAAAGGCCTTCACCGATTCTACCCTTCATTCCCATCTAGTTTCGGAAAGTGGTTAATTTTAACGATAAGGGATTTACATGTGCTTTTAGAATAGTCTGACTCGAGCCTTTGTAGCATACCAGAATAAGATTTTGCATGAACGCAAGACCATCCTGCATCTCCTAGGATGAGATTCCAGGTATTTTTTATTTTGGTTTTGGCCTTTTGTAGGAAGTATTCCGGCATTCGCCTGGAATGATTTGGGCAAACCATGGAAAACCCAAATCTGGATGCCCGGGGATTCGAACCAGAGTCCTTCGGATTGCAGGTAAAAAGTAAGCAAGCGGATTAATTTTAAAAAAATACGTTTCTGGACACCACACTTTTCTGTTTTGCAATGATATACCCAGCTGTTATAGCTCTATGATTATATAATTTAATCTTATAATAATTTTTGCAGTTGCTCAGCACGGGAAGTGTCACGAGTACAATCAAGAATTATCGAGTAATGTTTATTTTTTATTATTTTGTCTAAAATTTGAGTCTTCACGTGACTTTCCATTGATTACAAACGCTCATTTTGAATTTTTTTTTTCTGATTTGGCCATTAATCGTCTTTTCTGTTTGTTGTTTTAGGTAAAGTCACAATATTGGATCAAATTAGGCTAGTAGCTTTTCTAAATCCATAAAGTTGCCGTCAGTCTCACTTGAATCTGAGTCAGATATCAATTTCTGTGACTTCTGAAGACCAAATTGTGAGATGCTAAAAATTTTATAATTGCAAGCAGTCCTTCTAAAATATCGCTCCTATGCTGCCTTGCTTGTTAAAGTTGAGTCTGTCTCAGCTTGCTTACCCGTTGTCTACATTTGACCATTTCAACATACAGTCTTTGTGATGAGATTCATAAGACGTTAAATATTCACCAATCACACACTCCTCCACTTAATACAATTTTTTTATTTTATAGTCCGAACGTTCGACGTGGAATCCTTTGTAACCAAATCATCCAGCACCCTTCAAGCTTTTCACCGTTAGTTAATATTTTACTGAATGATATTCGCCGAATCTCCGTCCATTATCATTTACGGACTATACCTTTTAATACAATTTCAGTTTGGTCTACATTAGTAACTTTAAGGGACACAAACCTGGGTCATTTTCAAGATTCAGATCTTCAATAGACTCAGATATGTATTGTTGGCTGGATAGTGTTAACGGCAGAGGCGGTGTAATAGCTTCATTACGCTCGCTATTGTTACTAGGTGGCAGAGGCACCCATGACGATGTTGAAGGAATAATTACTGTCGGGTTAGGATTAGAGTGAAATAATACGCCACTTTCAGTCGATGAAGGGTTTTCAGAGGTTTCTTGACTATTATTTTTTTATGTATTTATATAAAGACTCACATGAATTTTCTTCTACCTGCTTTCTTTTGATAGTTAGTTTCTTTTTTTGAACTATTCGACCCAAATAAATTTTCTGAAGGCATCACAATCACGAGAACTGATTTCATAAATCTTGTTTCGCACATAAAACTAATGTAGAAACAATTTACAGGTAGTGTTACACGTTTTTATCCTTAACAATTCACTCTTTACTATAAGTACTGTTAATAACGTAAGACTCACTACAACTGAATCTCATTTAAAGTTTATTTGCTTACTGAAAGATATGTGCAGTACAAACTATTTTATAGTGCATAAGCTGCTAGCAAAATAAGCGTGAGGTGACAAGAGTTGAAGAAGGAAATGAAACTCGGGGATTCCCTGAGCGTTAATCATAAAGGCGACAAGTGGCAGGCCGATTCCTTCAACAGATGAAGAGTTACGGTGGTTTCAGAAAAATTGCTGGGCTTAAAAGTATTATACAGAATATTGATTTCAGGAACATAAATATTTGTAACATGGGACAGAAATACCATAAACTTTATATAACTTTTTTCAATATCATTGTAAATATTTAGTTATTTTTATTAATCGTAGATATATATAAAAAACGAATAAACAAAATTATCCACTTTAATGTCTAACTACATAAAATTGTTTCTTTTCTGAGTAAAAACAGTTTTAAATTTCTTTTTAGTTTACTACCGTTTTACTAATTTCTTACGTTTGTTGAAGAGTATTTATTGTTAGTTTACTTATTTAGTTTATTTATATTAACAAGATTCTATTTATTTGGGTAGCAAAAAGTACTTTAAAAAAGTTCTTACTTGTCATGTGCAGGTCGGCTGCTATTGCACTGCATGCCTATGCTTTTTTCATGTTTTTATAGTCACTGTGACCGTTGTCATTAAAAAATGTACTCTCGCACTTTCTCGATCGATTTTTCTACATCGGCCATGTCGCTGTGTCGCGCGACAATTCTGTAATTTTGTACAACTGTGTCGCTCACCGCCGCAGCAAAGACTGCGGCCGGCGACGGATCGCTTTGTGTGTGACCGTCCTAATTCAAAACAGCTTAATACAACTCTACCGCCGTCGCGTTCTGTGTGCCCGGACCTTAAATCGAGGCGCGAGTCATATAGTAATGAATTTTTTAACTATGATTTACAGTCAAACTACAAAACTAATATTATTCACTGATGAATTAAGTAATTTTGATATTGTTAATCTTAGTTTTTATATGAATGTGACATTGAATAAATCTAATTAAGAATTTTTATTCAGGCACTTATTATTTAAATATTTTTACTATGAATTAACCAGCATTATTATTGTAACCAATAACTAAGGATAAAACAAAAGTTTTAAATATAAACTTTTTCCTGCTCAAGTTGTTGCGCGAGGCTCCGTTTGATTGCCCTGCTCGCCACCCCCTAAGGCCGTCTACCAGATTCTCACAAATATTAATAGCTATAGTAGCTGGAATGGGAACAAGAAAGCTGTGACATTCAGTACATTTTAATTCTTAACCTAAGTTGTGGCATCTCCACTAAAAGCACGGAATTTGCTGAATCGTGGAAACCTGCGGCGAAAATTATACGCGAAATAAATACATTATTCACTCAATAGACATTTGTCCATTAATTTTAATACTCCATAAAATGAGAATATTGCTTCTGTCTACCTTTTTACACTCTTAAAAAAAAAGAAGAAGTAACACCCACAAAAAAATAAAAGTTATTGCCAACTGAACAATGATTTACATTTTTTTCAACATATTTTTCAGTTCTCCTGCGAGAAATAAAACTTACATTAAAAAATCTGACACTCTTAAATCTAAACTGAAAGCGTAACACATTTTATTCCTGAAAAGAAAATTTATCTTGGAATTTTGTGAAGGTTGTGTTCAGAACAAAAAAGAAAAAGTTACATTCAATCACGTATGTTGGACGTGATGTATATATCATACGAGGGCTGTCCAGAAATAATAATAATAATAAAAAAATAAATAAGAAAAAGGAATTTAATTATATACGTTTGAAATAGAAAATCTTAAACTGTTTTGCTACATAGTCGTCATTTAAATTGAGGCACATCTCATAACGATGCACAAGGTTTCCAATTCCGTCTCTGCAGAAATTTTAACGACTGGTTTACTCTAACATGAGGCTCTGCGTTGCGAGCCAGGTCTGCATCGCTCGGCGCCAGATCCGGTGATCAAACACCTCCCAACCAAAACCATGTGTTGACGGGCATTGTCGTCAAAAAGCTCAGTTTTCATCGACTCTTGTTTTGTATCGCTCTACTTAGTTTTGTAAACGTTTCACAATACCTTTCTAAGTTAATTGTTGCGTCACGTTCGAGGAAATCAATCAGAAGCACTCCTTCAGCGTCCCAGCACACAGTAACCATAATCTTTCTGGCTCAGGGGCGTAGCTACCATAGGGCTAGGCGGTGCAGTACATCGGGCCCCCACGCTCAGGGGCCCCCAAGCGCAGCTCAGATTGGCCCATGGGCCTTCAGGGGAAATGGGCAACCTTTTTTTTTTTTTTTTTAGCTCTGAGGGCCTTGTGAACCTAGCAAAAAAAGAAGGTCGCCCAATCTGGCCTGAGGGCCCAAAATAATTTTTTTGCACCGGGGCCCTTGTTGACCTAACTACGCCACTGTTCTGGCTGACAACGTTTGAAAACATTTTAGTGGTTTTCTGGGAGAACTCGTGTATTCCCATTGCTTGGACTATCTTTTTGTCTCACAATTGACGAGCTTTACCCATGTCTCATCTCCCGTTACGAGAGGTGCATTACCATACTTATAGTAGGCTTCGAGGAAATTCAGTGAAGCAGCAAGACGCTGTTTTTTTTAGCGGTCTGCCGTCAAGATTTTTTGGCGCCCATCTTGCACAAAACTTGTGATAACCAAGATTCTCCGATATAATTTCATACAGTAAATTTCCTGAAATTTAAAGGAAATGAAGCGAGAGTTCAGTACCTGTAAAGCTGTGATTTTCACGAATTTTATCGTCGATTTTCATCGTCAGTTCATCAGTCACAATGCTAGGCCAACCACAACTCGCGATGGGTTTTCTATTAAATAATTGACAACGAACAAATTAGAATAATTACAGCACACAAGCTACGACAGCTCAATGCGTCCTGAGTATAGAAACGTATTGACGCCAAAATGGCGGCTCCACGCTAGGCACAAACGCAACTTACTTTCTGGATAGCCCTCGTGTGTATCATAGAGAATAGTTATTTAATCAACTATTACTAATATGTCTGCTTTTTAACAATTACTTCCGCCTGTAATAACCTCGACGTCGACGAGTCGTATAGCCATAAACAAAGAAACAACAACATTGTTTATTCTACACATTTAATAGAGTATTATAAACGTAGAATGTATGATAAAAGAGGCACAATTTAAAAGACGGGGATGTTGCGATTCTTTGTGCGCGGGTGAAGCAGCTCGTTGCCGAGATAATCCCATTTGGGGTTTGCAGTCCCCTCCTCTATTAGCAGCAAATCAGTGGCTCTATTCACGGACAACAGTCGCCAAGAGTGGCGTGTAATTCATCGGAACAAATTGGGCGCGCCAGGACAGGATAATTCGTGCGTCTGCGCGTGGACCCCGGGCACAACTGTCAATTTGCCACGAAACAGCTGTGCAGTGTAAATGCCATTCAAAGTGGCTCCATTCGAAAGAGGTTTCCCGCTCGCAGGAATTATTCTTTGTCCGACCGTTAAATAGCAATCAGACGGAATTGATTGTCTATTTCGCACTCGAGAGGGGATCCGGAGGAGTGACAAAATAATTGTAACAATACCACACTAATCAATCAAGATATTAGAGGTTTAGTGTTATCACAGCAGCAAAATTTCAAGATCTAAACTTAGCAGTTAAATGGATGGTGTCATCAGCAAAATTCAGTTCAACACATTTTCTAAATATTCGATCGTCATTTTAATAGCCATTACGTATAACTTCATTTAAAATAACAAAAATATACATTTGCAGGATTATTTACTTCATTTACAAAATTCAATAAAATATTGAATATTTCCTAAGCAAGTTGATATGGTACTGCTTTATAAAATAAAATTGAATATAAAATTCAACTATATCGTGGTACAGAGATTAAAACCGTTGTTTTAATTCCCCCCAAAAAAACAGGATTATAGATTCAAGTCATTTTTGTTACCGGGAAAATGTGCCGTTGGTCAGGTATTGTTTCAGCACTCTCAGTGTAATTCGTTATTTACATCTCCAATGTGCACCGAGGCAATTGTTACCACGTAGTCGTTACGAAATCAGGATACAAAGTTAATTGTTAATGTTTAATGAAATGGGTACAAAATATTTTCCTTACGGCAAGTATTAAAAAAATAATAAAACTGGAACACAAATGAAAGTGAAATTTTATCCTCTGCAAATCTCAGTAAAACAGAAATCCGCACAGGATTGTTTATATTATTGCATCAGTTTAGAAATTTTGAATAGCAAATTTGTATTTAAACCCCTTCGATATTTATCGATATTGACCTGAGAAGGACCGATTTCTTGTAGCTATTGTAGAAGCTATAAACGCTGTAACTATGGTACATCTGTTGTCCACAAATCGGAATGAATGTATTCCAATTTGATCTCCAATCAATTACGCACAAAGCCATCGCATTGGCGGAAAAGCTATCTCATATTTGATTCTGCCATCGACACGAGAAAAAGAAGATTTAAACCCCTTATCCGGTTTTTAAACACATAGTATAAATAAATTGGATTCAACAAATTTAAGCGACCTTTTATCCTCTGAAGAAACAGAAATTGGAACAGAATTGTTTTCAGTTTAGAAGCGTATAATCATATCCTAAACTTTGAACAGCCAATTTGTATTTAAAACCCTCATCCTGTTTTAAAACAAATAATATCAACAAACTAATTTAATAATTTATCATTTTACTGCTATCCTTGCAGTTCAGTTACAACGAATTCGCTGGACTTAACGTTATAGAACACGCGTATTCAATTACATTATACAGTTTTCAGGTTTCCAATAGTCAAATTGGCCGAATAGTTTATTGGTCTGGCAATAAGAAAGATGTCGGATCAGCAATCAAAAAATTGTTTTTTTTGTTGTTGTTGTGATTTCTCAAGTCCTACATACAGGCTCTAATGAGCAGGACTTCAACGAGCCTTAAGATTTCATTCCAGTTGCTTTACGAACGCTCTAACGGCTGCAATGCACGAAAACTGACTCCAGTCTTAAATTAAATTGAAATTTTTTCTCTACTTTTGATAAAATATACTTGAATAAAAATCAAGCTAATTTGTGGCTTACAGATTATTATTGCGATGCATTTGTACAAAATAATATTCAAAAGTAATACGAAGAATCGGTTCGCAGGTTGTTTCGTTCCTTCCTCTGATTCAGTATACTGAGGATATACTTCTATTTGTATCCTTACAATATTATTTTGGGTTGTTACTGTTCACATTTCCTGTTAAACGTATTCAGCAATGGAAGGAAGCAGCCGTGAAAATCTTTGCAGTTTGAGCTATTCTCTTTATGTGGTTTGTTGCACGCCTTGCCGCTGCTGGTAGTGGGAACGTGTCCGCCCATCTTGCTGTAAAAACTCAAGTCAATGTTCTGTACTACAAATATAGATTTAATTTGAGAAATCTGTAATATTTGAAGCTCTATTTTCTCTCTTTTTTTACATCTCCTGTCATTGCGACTCTAACACGTTGATGGGAAAATTATTTCTACGCAGTCTTAAATGAAAATGGATGTTTACATTTCCAGATCTAAACATCATTAAGCTTAATCAACTCGTGAGTGTAGTTGACGGACTGGTGATCAACCCTTAAGACGGAATTGTTTCCGTCTTCCTGTGAACCATGTCAGTTATCTTCAGTCTGTTCCGTGTTAATTGTTCTGTGTATTTTTTGAGGTGTAAAATGTGGAAATTTACACCATTCGCAAACGATTATGTCTTACAGCATATCGGTACGCCAAGCCCAATGTTTTATAGTAGGAGAACTGATCTCCCAGTGTCTGGTATGGCAGTGCTTAATATACCGGCAGTATCCGATATACATTACTGAAGTGTCTTCTTGCTGGGTAAATAGTGCATTTTGCGGTATACCAGACAGCGACAGCTCTGACGTAGGTTAGGTCAATATTTTAATCAAACACACATGTGATCGTATCAAATTGGAGGATCAGCTCATTTCAATGGGAGGACTGATATAATTATTTGTTACATGACCCAAGAAATGTTCTAGAGATACGCTGCGTTCACTCAATACGCCGAGGAAATTTGCATACTACTGAAGGACTACTTGGTTCCAGGATTTGATTACTATCTCTGGTGTACAGTGACAATGAGCAACAAAGTCAGTTTTTAATTTAAACGTTGGAGATTGGCTCATGGGTGGAGCCTTCCCGCAATCACTAGAGGATATGGCTTCTACAGACATTTCGCCAAGTAGAAAAACCAGATGTTGTTTTACTGTTACTGATTGGCTTAGAAAAGTGTCTCAATTCTAATTCATAGGATGTTCGTAAAATGTAGAGAGAGTCCTACCATGTTCCCATTAACATATCAAACCTTTGCCAGAAGTGAAGGTAGATTTTAAGGTCCGTAAAAATTTCTGCCGAGACCCAGATTTGAACCGGAGACCTTCCATGCCCGAATCGCACGCCGTAACCATCTGAGTCACCAGACAAATCTAAAAGTATTGAAAAATGTGTATTCAAACACACATAAGTACATGCGTGTTTTGTGATAGCAAAAATAAATGGTATAGAAAAAGAGTACGTTTATTTTATTTTATAATATATTATTATTAATCATTATTGCCCATGAGGACAGTGTTTAAACTCAAATTATTCATGATTATTCAGTTTTGTTTGTATTTGTCTTCTTCCTCTTCTCTTCCCAAAACCTCTTCATACGCTCACTGTGTTCCTGTTTCCTTTGTTCAGTCCATTTTGTTCCTGTTTTCTTCTGTATTTTAAATTTTGTGTTCAAAATTTTGTTCTTGAATTTTCCCCTTTCCCGTGTCATTTCCTTGCTGATCCCTGCATGATTCAAGTCCTCTTCTATTTCCTGGAACCAATTGGTGTTCCTGAGCGAACCATTTACCACATCAAAGATCCTCTTTGTGAGTCTAGTGCTGTTCATTCGCTGTAAATGTCCGTAGAATTGTAATCTACGTCTTCTGATCATGTCTGTCAGTCGATCTGTATGTTCGTATAGTTCTTTCGTTGGTCTTTTCATCCATATACCGTCTTTATATATTGTTCCAAAAGTTTTTCTAAGGATTTTGCGTTCAACTTTTTCCGCTTCTGTTATGCCTGAAGCACCAATCGTGATTGTTTCTGATGCATATAATGCTTCTGGCAGTACCACTGTTTTGTAACGTCTGAGTTTGGCCTGTCTTGATATATTTCTTTTGTTATAATATGATCATGTGAGTCTATAAGCCTTCTGAAGCTTTTCTGATCTTTCTGTATTTGATAGCTTGTTAGAGCCTCCTACTTGTATGTATTCCCCTAGATATTTCAATTTCTCAACTCTTTTTATATTTCCAAATTTTGTGTATATTGTTTGTACATTGTTGTTTTGTTTCTCCATGTACTGCGTTTTTTCGTACGAAATTTGTAGCCCTGTTTTGGCGACAATTTGATGTAGCTGTTCCAATGCATCTTGTGCTTCCTGCCTATTGTTGCTGAGAATTGCCAGGTCATCCGCAAATGCCAGGCATCTGATGATTGTTTTGGTATGTCGTGTTCTTCCTAGCTGTATTCCTTTGACCTGCGTTTCCCATATATATATATATATATATATATATATATATATATATATATATATATTGCTTAGGCTTTACGCCTCGTCGATCTCGAGGTCATTGGAGGCGGGATGAGATTGGGAACAAGGAACGGATTCGGCCATGACCTTTTGAAGAAAGCATCCCGGCATTCGCCTGGAGTGATTTGGGAAAACCATGGAAAACCCAAATCTGGATGCCCGGACGGGTATTCGAACCGGCGTTCTCCCGAATGCGAGGCCAGAGCGTTAACCGCTCACCCACCACGCTCGGTGCTTATTCTTCACTACGCCTAGATTTGTCGGATGACTCAGATGGTTCGGTGAATGGTTGCGATACTGAAGGCCCCCGGTTCAAATCCCGGTCTCAGCTGTAATTTTTACTGGCCTTAAAACTGACATTCATTTCTGGCAAAGCTTTGAATAGTTAATGCTAAGATGCTAGGACGTTCCGTGGTTCAAATTTCACGTTAATCTGTAGGAATCCATTTCAAGTTATGTGACAACGATAGAGGTGTACTGCGCAACCGATAAGAAACTCTGCAACTAGAAGTTTAAGATCACATGAAATTATTTTTATTATCAATGTTAAATAGAATCTTTGCAGTCTATATTAAAATTAAAATATACAATAATCTTATTCTTTATCAACAAAGGATACTGACTGAATCGAAAGGAACCTGCAACAAAACAAACACGTCAAGTATGAAGTGAGTGTTGCTTGACATTTCATTGCAATTGCTTTAAGATATGCAGGAACCTTTCTTTTCCATCACAGACTGCATTAGTATATTATTTTTGTTCATTAAAGGGATCAATCAGTGAGGTTATAACGTGAATCGGGTAAAAAAAAAAACGAGAAGTATTTTAACGTACTTTATTACTTTCGTACATTATAAAGTATGCCTGCGTAAAATAAAGAACAGACTCTATAATAAAGTACGGGTGGTAAACCTTGCTGCGATCCCCGACTCACTTTTAAGGAAATTTTTGAACAATGATTCCGTGAAACAACCACATAAAAACGTTAAAGGAGACCCGTCCGTCACATGGAAGAGCTACGGCAAGTGTCGGCTATCTGTCGATGCGGTGACGGTGCGGACCAGTATCGGCCAAGTGTGGCCCGGCCAAACGGAGCGCCGACGTAATACAGCATGTGGCGCAATTCTAGCCAGCGGAAGCGGTAAGTATTTTATACCACACTCCGCATTCACAGTTTAAAAAAGCTATCAAAGAAGTCGAAACGTGGAAGGAAATTGTTGAAAGTCTCAGACTCGTAAATACTCATTTACTTATATTATATTATACTTATATCTACTATTTTCTATAACTCATATGATACATTATATGTTAGAATTATCACAAAAAATATCGATAGGTGACTGGCGCAGGCGTTAGATCGGTTACGGCTGTTACAATGGCAGGTTATCACGATTTAAGTGACTTTAAAGTGGCGTTATAGTCGGCGCACGAGAGATGGGACACAGCTTCTCCGAGGTAGAGATACGGTGGGGATTTTCCAGTACGACCATTTCATAAGTGCACCGTGAATATCGGGAAACCGGTAAAATATCAAATCTCCGACATCGCTGCGGCCGGAAAAAGATCCTGCAAGAACGGAACCAATGACGACTGAAGAGAATCGTTCAACGTGACAGAAGTGCAACCCTTCCGCAAACTGCTGCGGATTTCAGTGCTGGGCCATCAACAAGTGTCAGCGTGGGAACCATTTAACGAAACATCATCGATATTGGCTTTCGGAGTCGAAGGTCCACTCGTGTACCCTTGATGAGTACACGACACAAAGTTTTACGCCTCGCCTGGGCCCGTCACCGACTGTTGATGATTGGAAACATGTTGGCTGGTCTAACGAGTCTCGTTTCCAATTGTATCGAGCAGATGGACATGTACGGGTATGGAGACAACCTCATGAATTCATGGACCCTGCACGTTAGCAGGGGACTGTTCAAGCTGGTGGAGGCTCTGTAATGGTGTGGGGCGTGTGCAGTTGGAGTGACATGGGACCCCTAAAACGTCTAGATATGACTCTGACATGTGACACGTACGTACGAATTCTGGCTGATCACCTGCATCCATTTACGTCCAGACTTGGGCAATTCCAGCAGGACAATGCGAAACCCACACGTCCAGAATTGCTACAGAGTGGCTCCAGGAACATTCTTCTGAGTTTAAACATCTCCGCTGGCCACCAAACTCCCCAGACATGAACATTATTGAACATATCTGAGATGCTTTGCAACGTGCCGTTCAGAAGAGGTCTCCACCCCCTCGTACTCTTACGGATTTATGGACATACCTGCAGGATGCATGGTGATAATTCCCTCCAGCACTATTCCAAACATTAGTCGAGTCCATGCCATGTCGTGTTGCGGCACTTCTGCGTGCTCGCGGGGGCCCTACATGATATTAGGCAAGTGTACCAGTTTCTTTGGTTCTTCAGTGTATACCTGGCCCACACATCACGACAACAGCTGAGCATTCAAACGGGGATTCACAAATGAATTGCTCACAAAGTAATGCCTCTCCACGTGAATAGTCTTATTAGCAACTCCCACGAGTCCCATTTCATGACTTGTTGTAAAGGCCTATGCAATGCCTCAAATTTTCATGTCTCAAATTGCTTATATACAAGTTCTCAAAAATAGTTGCACTAATGGATCAGAATAAATAATGCATTTTTTTGCAAATCTTTGATGAATGAAGAAATATAAAACGTCAATTTTTTTATTATTTATGTTCTGCGTTGTTAGAAAATTATTAAATCTTAGTGCATATTTCAAATGGTATGAAGTCATTTAACAAATAAACTTATATATCAGTGTTCGTGCGTTAAGCCGTCCTGATTTCAGCTTTTACACGGTTTCCCGGGATAATCAAGGCAAATGGTGGGACGGTCCTCAATAGAAATACAATTATCAAATAGAACATATACGTTCCACGTAGAACATACACTTATCACATAGAACATACACGTTTCTGAGCACAAGATTCGTCCTCCGCACCCTCCCATCAAGTGCCGTGTCTGCGGTCCGCCAGGGCCAATATAAATGAAACGCGCAGTACTGACTGCAATAAATTATCAATGATCTCCTAAAACATTTTTTTAATCATTCAATCAACTCTTATTTCCGCTTTATAACTAACCAGTAAGGGTATTTTAAAATGGAAATAATTAGGGCTATTGCTGTTGGGATTATTATATTTACAACAAGGTACACACTAATTGGTTGCGTTTAGAAGAGTTCAAGCAGCAATCAGGTGCTATTGAAAACGCATCAATGGAGAGCAATTACTGTGAGGGATGAGCGGTTGAACGCTTGTGGTCTCAATATGTCGGTTGCGGTTTATATCCGTAATATTATGATAACGTTTTGATTCCATCGCGTCGTTTGACACAATTTTAATGAAGAATTTGGATTCGGGTTATTTTTGTTAAAAGATGCACGTAGAATTTTACATAGTAAGACAATTCTTGCTACCTTTCTTATTACTGTTTCTCTCTCTTGAAATTAAAATAAAATGAGTTTTTTTCCATGTAACAGGCGTTCCGTTCTATATTCAACTGTTAACTAGTATATGAATTAATATTCATTGACTGGAGTGTATCAGTAAAAACACAGTAATAAACTTATAACGGAAGTAACAGCCTGTCGGGTAAATGCTTTATAAGGAAATAATATCAGTTTTTTTGCTATATTTCCGCAAGGCGAGTCATTTTAGTATTTTGTAAGTCACTAACATAATATATAACATAATACAAATAATTACGTAAATTTGTTTTAGATAAATAATGCTAAATCTCATGAAATCACTAACGAAGAAAAATATCATTTGCTGATAGTCTGAATGGCATTCAGCTGTCGGTGTATGAAACGTAGGAACACGGAAACTTTAATGAAAATAAAAATAAATATCTACTTATCATATATGCCCGTTTGTCTGTTTAAATTACCTTTTCTTTTGGGTTATAATAACAAATATTTGATTTTGGCAGAAGCACACCGAAATAGCGGAACCAATCAGAGATTTGCATAGGTATATAGAACAAGAAAAATAGTTTTCTGACTCACATAAATAAATGAGCATCAGCTATGCCACTTAGCACGTAATACCGTATTCTGGACGTTTATTGGAAAACTCCTATTGTACCTTGGAAAATTCATTTATTTTTATTTAATTACTCTTTTTACATAGACTCTGGTGAGGAAGAAACCCTGGGATGTGGAATATATCATCGTTAATATAAATATATACATGATGAATGATAATCATAATGAAAAATATTATATGTTATAAAAAAAAATAAAACATTAACACTGGCGCAAATTAAAGGTGACCCAGACAGGAATGGTCGAATTTTATGAAATTTTCTATATATATCCAGGGTCATACCTAGAAGAAATGACAATAAATTGAAATGGATCAGGTTAAGTAAATTACGTTTAGACACTTGTCAGTAAGAAATGCGCACAGCTTGAGCAGCTATACATTCGCGGATCCTTCGCAGCATTAAAGCAATAAGTATTCGGATGTCTTCTCGGGGTATGCCTCTCTATGCGTGTATCTCTTGTGCCGTCTGTTGTTGCACAATTTGTGCTGGGTGACCATGTGAGCCAATGTATCTACTCCTGGCATCCGAGACATGCTCTAATGGTGACAAATCTGGGGTTCGTGCAGTCCAAATTGCTATCGTAACCCCTTGCAAGGCTTGTGTTGTGATGGTCACAGTATGAGGACAGGCAGTATCTTGTTGAAAGATGTGATTTGGATGGTGGATATGAAGGGTATCATAATAGGGTGCAGCACCCCGGCCATATAGTGGTGGGCTTTCATTGAGCCGTGAACGACAACCAACTCAGTCCTGCTGTCGAAACCATGACTCCAGTGACTGGACCTGTGTGACGTTCTAAAATCACAGCAAGGCAAGCCGTTTCTCCAATACACCTGCGTACAGGTTGTTGATTATCACTTTGCCACAGACAGACTCGAGACTCACCTCTAAATACAAATTTACGCCATTCATTGCATTACACCAGGTTAGACTATGCTGGCAATGAAATCAGGTTAATGGAACACATTGCAAAGGAGGGAGAGAGTGTAACCCAGCTTCAAGCAATTGGTTTACAATCGTCCAGGGGTGACACTCTCTGTAACCACTGCTTGGATCTGACCTCTAGTCACCTGTCTGCCAGCAACAGCCACCCACATAATCTGTCGTTCTTCACGTGCTGTTGTCCTTTTGTATGGACCTATGCCTGCTCTAGGAGTATTAGAGACTGTGTGACAAGTCCGAATACTGACATTGAACTACGGGCAATCCTTCGGGAGATTTAGCGATATGATGCACGCATTTCAAACACGCCAATTCTCCGACCTCTCTCACATTTAGACATTTGGGTATAGAGGGTCGTCACTTTTCACCTTGGCCTATTTAGTCATCAAGAAATTGTGGATAAAACAAGTCATGTTATACCACACTGTTCACTAATTATGTGCTAAAAACATAGCAACTTTAGATAGTAAATAACCTTGTATTTCTCATACTATTACATGTAAAGCTTTTAATTTTTAATAATTTATACTCTTCGTATGAGGATACTTAGGGGCAAATTTCTTTCATTTATCGCAACTCCGTCCTCCTGGTGTTGCACTTTTAATTTCCGCCAGTGTATTAATTCAAGTGAATTTTGCAAAAGGATTATTAGGTACTATTAATTCTTCTGTACACATTCTTGGTTACTTGTGTGTTCATATTGAATACTATTCTGCCCTATGAGTTCTGAGTTACTAAGAATTTGAGTCAGAAAAGAACCGGAAAATGTTGCGATTATTTGCATGGAGAATACAGTGATAAGGTCACACACAATGGTTTAAAGAACCTTTCGAAGAGGCAAGTAGAAGTGTTGTGATCCAGAGGTTCACGTTCAACTATCATTATAAGTTCAGACAGAACCATTTCTCACACAGGAGGAGCTTAAGCAGGTCAACAAGGGCCACGGTTGCAAAAAATTATTTTGGGCCCTCAGGCCAGATGGGTGACCTTTTTTTTTGCTTAGTGTTGCTGGTAGGGGCTCCCTGAGCTGAGGCTGGGGTCCCCTGTGTTGTGCTTGGGGGCCCCGGAGCAGTGGTTGGGGGCCCCCCTGAGCAGTGAGTGGCTCACTATGTCTCAGGGCCCCCTTAGGCGTCGGTAGAGCTAAAAGAAAGGTCGCTAGTTTGCCGTGAAGGCCCGTGGACCCTCTGAACTGCGCTTCGGGCATCCAGAGGTGCGTTTTGGGGCCCCCTGAGGTATGCTTAGGGGCCCCCTGAGCGTAGGGGCCCCGGTGCACTGCACCGCCTAGCCCCATAGTAGCTACGCCCCTGAGCTTAAACAATATCCCTGTGTTAACAGGTCTAAACAAGAACATCCATCTTAAAGAATGAGTTCATTTAAAGGAAGGTCGTCGTTTTATCAGCCATCTTTTTTATTTTTTTATTTATCTCACATTTATACAGCCTAATATCTAGATACTAAATTAGGCCCTATTACATACATTTTTTTATTATTGATTAAAGGTTCCGCCAGTGTCGCTGGTTTCATTACTGGTTAATCTGTCCTCTCAGCTGTGTGGATTACTGGATAGCCTCCCCGCGAGGAGGCAGGCCAAACCTGTTTTCTGGCGAAACCATGTTAACAGTTTACAATTTTACAGTCTAAGAAAGTTTTATGTAAGCAATTAGCATATTTTTCCGCTTCACTTAGCTAATTGGTAACTGATAAGGGTTGTGGACTAAGTTAAGTTAAGTACGAAATGATAAATTATTAAATATTAAACAATATACGTTACAGATGAGTCAGTTAGTAAATGAATAACAATATTTACATTGGTAGTTATTTGACAAATACAGTGCGAGCTTACAGTTGTTTGTCGGTTAGTGAATACATGATCACATTACATCAGGTTGTATTACAATGAATTTCTAACTACAATTTTTTAAGATACAGATCTACTGGGATTATTATTTTGACAGTTTCTACATGCATACATTAGTACTGCATGTTTCACTTCTACAGCCTTGAACCAGTTCGTGTGTTATCGAAATTCC
Organism: Vandiemenella viatica; assembly: GCA_031002005.1. NCBI lineage: Eukaryota > Metazoa > Arthropoda > Insecta > Orthoptera > Morabidae > Vandiemenella > Vandiemenella viatica. The sequence continues at coordinate 176,445,374 of CM061921.1, read as the reverse complement.
GTTACTATTAATTTCCGACTTGTATTTTGAAAGGCATTTTTTTAACTATATTAAAGGGATGGTAACATTCCATACCTTTCCTCAATGCCATTGGGCAATTTTTATGCCTTTTAGTAATACAAACACTGGCCATTTTTATTTGCGTCAGTTTGTGCTCAATACGCACGCGGCCTGTGAGGCATTAACCTCGCTGGCTAGGTGCTGTATCGGCACTGCTGACCACTGTAAATTCCGTGGCAAACACGACCTGGCTCAGGCTTTGTAAACTTTCACAGTTCCTTAACTATCAATTACATGATGTTTATGTGGTAGTACACCAGCTAAGGATACTACATCTTGGAAGGATATAATTGTTATTATTATTATTTACATCTTTCTGTATTCACCACACTATTCCTTCCACCGTTATTATCCCGGAATTATCAGCCATCTACTGAATGTTGTCTGTATTTCTACTTATTAGCGAAAACGAATACTGTAATACAAGCAAGTATAATTTATGTACTAGGTATTGTAAGCTCTGTCATACTTATTCGGGTTTCTAATGCGGAACAGTAAACGGCCAATAACACCGTCTATAAATTTCAGCCAACACATACAGTTCAATGATTATTAATTTTAACTATGAATTGGTATTGCAATGAAATTAACAACTGAATGCCACTTTTTCGATCTGAAGATACATAAACAAACTAATTTATTGTAACAAAGATAAAATTACCAAAGTTTAAGAATAATTATTTTGAATTTGTCTAAACTGAAATTTGTAGCATTATTTTTATGATGTAATTGGTTCTTAGAGTAAGAAACCCACGTTAAGGCATCCAAGGTAAGATTTTGGTAAGAACCTTGGTCAAATGTTAACTGATGCAAACAGCACTTTACTGGTAACGGCGTCTTGGTGTTGCGTGCATTCCTCTGGCGTTGATAGGTGCCAGTTCCTTGATCGCTTGTTCGGACGGAAATCATGAGTACAGATAGCATCGAATGCTGCTCTGCTCATGTAGCTGGCGATCATACTCCTACAACATTACGTCTGCAGCATTCGTGTCACTGCTGGTAATAATGACAGTCGGTTCGAATATAATCGAATGACGGAAAAGGAATGCTCATTGATGAAATGAAACATTTATCTGAATGCTGGAGTGCAAGAAGATCAAATGCTCAATCTGATCCCCCCACCCCTTCACCCAACGCCAAAGCACCTTTATATAGCTCAACTACCAGCCGGATTATTATTATTATTTTATTTCAGCTACCCTTGTCCAATCGTAGAGCTGATTCCTTTCCTATATTTCTTTGTTCGCACGATGACGAAACGAGGATTTTTGAAGACTTCTGTGGATTTTACACTGATGCTCGAAAATTTTCAGAGGTGGAGGCTGTCTAAAACTGTATAATACAATATCGAAATCAAAATATTTTAAATTTCTGGACAAATTATACGCCATATCTACTAAAAAAGCTATAAGTTCAATTATAGTTGAATGAATAAATATTAGAAGTCTGTCCCGTTGGTTCAAGTCGTTTTGGCACCACCGTTTTGTGGTGAGGCACAATTCCTAGTCACCAGATTGTGCACCAAATACCTGGGTGAAAGCTTTTTTTTTTTAATGGCCTTCTGTCTGTCGACTATACGGCCAGCTTTATCATGTACATTAATTTAACATGTGATTCTTATCGTATAGCAAACATGTATTCATTTCTTAATTCACACTAAATTATACAATTATTCAATATTACAATGATACAGCGATAGCCCTTGATAAGGGAATACACGATTACATTTGTGCCAGCGATAATATGAAGCTGGATCTTATTTCACAATGGGTGATACAATTATTCAGTGAATACAGTATTACATATTTAGAAAGTATATTGATACAATAATACAATGATGACAATTATATCGGTAAACAATATAAAATCACATTTGGGGCGTAGTGATGTTTCCTTGCAAAGTAAGATTCGCTGGGCTTTGGTATATCCGGTTAACCTTGCACCTGATATAACTAAACTGATTAGTGAGAGTTCCTTGATGATTTACAATTTAATGTAATTTTTTAGGTCAGCTAAAATGCAGTTCCGACCGATTCAGTTGGTGGTATTGCAAGAAATGTGCTGAATTTGTAAGATCATAGCTTGTATGTGATTGTTATTTTTGTTATTTTTGTTATGTTTGGTGTCTTTAGATACGGATGTCTGCCTCTCTTAGGTATGTGGCCAGCGCCCATACACGTCCCTTCTTCCCCCTCTCAGCATGCGTATCGATGTTGGGAGTGGAATTTTGAACTTTACAAGGCTATTGTATAGTTTCTTTTGTTGAGTCCGATATAGAGTGCACGCTAAAGTGATGTGGTCGAGATCTGCTAATTCTTCGTGATCCACCGGGCAAAAGGGTGTCTGTGCTACACCGATTTGGTGGAGGTGCTTTGGGTAACAGCCATGACCGAGTCGCATGCGAATTATGGATGTTTTATATCTTTTGCCCAAATGGTTATCTTCGAACCAGACTTTAGTTGGTATGTGAGGTTGTATTGATGCGTAAAACTTCCCTTTAACTGTTTGTGTTAATGTCCACGATTCTGACCACTTATGCAGATACCGTTTCCTGATGATATTAATAAAATCGGTATGAGGTAGTTGAGTATAGTATTGCTCTCCATCCGCCGTGCTTTCTTTCGCCAGTTGGTCTACCTTTTCGTTATTCTGTATGGAAGCATGTCCCTTGATCCATAACAAGTGCACTTCTGGCCCACCGCCTTGGCTGAGTACATTGAATTTAAGATATCGAATAGGATCCTATTCATTCCGCTCAGTCTGTTCATGTTTTCCAGCTTCTGCGCCACGCTTTTAGCGTCGGACAGTACCAGTATTTTATTGAAGTGTTCGAGACCATAATTTAAGGCATCTCTTATTGCCATAGCTTCAGCGGTATATACTGTCGTTTTCTTCTGTCAGGCGAACTTTACGTGATTCTTGGGTGAGGGGACAGAAGAAGGCGTAGCCAACACCATTAGTAGTTTTCGAGCCATCAGTGTATATCTGTACGTGTTCTGGCCAGGTTATGGACAAGAATTCCTCCATCTTGCTGTTTACGTTGTTGCAGGTTGTTATCCAGTTAGGTAGGTGGTATATATTGGGCTTGTATCTCAAAATAGCATACTGGTATGCGAAGATGGGAAGTGTAGTATCTTGAATTACTAGCGGGATTATATGTTTTATTTCAGTGAAACAGAGAGCCAGCAGTGGGGTTCTAGGACCGAGGTTATTATCTCTCCTCTTGATCGTTGTTATATAGTCAGAAGCCTTCTGGATAACCGGGTGGTTCTTGATGGCGGCGCGCCTCATTAGAAATATGCTTGTCAGTAATTGTCGTCGTATTACCAATGGCATTTCTTTAGCCTCCACTATAGCTCTGGCCAGATTAATTGGCGGGTGGCGTCAAATGCGCCGTTGCCAAGCCGTGCGCGTAACAGTTGTATTCACCTCTTTACTTGTAGTAATGGTTTGTAACGTGTTTTAAGTAATTTATGATCACTATTCTGTCATAAAATAATGCATGTCATTTCGTTAAGAAAGTTATGCATTGCAGATGCGTTTAATATAATTGTAGGTTTCAAAAGACCTGTTATTTATTATTCTATTATCTGCGCAGAAAAATAAAATTCTCGACAGACTAAGGAAACTTATGGAAATACTCTTCTTTTATTTGTGGCTAAAAGTCCACGTGTTACATTTTATTTTCAGTTTGTATATTTATAACTAAAATCAAAATTTTATTTTGTCATCCTCTGCACTGAAAAACTTGCTTAATTAACGACAAAATATTATGTATTACCACTCATCACTATCGTAAAATTCGTGTACTGTCCTCCTGACAAAGGACTGTCAAAGTCCGCTAAGCTTTGTTAGAGTGCTGTATTGTTTCATATTTTTCTTTCGAGAAACAAACGTAGGTTATTTTCCCTCACGACACACGCGCTGGACAGTTCTCAAACCGACAACCACAAGCTGCAGCGCAAATAGCCTGTCCATTCCCTAATTTTTTTCGCAATATGGTTGTTTTTTGCGGTAACAAATCACTGCAGTTTTTTATTTCGTCAATATCAAGTACGTCCATATCTTTCAAGTCTTTTCCTACTAGCGTACATGTAGAAGACAAAATTTCTCGATCATTGTCCACAAGAAATTTGAAATATTTATAAACATTGTGAATGATAGATTTACTGTGTTGTCTGCTTCAGCAGCGGTGGTTCTGCTGTCGATGACTTGCGTCTTGTTGGGAGTCGTTAGTTCGGAAACACCTGGAATAGGAGAATAAGTCTCTTCCTAAGTATCCATTTTTAGTAGCAAGATTCTCTTGCTAAATTTCCCTAATTATAAGTTACTGCACTTTTTGTTCGGTAAAATTATTACACTAAATTACTACAATTAATAAATAACCAAAAGGAATTATTTAAATCGCACGTAAAAATCGTAAATCGCTAAAAAATCAAAATATCCTCTCTCGAGCAAGTTCACACTCACACTGACACTTTCTAATTCCGATTCTCAGGTTCACACATTTTTAGTGAAAGGGAGGTGGAAGGTTTGGGGTTGGTTAGAGAGCTGTTGACGCTTGGACTAGGCAACACAGGCCGCACAGCGTTGCAATTTTCAGGTGATAGAAAGAGGAGCGCATCGCGAGTTTGTCCCCAAGTACGGCAAACAGCGCGTTCACACTGGCCCGCCAATTACTCTGTCCACAGCTATAATAAGGCGTTTGTGGGGGTGGTTTTCATCGCTCCGAGGCACAATCTGATAGCCCGGTAGTGCATTGTATCCAATTTACGCAGGTTGTACATTGGAGCATTTCCATAGCATAAACTGCCATAATCCAGTAAGGGACGTATTAACGATCTGTACAAGATGAGTAAGACTGATGGGTCAGCTCTCCACCACACCCGAGTTACCGCTCGTATTATATTTAAGCAGCGTTCGGCTTTAGCTAGAATGTGATCAATATGTGCCTTCCATGTCAGTTTACTGTCCATCTGAAGTCCTAGGTGTATGGTCTCTGTTCTAACACGGAAATTATACGGGCCCAGCTGTATCTGTGGACCTCGGTAAGTGTTCTTCTTCCGCGAGAATACCACAACCGATGACTTCGAAGATGAGATAGTTAAGCCCTTACCACGGGTCCATTCATAGAGTAACTTAGCAACGTCATTTAATCTCCAAAAGTTTAACCCCTGGGATGGAGATGATGTATAAATACATACATCGTCTGCGAATTTCAACACCTTTATTGTGGGGCTGAATATAATCTCTAGGTCTGCTATATATATGGTAAATAATATTGGGCTGAGTATGGCCCCTTGCGGGATGCCCAGAGAAACCACACGTGGTCCATATAGGCTGTTGTCCTGCTGGCGTATGTATATGGTCCGGCAGTAAAACAGGTTATAGATTCCGTTTAGATATACCTCCGGGAGGTGTAGTGCCCTTAGCTTTTCAACTAGAATGGTAATGCTGACGTTATCATAGGCGCCGGTTATGTCTAGAAACAGGCACGTTAGGTAGACTTTATTTAGGTAGGACTTTTCTATATCTAGAGTGAGAACACCGAGGTTGTCGTTGGTACTCTTTCCCTTTCTAAATCCAAACTGACAGTTTTGTAGTAGATTGTGGTGTTCGAGCCACCATTCTAGTCTACTCTTTATGATTCGCTCGAAGGTTTTAGCTACGCATGATGACAACGTTATTGGTCGATATGAGTTAGCGTTGTTACTGTCTTTGCCTACTTTTAACACTGGAATGATGATGTAGGTGGTCCAGTCGTCTGGGAACTCACTATTTCTCCAGATGCCGGTGAATAGTTGAAGGAGAACGACCTTGGCTGAGTGCGGTAGGTGGAAAAGCATCGAATAGTGGATGTCATCTATTCCAGGTGACGTGTTTCGTATTGAGTTGAGGACCGATTCCAATTCTCTCAGTTGAAATGGTTCTTCTAAAGTAGTTTGGGGGAATTGATCCTGTTCCTTGATCTGGTTTGGAGGTGTTAGTGGTCCAAATGGGGCTGATGGAGGGGCCACCTTGCTCGCAAAATCTTCGAACCAAATGTTTGACAATTTAGTTCCCCCTGGCTTCTTTCTAAATCTATTGACCATATTCCAGACTTTTGTCAACGGCGTATTTTTATTTATGGTGTTACAAAATTCCCTCCAGGAAGCTTTTTTTCTTTAGCTTCAGAAATCGTTTAGTTTCGGCATCTGTTTTCTTATAATTTAGATAATTTTCCCAAGTAGAAATCTGTTTGTACGTAGTAAATGCTAGTTTCCGTTTGGCTACTGCTCGTGAGCATTCAGTGTCCCACCAGGGTATTGGGGTTCTCTTTGCATTTGGTGATCGTTTTAACCTAGGGATCGACATTTCAGCTGCTTCATTTATGATGGCTAGGAACGTATTGTATTGCTGTCTGGGTGGTTTGTTGCCCTGGACTCGTGAGATATTGGAATCAATGTATTGGGCGTATAGGATCCAGTTCGCCTTTTGAATGTTCCATTTGTGGTTGTATATCGTTCCCGCCTCACATCCAACTGTTTGGTCGTTATTAGAATAGGCAGGTGGTCAGATCCCCACGACTGCTGCACGGTTTCCCATAGCAATTCTGTTGCGAGAGAGGGGGAGCAGAGGGTAAGATCGATTGCGGATACTCGGTGACCAGGTTTAGAGATTAAGGTGGGGGATCCGTCGTTAAGAACGAACAGGTTGAATTCGTCTATAATCTCAACTATGGCGTCCCCGAATATGTCAGACCACTCGCAACCCCACGACATGTGATGCGCATCGAAGTCCCCACATATTAAGTATGGCTCTTCTATATGTTGTAGGAGCTGGCGCCATTCAGATGCATTAATTTTTGTTTTGGGGGGAGCATAGACCGAGACAATAGATACGTTCAAGTTTTGGATCCGTACTCTGGCTGCCACCACTTCGAAAGATTCAATATGAGTGAGGTCAATGTGGGTAATTGCGAAAGGGATGTCTGTTTGTATTAGAATAGCAACTCCCCCTTTGCCATCATCCCTGTCTTTGCGCACTATATGGTATCCTTTGATTGATAGCGGTGTGTTTGGTTTGAGCCAGGTTTCTGCTATAATAGCAATAGCAATCTTATTGGTATGAAGTTCTCGCTGAAATTGTTCACTATTTGCTCTGAGTGAACGAGCGTTCCATTGTACTAGCTTAGTTTCCGCCATCTTGTTGGAAAATATTTGAGAGCATTCCTGATATTGCTGTAATATTCATTGGCCGAATTAGCTTCTTGGAGCAGAATCACAATTAATTTAAGAATTTTTTCGAATAATGGTCCATTTTTAGTTTGGGTTATCTCGGTAGGTTGATTGAGAGAATTTGATTGTTGTGCTGCTGTGGGCTGTATGTTACGAATGGCTTGATCACCTTACCAGAGCGTGAAGGTGGCTTGGGGGTTCTCCATGAAGCTAGTTGCGGTTGGATAGTGATGGTCACTAGTTATAATAGGAGACATAGGACCGTTGTATGAATACAAGTATTGTTTTGTATTTAAAGATGGATTTTCTTTGGTAAATCGAGGAATTTTATAAGACTTAGGGGCCCTAGTCCAGGAGTACCTATTACTGGTATTTGAATCCAAATTTTTCAGAAGAGAACTTGTTGATTCTGGCTGTGTACCGCTCCTACTCTCTGCCATATATTGATTGGCCACCATATTTCCACTTCTGTGTAGCAAGGCAATCTCAGAAACATTACCGGTGTTTGCTATTGTGGGTGGTAGACCACCGCTAAAGTCAGAAGGCGCCTGGGGACCTTCGGGTGTCATGTCCTGAACAGGTAGCTGTGGTGTTATGAGTGGTTGATGCGTCTGTAGCGGCGGGTGATGAGGCTGAGCCTGAGTCCTGGTTGGCGTTATCTGTTGAGATTGAGAGACAGTGGGCCAATAATACGGAGGTCGTGCTGCTAGAGGCGGATACTCCGTATAGCTCGATATTTGAGGTGGGGAGGAGGTCACCTGCGCGTAGCACCGGAAATGCTGCTCGTATCAGGAGGTACAGCATTTGATCTGAGTGCGGTTGCTTGTTTTGTTTCCCGGTTTTTAAGATACACAGGGCAATTTCTGTCCGTGGCATGATGTTGGCCGCGGCAAAGGGCCCAGCAGATCGATAATGGGTTGTCGCAGTTGACCAACAAGTGAGACCCAGCACACCTGCTGCATCGTGGCTCGCGGGATCTGCACTGACCTTGTCGGTGGCCCAACCGTAAACAAGTCGTACATTGGATCACAGGCGGGACATACGGTTCCACCGCACATCGGGTTCCTAGTATCGTGACGTAGGTCGGTAGGTTTTGGGATCGAAATGATACCAAGCAAACAGGAATAGGTAATACGAGATCTTGGTTATTATGGCTCCTTTTGGTAAAGCGTTTGATGCGCACTACTGTGACAGGTGCAATTATTTCTTGAGCTAGTTCTTCCTCACTCAATGAGGTGTCAACGTTCCTAATTATTCCTTGTTTATGTATCAGAAAGTTCGGAATATAGGCTTCAAGGTTTTTGGTTTTGAAAATTTCTAATTGCACTATTGAATTAGCGGTACCAGCAGATCTTGTTTCAATTTTGAGACGATTTTTCCCTAAAGGTGAAATGTTGATTACGTCCGTTTTGAGTATGTCACTGTGTTGAAATATTAATTTACCGATGGCCATAGGATGTAGTTTCCCGACCTTCCTGTCTATGCTCTCTACAAAAATATGGTACGGGCCGCTGTCTGTGGGGGAGTATCTATTATTTTTGCTTCTATACGTTGGCGCTATCGTGTCGGGGTGCGTTTTATTAATATAAACTTGCTCTAAATCCGCGGCATTGGATAGATTAACCTCAGTGGACCTTGCTGTGTCGGTCATCTCTACTTCTTCCATCTGCTCTGATTGTGGAACTTCACTGGGCTGCCCCGTTTCTGTTATCTGCACACATCTACGTTTTACAGGTGGGTTCGACTCACCGCTACTTGCAGGATTATCCTCTCTCCAAGCCGTGTGATAAGTGGATGCGCCTACTGGAGGATGCAGGGCCTGTGGCAGAACGCCTCCCGGGCCGGCTTCCATCTCTAGAGGCTGCTGCTGTTGCTGCTGCTGTTGTTGCTGCTGATGAATCTGTTGATGAGGCTGATGCTGCTGCTGATGATAATGTAGCTGCTCTTGGTGCTGTTGCTGCTGCGGCTGTAGGCGGTGAAGCTGTTGTTGATGTTGTTGATGTTGATGTTGTGAGACTTCTGCTTGAGGAAGTGGCATTTCACTCGTAATATGGTTCACTGGGTGTGGGACGGGAATTTGGTCGTTGATGTAGCACGTATCTAAGGCCGCCTTGACCGTCTGACCCGTGTCCGTCGGTTCATCCATCGTTTAGTAGGATCACGGAACCTTATATTATAACCTAACTAAGTCACTTAAATAGGCCAAACAACGTATTACACTGTGGTATAAGCACTCTCGCGGAATCGCAGAATGCCGGAAGGCTGGTCGCGCAAACGGTGAGACTCACACGAGGAAGTTCGCTCTCCGAAGGTTGCGACTAGACCTGGGTGAAAGCTAAAACACCTCAGTAGTACGGACTGAGGGCATACGACATTACTGATGATGATTCAAAAATCCTAGAGGGACATTAAACTCAGTGTATTTCAATAGAGGGTCCTGAATGGGCTAGCATCAAATTCCAGCACTCCTTCTTTTGTCTTTCGTCCACAGCAGAAGTAACTAACACATTACAGTCGTATACATAAAACAGTGGCAACTGGGAAAACTTTCATACTGGGGAAGGCAACGTGAAATTGGAAATCACCCCAGTTAACAATCTATTTTGGTGAGGAGGGTATAATCCCTCCATAATAACTACTTATGCTCAGACAAGGGTATTCCACTGTATTGTTACTTAATACTGTTTGTTCTATTCTTCAATATCTACTCAACAAAACGCTAAAATCTAAATGTGCTTACGTCCTCTACTCCTCTACCACTTAACTTGAGAACACCTTCCACAACCTTTTCTGTTGTTAATCTCTCGAAGGACCTCACTTGCCCATCCCCCCACACCACACACACACGTCGATCACTCTTCATTCTGTTAACACCGAAAACAGGAGGAAGTTTCACAAGAGCACACAAGCTGAAAAACGTGGCAATATTATATGATACGTTTGAGATTCTTGTACATAAGAACAGAAGAAAGTGTAAGAAGGATTGGATGAAGATCACTTTGTGTTTAAGGAAAACCGTGTTATGAGAGAAATTATTCTAACGCTGAGTTTAACACTGTAAGGACGGATCAGAAAGTCACTGTTAGGTATATAGTATTCGTGAACTTACAAAAAAACTGTTTACGAGGTTTGATGGCACAAAATATTCAAATGTTAAAGATGTCAGTTATGAAACTATTGACGAATAAGAATAAGTAACATTCTGTGAAAGAACAGATTGGCTATAATAATAACAAGAAAAAAATTAGTGATATGTAGTAGTTGGAGCTACTTGTTAACGTTGCTTTCTTTAACCAAGTAACCAGTGAAACAACAACTATTGTTTATAGTTTAACATTTTATGGACGTGCACTACAAAAAATAGTGCTAGGTACTTCGCTGTTAAACATTTTATTTTGTTGCACAAGAGAGTCTGATACCCAGTACTTTACAACACATTTTTTAGAGCATGTTTACAGAAGTGCAAGAGGCTGATCGACTGTATTATCAGTGTATTCCACGTCCATTGCAGTAACTCCCTCCCCGCACCGTTAGGTCTCGTCAAGGTCGTGGCACTGCCATGGCTTTCTTCCTCAGTCAGTGAGTTAACATCTCTCTGTATTTCCACTGTGGTTTGCTTCAATTCGTCTTCGTTCCTCTGGTTCCGCTTCCATTTTCTTATCATCTGCTTTGACATTTTCTACGTTTACATCTACATCTATACTCTGCAATTCACAAATATTGTGGGTGGCAGAGGGTGCTAAGCACCAATCCTAATACTGTACATTCCACTCCCGAACAGAACGAGGAAAGAAAGAATACATAAAAGCATCAGTACGGCATCTTATTTCTCTAATCTTATCCCACCTGTCATTGCGACTTAAACAGGTTGGTGGAAGAAGTATTTCATTGCACTCGTAAATTAAAGATTTTCGCATATTCCCCATTTAAGACAAACGAAAACGGTATCGTCTGTCTGGCAAAAGATCCCATCAAAATAATATCATTTCGTGAGAATTTCACTAATATGGACGATTTAAGTCCCTTTGTTGAAAAAACTGTGACAACTTGAAAGTTAAAATTCGACAAAAAAAAAGTTTAAAAGGGTACTAGCCGGAAACGCGGGGAAAGGAAACAATACAGTGTGAATTATCATTTTCACATTTAAAGTGTCACACTTTTTAGAAATTTACTTTTATTGAAACTGAAAATGCTTTAAATTGCCCTCCATTGTGTATTTGATAAGAAATTATATTTTTTCCCCATTCACGCGAGAAGCAAGCGGTGTTTGTTTCTTTAGCGTAATAATTGTTTCCTTTCCCCGCTTTATGTAACGTGCGAAGTGATGGCGGCTAATACTCTCGACCCTTTTAAGCTTTTTTTGTTGAATACTTTTCCCACAGTTGTGACCATCACTTGCTAACCTCGTTCACTTCAGTGTCGGAAACGATTCAGAGAGCACTTTTCAAACTTCCGATTCTTCAGTCCTTATGTATTTTTACAATCATTATGTTATCCAATACTTTCTATTAAATGTTTTTTAACTGAATATTTGATTTATTGTTTTATATTATACTTTGCCAAATAGACAAACAATATATTTTTTTTAACAAAAACGCTTCCATAACAACAAAGTAAGGAAGGCTACCAACGTAATTAGTAGCTTTTTATGTTTTCTAGTCATCATCATTATCGTTGAGCACCATCTCCAGTTTCCCGGGTGTGGTTTACGAGCCTTCCTGTGCTTCCTTCTTGGTGGCTACAGACGATTGTCTCCTGTCTAGAAAAATTTCCCTGTCCATTATATATTCGCAGTTCCAGCCTCTTCTCTCTATGTCCTCCTTCAGTTGGTCTATCCATCTTCTTCTTCGTCTTCCCACTGGTATTTTTATGTTTTTTAGTGTAATATAATATTATGGACCACTATAAAATACAAACAATAAATTTCAACTGTTTCTTTTTAAGTAGGAAATTGCTGTAACATTTGAGTTTAAATTTCCAAATACTTGTCGGCAAGGGTCCGCACCACATGTACAGACTAGGGCCCTACAGATTCGAGATATGGCCCTGAGTAAATATTTTCCCATAGCATTTGGGCATAATTAAAGCTGGACCACTGGCATAGCAAAACACAGGACAGTGCAACTTCATGTGCTGCTACAGACAAGTAGCTAAACAAATTCTAGTGTAGAACCCATTCTTTGAATCTATATTTTTGGTTTTTCAAAACTAATTATCGTACCTTTTGCTAGGCACGGAGACTTCTTGGTATCGTAGATAAGATACACTTTAACATTTTATGATTCTAATAATTTTTGTTTTTTTATTTTCTTAAGTTATGCTGGGATATGATTAACAAAACAGTTCCTACATAAGCTGAAACTGTAGGGGCTTTTGGTGAATATATAACACTCAAAGTATTAAGTATACGGCTGTTGCTGTTTCACAGACGTGGAAAGAAACTCTCAAAGTATTATTGTGTTTTTTCCGCCATCCAGGAGATTACGTCCTTCTCCTTGTAGTAAGACGCCGGGAACGGTCGATAACAGTCAGGTGAAAGCATTTTGAACTCTGGAGGTTCATCAAACTAGGTCCGTTACCGTTATCCAACTTCATTTTTTGTCAAGATTTTGGAAGGATGCACCATCTAACAATTCCATTCGCAGATGTTATTCAGGCTGCTTGTTGGCCGGTGGCATTTTGTCCATGTTTGTGTGACTGACAAATGTTCAAAGTGTCATTAAAAAGTTCGTTTAAGTTCATAGTAACGGGCCTGGTGGGTGAGCGATAACGCCCTGGCCTGGCATCCCACCCCCAGTCAAGTTATGCAGTTTCTGGTTTTCCATGATTTTCCAAAACCATTGCATGCTAATGTTGCTTTGGATCCATCGAAGGTAATTACCAATGTTTCTTCCTCTCCATGCCCTAAACTCATGTATCCTAGTTCTCTCAGTAAATTGTTTCCAACGAAAAACTTCAATTACAACACATTATAATGTACGAGTAATAACTGTATCAACAGCCTATGCAGTTTACCTGTATGCACATGAACCGAAATATTATGGAAACATCAGAAGTTTTTACTATTTACCATGTGGTAACACGCTGGTTGTTAACAAGGACACGCTGCATGAAAACTGTGGCCCAGGTTCTTATATCCATCACTAATGATTGTGATATATATTGTGATGTATACCTAGTCACTTCTGTTTCCAGTAGTTCCTAACAGACGTATATAAATGATATGTTATACAACTTTTTGCTTGTTTTGTTACTTTTGTAATGCCTCCCTTGGTAACTTCATTTTCAGTCGACAACCAAGTTCCCAATTGTCTTCATATCCGTAGTAATACATGCTTATCATCAATGAATACCGGAGAACTACAGTAACCATTTGTAACCGGTGTGAATTCCGCTTTACCATCTTCTTCGCTATTTTTGATGCATGCTAGTAAGCTTAGGGGAAACCGAATTGTATACCTCTCAAACCTTTAAGTATAGTTGAATTTCATATACGATAGAGGAAATTCTACATACTCCTAAAAAATGTAAACATCATTACCATACAAAATAGGTAGCTTAGTGGTGACCAGAACCGTGGTGAAAATTCAGCGTCTAGTCTCTAGATGTAATTTTACGCGTAATTAATCTGATTTTCGCCATTTTATTCCTGTCAAGTACGCTACGAGACTTCATGCATCGGACTTTGTCCATTCATGACAATGGTGGATTGGCGCACGTAATAGTGTGCTTGACAGTTTAAAGATAACTATGACACTTTAACTGACAGTGATAGATTGTGATGCGAGGATACCAAAAATCAATTTTATTTTTAGAATAAGACATAAAAACATATCATTTATAATAAAATAAAGACGCATTAATACAGCCGTTAGTCACGTGTTTCGAAACATCAATCAGAACATGTGACGTCACGTCTTAGCAAACCCAAGTTTTACTCTCATATATTTAGCGTCTGTCGACAGTCTGTGCATCGTTTATTTAACGTTTAACGTCATTCCGGACTTTATTGTTTGCTACTAGTCAATAAAAAAAATAATACTTGCAATGGAAGCTGGATTTATAATAGCAAACAGCTCTAATTTACCAAAATTGGTGTGACATTGCGCGTAGTGATTTATACTCAACAGAATTACGGAACGTGAAAACTTTCTTCTTGGTATACATACTCAAAACCTTAAAAAACAATTTTTTGCCCCTGCGTGCACTTATTGTCATATAATTACGAAATGTTATACAAGACCGAAGTCTTTCTCGGCGTTTCATTTGAGTGTTAGGCTTTAGAGGATAGAGTGCAGAAAACTTTTAGTCCTATAAGGATATACCCTAGAAAGAGTTTTTATTATAAGCCAAAATTCGTTTTCTAGGAGCAGTATTAGCAGAGGCAGTAGTTAAGGGAGCGTGCATAAACCACGTAGCTCCATTTTGCCCTCCTGTGAACCCCCCCCCCCTCCTCCCCACGTAGCCCTACGTAGCTTTTGCCTCTACCCCCCCCCCCCCCACCCCCCGTAGCATTTTTCATTTTATTTCCAGAAGACATTTTGTGCTGTTTTCTCTTGTCAGACTATTGTAAATAGATAATTAACTGTGGGAAATAAGTATTCACATGTAATTGTGGGTTCTGTTCCTCATTTTAACTGTGAAAAATGTTATGAAAGGAAAGCTACGTGGCCTGGCTCGGAACCCCCCCTCCCCCCACGTAGCCCAGCGTAGCCTTCCAGCAAACCCCTCCCCCCCCCCTGGACCACGTAGTTAGTGCACGGTCCCTAAGCTGAAAATATTCCTTATTTACTGCGCACATAAGAAAATGAGCTAGCGGCAAGTATTCGCAGCGATAGTCGAAGGCAATGTTATTGATGAAGAACGAACTACTGACATTAGCGACATTACCCTTTTTTTAAAAAAATATTAATAATTTGTCGTGTGAGATATGTGCTTCTACAAATTTAAATTATGAATTAGATCGTACCGATGTTGACTGGTAATAAAAACGTTTTATGTAAGGTTCACGATACGCGACCTCAAAGTCATAATTACCGAGCGTGGTGGTGTAACGGATAGCGTTCTGGCCTCGCATTCGGGAGGATGGCGGTTTGAATCCCCGTCCGGGCATCCAGATTTGGGTTTTCCATGGTTTCCCAAATCACTCCCGGCAAATGCCGGGATGCTTCCTTAAAAAGGCCATGGCCGAATTCCTTCCCATTCCTTGCCCCCATCCTTTCCCGTCTCTAAAGAATTCGCTGTTGAGAGACATAAAGCATTTATAAAAAAATAAAAAAGTTATAATTTACAACGCTGACATTTTCCTAAAATTAGTCAAGTACCCTATTGTAGAGTTCGTTCCTGGCCTTATGTGTGCATCAGCTGCTTTTTTACATCTATTGAGTTGGAGGACAGACTCTATGTGCTGTTTGGTATAACTGATGTCGTTAAGACAGCGTGTGCCAGCCGCATATAGGCAGCTCCGCGCAAAAATAGCAGAATCCGATGACTACAGTGAGAGATTCACAATGACATTTGCAGTACAGTGGCCTAATGACATGATGTGAAGCAAGCAATACACATGATTTTGATCAATTGGTTCAGCGTAGAAGTTCAGTTCTTTGGTTTACAGGACAGTGGCCACATTGTATAGCAAGTATGATGTTAGGATGTCTGTCTAATACCTTACTGGTCTATGGTCCGTAGGGTGGATAACAATGGGTCTTTATGTCTAAGCATTGGTAGTTGTGTTAGTTTGAACACCATCTATCTCTTGATGGTAACATATCCGTGGAGTAGTCTATAACATAAACTCTGCAGGTTTTTATGACTGTTGAAGATTGTCTTGTCAACGAAACAGACAGTAAACTTACAAAGATGATTTTCGTGGAGGGAATTATGGTAACTTTCATGATTTTTTTTTTTTTTTACCAGTTTTGGGAATTTAGTCTTATGCTACCTGATTACGGAGATCTATCGGGCATCTCGTTTCCTCCGTCTGGGTTTGTTGGATGAATAGCCGAATGAGTGACGATGTTTGACTGTATTTGGTGTATCTATGTTTGAGTTTGGTGTGAGAGTGTGATTGTTGGAAGATGTTAGAGAACTTGTATTTAATGAGAGCTTGTACATGTCCATGTGTGTGGCGTTGTCTATGTGGTTGTGTCTGGATGTTTCTAAGATAATGTCTGTCAGTATTGAATGTAGTGTTAGAATTTGGTATGTGAACATGTTAGAATGCTTGTTGGCGGGTGACTGCTTGTGGAAATTCATGCTGTAAACATACTGGTTAATCAATGTGTGGGTGTTGCCACTGATACAGAACTTTCTCGTTTTCAGCGTACTGTACTAGTTGTTAGATCTCTGATTGAGCATAATATTAACATCAAGCTGAAGGTTGCTATGACTTCCGTTGGGTTAGAGTAAAATCCAGATGGTGGTAATAACTATTACAGTACTAAATCATAAACCGAGCGAATCCCCGTCCTGTCATCCAGATTTGGATTTTCCATGGTTTCCCCAAATCACTCCAGGCGAATGCCGGGATGCTTCCTTCGAAAAACCATAACCAAATTCCTTCCCGTTCCTTGTCCCCAGTCCCATCCCGCATTTAATGACCTTAACCGTCGACGAGGCGTAAAGCCACTAGGAAAAAAAAAAAAACAAAAAAACAAAAAAACAAAAAAAACTAAATCATAAAGACTAGAACGATTGTAGTGCAACTATCGGAAAGTCGTATATAGAACAATTATCCTGATATAATACAGATACTGAAATTGTGCTTGTATTACAAACATAGTTAAAAATACTTGTGTTACGCACAGAATAATTGTCGCACCGACACTGGTACTTGTCAAACAGTTACGACAGTTATGAAATATAGCCAATTTTTCTTCAATTATACAAAAATGCCGCAATTTCTCACACGTTCACCAAATTTATGGTTATCAATCTTTCTTTTAAAATTGTAGTTTATAGATTAAATTTAACATCTTAGGGAATTCTTTGTACAATCTGCCTAAATCGATTAGTAATTTGGATTGTTTGTCTGTCATTGTTGTCGTCACTTTGTTTCAGTATGTCATCAAACTCTTGAATCATGTAGGATGGAATGTATGTTGTGTACAGTGTTGACGTATGCTGATGTGTGGTACGCGGTGCACTTGGGTTGATGACAGTGAGACAAATGATGTGTGAGTGACATAGTTTGTGTGTATTTTTATGCTAGGGCTTGATGTTTGGTCCAGGGTAACAGATAGTGTGAGTGCCTACAGGTGGCAGAAGTCTGTAGAACTACCAGCTGAACGGCACTTGCTTGCTCTCTTTCGGGCCTAGATTGTGTCTGTTTTTCTTTACTCATGGCTATACGCCTCGTCCACTTCGAGGTCATTAGAGGCAAAAAGACTGGGACAAGGAGCTGGAAAGAATTCAACAATGACCATTTGAATGAACCTTCCCTGCATTCGCCAGGAGTGATTTGGGGAAACCATGGAAAACCCAAATCTGGGTTTCCGGACTGGGATTTGATCCCCGTCTTCCGGAATGCAAGGGCAGAGCGTTACCGCTCACCCACAACGACGGTTTGTGACTGGTAACATAAGACCATTGCATTCTACAAGAATATGATCACACTCACTTCTGATGTATCGAGATGCAAAACATGTCATAGATAACTGTAAAACAATCTGTTAGGTACTAAATGGAAATATAAGTGACAACCTGAGTGTTACTACATAATAAATAATATCACGGTTTACATGCATACAGTAAACCAGTACAGGCTCTTGATACGGTCAGTTTAATGTGTTTTAATAGAGATATTTCGCTGGAAACAATTTACTGAGAGAACTAGCAGTCACGAGTTTAGGGCACGAAGCTGAAAAGAATTCGGCGATTCACCATTGATGAAACCAAACTGACATTATCATGGAATGGTTTTTGGAAAACCACAATAATAGAAAAAGTTGTAAGCCAAACAAAGAATATGTCAAGCAAGGACCCCCCGCGAAGCTGCTGACAGGTTGATGGATGGCCCTGTGCAACGCCCTACTTCCACCCCCTCCCCCACTAACCCCAGTTTCGTATCACCTTCAATACTAATACGTTTTAACCATACTTTCAGTAACAATAAACACCGTTGGAATTTGATTTACCGCTTGCTACAGGATGAGCCGTTGATTGATTCAACCAGCATAGTCCCTACCACTCCTCTTCAAGCGCCAATCTTCAGATATATCCCGTCATCATAAAATAAGTCTTATTTCCAAGATATGACTGCATAAAATATGTTTCCAAAGAGCGGCATTTTTAATTCCAGAATTCAGTTAATGCTCGTTTTATGAGGGGTAGTTCTTAGAGGGACAGTGGTGGGAGCCAATAAAGCTGATACACATAGGTTAGAAATTGGATCCATATTAATTAGAAGCCCGTAGAATTATTTTTTTTTATCTGCTTTATGTCTCTCTAACAGCGAGGTCTTTGAGACGGGAAAGGATGGGGGGGCAAGGAATGGGAAGGAATTTGGCCATGGACTTTTGAAGGAAGCATCCCGGCATTTGCCTGGAGTGATTTGGGAAACCATGGAAAACCCAAATCTGGATGCCCGGACGGGGATTCGAACCGCCGTCCTCCCGAATGCGAGGCCAGAACGCTAGCCGTTACGCGGTAGAATTATTTTATGGTCATCGGGTTAAGAACTGCTGCTCTAAACGAGATTAAAAAATTATTTTGAAGCAAAAATATATGTTACATCCATCTATAATGATTTGATTTTATCGAATGCGCTCTGCATTCTAAAGTCTTAAGTTCAAATAGTAATGTATAAAAAAAAAATCCCAAATTCATACATTTGACGCCACGTGACGAATAAAACGCTGGTAGTACTAACTAAATCAACCCATTCGTGTACAAGATACTAATCGCTGCAGGTTTCTTGATTGTGTGCGAAGGAACTTCCATTATCCGCCCTGGTGTGTGCAGAGCGCCTGTTCAGCTACGGCAGCGGGCGTCCCCCGCAGGGCTCCGCGACTCAGCCGACCTCCAAAGGCAGCCAATATTTAATATACATTTAGCGTGCGCTTTGCGAGGTAATTCTTTTACTCATTTAATTAAGTCTTTAGTCAGAAGTTTCAACTTAATGCCTTTCCAAATCAACCAAACACACAATTTCTTACCCAATCTCAGCGATAATAACTACATCACGATTCGTCTTGCAAGCTAGCCAACCTAATTTAATGCTTATGATGAAGTCGTTTCACCATGTGTATTAATATCCTATTTACACAAATCATTTTATACTTAACCGGTTTTCTAGACAGGCGTTTTCCTGTCCAAATTTCAATAAATTTGTTTGTGATCGTTCTGAAAAGTTGTGAAAAGATGTTGAAAATGTGTAAACGAAGTAAAATTATACAATCACAACACACATAACTGGATCTTCAACATAACGAAAATATAACATAAGTCATCGCCCTATTCAGGATCAGTTTCAGCTAACATTGTTTGCAGTCAACGAATTAAAACATTAAGGTTAAAAGAACTGCCATTTAATGAACTCAGCAAAAACACCAAGTTATTAACAAACCATTATTTAAAAAAACAACATCGTCCACTTCCGAATATTTATCTTCCTCACCATATTTCTCCTCTGAAACAGCATCTTCTGAAATCATACTTTTATTTTCCACATCATCCATCACTTCCTCATAAGAATTCATTTTCTTCTAATCTTCATCTCCACAATCATTTATTCTCATCGAGTCGCAAATTCCTTCTTTTATCCAGCTATATTTATGGATCTTTGTTTTGTGCTCATCTCTTAATTTCTACTTTTCCAATTCGAAACATTTCCACCAACGTAGAGGACCATCTTGTTGTATTTGATTTACTTCAGTGATGTAACATTTCGCTAAATTACACTTCACTACCGACGCTCTTTCTCTTTCTTCGTAATTGTTATAATCCTTTATGTCTTGATCCAGTTTACTTTTTAACTTTATGTTTTAAACTCTCATTTCTTGATATTACTAGCATTAAAATTTGGTCCTGTACTCCTCCAATCCGAAACTGAACGGACTGCGTCAGTCCTGGCCAACAGTTTTCCTTCCTTCCATCATTTTGCCCAAATCTGTCTTCACCTCTCTCTCGTGCCTCTCCATTATAATTTGACCCCTGATTGTGCTCAACAAACCTCCCATCATTTCCAGGAGTACATCTTTAAAAATAACTTCCTCATCTTCTTTCTGCCAGGTGTCTCGCCATTTGACGCTTATTATTTCTGTAATTCCCTCTTGCAGTTACTTGGCTCATGTTGGAATTATTACTCCAGTCGTACTTCCTTTCATTGTTGCCATATTAAGCTCTTTGGATTTTTCAAAGACCTCCTCTGGTGATGCTTGCCATTTGTCTATTTTATCCACAGCGTCCAAAAACTCCTCCACTTCGTGCCACTGTTGCATTACCAGTTTATTTTCCATAGTCCTAGGCATCTTCTAAACAACACCTCCAGTATTTCATCTTCGTCAAATAGATCATCCAAAATGCTTTATTCCCTTAACATCCTTTCGCATGCACGCTTCCGTCTTGCCTGCAGTTTCTAAAATCACTCTTCACCTTGCGCTGTGTTTGCTTCGAGAAATATTTGTTCAGGAACAAAGCTTGAAATTCCTCATATGTCACACATTTCGCACTCGCTTTACAACGCAAGATATAAGCATCTCCAAGTAACATATTTTTCACGTATTTGATTTTATTACTATGCTCCCAATGTTTTGGCTGATCGCTGCTATATGGCTGGATGAATTTCACCTTATGGTACAAATTTTATTTCAGGCAATTTGAGTTGATTTTCCATCACATTACTAACACATCCCCATCCAAATCTTTGCTGTTTCATGTTTTACATTTCCTTTTCAATTATTTTCCAATGCTAGGTTTTAATTTCCAATCCGCTTGTCCTGCAGTCTTGTGCCCGCACTTTTGTTCCTACTTGTGTAATGTCTTGTTTTATTTCTTGTGTCTTTTTGATTAATACTGGTACTTGGCTGAAACGCGACTCCTTATGGTTCTCAATTTCATTGTTTAAATCACAGTATTTCATATCCTGTTACTCCTTCAACCCGTCAAGTTTTTTTATGGCATTTTTGCCATGTTAGCCTTAAAGCCCGCTCAATGTGTTTGTTTGTCTCTCTTACAATGTATAGATTTCATTTCAGTATGATTATTTTCCCTCTTTTGTAAAAACGACACAAGACAGTAATTCCTTCAGTGATATTCTTTATTCGTTTAATTCCTGCCTCAATATGTCTTGCAACTCCATCCTCACTCAGATTCTCCGTAATTTTTTTTCTGTAACTGCAAAATTTTCTCTTGTATCTCTTCCTGTAACGTCCTTGTATCTTCTCGATACTTCATATAATTTCACAATTTTTTCTTGTGTTTGTTCCTGTGACTTCCTCGTCTGTTTCTGTAACTGCACCATTTATTGCATAAACACGAATAACATTTTATTGTCATTTGGATGCTGTTCCCCGAATTCTTTCATTATCTGCGGCACTATAAGGCCAAACAATTGCTTTATTTTCAAATTGTTCTCTCGTATCCCTTCCTGTAATATTATTCATTGAATTACCTTGAACTTCAGCCTGCCTCCCCAATATTTGAGTAAATGTTTCATATTTATTACTTTTGTAAAAACTATTTAGCTCAGGATCGTTGATCTCTGCACCAGTATATCTGGATTCATTTTCGCAGACATTGTTGTGTAACCTTCTTCAATTTTGCTATCTATATTATCTACCATTTTGTCAAAAATCTACTTAATTTGACTACCAGCAATATAAAAATTACGCGGTATCTAAATAATAATAATAAAAAAAACATATCGCAACAGAAACAAAATACAACGTTGTTACTGAAAGTCACTTACTAATTATACCTGGATCAACGCCAATATTAACAAAAATATGAATACCGCAATTTAATCAGCTAATACAGATAAATAACATACAAATATTTCACACAGATTCACATAGCCTTGGAGTCGTCCATTTCCTTCATCTGAAAATTAGCGTACAAATAATCTACTTCCAGTAGATGGAGATTGTCTTAGCCACAAAATTTACCGGCATTCGACGACCCAGTTTTCCAATGTCGGGCGCCAGGTGAACAGGCGTACAGTGGGATCTCTGAGTGTTCCGCATGGCTCGCGTGACGTCACAGGCCGCTGCTCGATAAGTAGTATTTTCAGCGTACCATTAGGGAATGCGGCTGCTTGCTAGTATAAATAGCCCTGTCCTACCATGCCCTGGCCTCAGTATTAAATTGTCGCTCGCCGTGTGAACTTTGAACTTATCGTGGAATTGTTTTTTCGATCCCTTGCTACAATGGCTCAATCGCTGTCTGATGCAGGAAATGTTTTATCACTTTAAATAATAATTATTGTGTGTGTGTATTACTGGTACTACATATTAAATTATTTTTACAGATCTTCCCGTGCTATCTGCCGTGGATATAGAGAATTTTTTCCACAAACTTGAGTTAATTAGCTTTTTGATAGTTGTATTACTTTGAAATTTCAATATATATTAAGACTGATTTTTTCTCTTACTCTGATTCAGATCTGTCCACACTGGATAATATTTCCAATGATGCACCAGTGTTTAGTAAGTTATTGCTTGAAATAAATTTATTTAATGTTGAAATTTTCTCGTGTGGTTGGTACTACAGATGTATTTTTATTTTGTAGGTTTCCTTGTGAATTCCACTCTGGAGAATATTTACAATGATGCACCAGTGATTCGTAAGTTGTTGCTTGAAATTAATTAATTTGATTTGGATGATTGCTCTTGTGTTTGGTACTACAGATATATTTTTTATTTTGTTGGTCTCCCAGTGATCTCCACACTGGAGAATATTTACAGTGATGCACCAGTGCATGGTAAAATGAAATTAATTTATTTGCTGTAGATAATTTCTCGTGTGTTTGGTACTACAGATGGATTTTTTTGGTTTTGTTTTGTAGTTCCTCCTATGATTTCAACTTTCGAGAATATTTTCGATGTGGAGCCTCCGAATCCATTTGCTAGTGGTAAGTTTTGCATTAAATTAATTATATGCGGTAGATAATTTTCTTGTTTAATATTAAAAAATGTATTTTGTTCTAGATCCGCCTGTTACCATCTCTTATGAGCTTGTATAGTACTTTGAAAATTGTAAGTTAAATTATGTTTTCTAATCAGAATAAGTTTAAGATTTATCTATCTATTAATAATGATTTTTATCTCTATTTTCCCAGACTGTCCTGAGCCATTGGAGGCCACTACTAGTAAGTTTTATTTCATTACAATATTTCTGTACTGTAGATATATTTAACGTGGGTTCACCAGTTGGTGTCTTTGCTAGTAGTAAGAGTTAAATCTAATTTTTATTTTATTAAGGTATAAGTATTTCTGTCAGAAACTCTGTTTGCTACAGGTATACCAGAGATTGACACAAACAGAAAGATAGTTTTGGATAAAGGTCCATCCAAAAGCATGAATGTAACAGGTAATGTATTTTCAATTTTTTAAATTGATTTCTGACTTATACTTGTAACCATGAATCTAAAATTTGTTGTTTTATATTTGCAGGTGACTACAAACCAGTGTCACTGCCGGACCTGGAAGCTTTGTGGGGCATACACACATTCACGGCAGCGGAGGACATGCCTCAAGCAAACACCAGCGCGTGGGCAGACCCAATAGACGATGATCTGCTGGTGACGCTGTCCCCCATTGAGGCTCTCTGGGCCACTGATGAGCCCTCGACCCAGTGGCTGCCCAACACGCAAGCAACCGGGTCCGGTGTTAATGTGGGGCCAACAGGTAAGCCGGATGCTACTCGTCTAAAGCCAACTATCAGAGCGAGTTCTTACGGGAATAGATTAATTCACATCAATGTTCTAAATTCTCAAAATTTTAAAGACCCACTCAGTTTTATCAGGTCATGTTTCGGCATTTTAAAAGAGCAGATATCCGCGATTATTTCATATCCGTTAACACCGGATGTAAAATGCCAGGTAGGGTTGGATTGCCTTTTCAGAATTCAGAAGAAGGATGACATTAACTTCACCCGTATTTGTTTTGTTCCCAAGATGAGCGAGCACACATTAAGCACTTTCTTGAAAGAATTGTATGAAGTTTATGTATTTCAAGATATGCAGAAGAGATATAGTGAATTCCAGGATCGGGATAGTGGTAAATGCCTCAAAAAATCAACTCCCTCGACATCCATGTTGCTAATTTCGAACCGCTAAATCGGGGTTCTTCCTTTATAGCACTGCCATCCAATATCGAAGCAAAGACAGCAATTGTCAATGTTCAAAACAATGATGAATATTGTTTTCCGTGGACGATACTAGCATTTCACGAACAGGTGCAAGAAAATTCGTGTAGAGTAAGCCATTATATTAAACTATGTTCCAAGTACGAATCAGATTTTGCAGGTATAAACTTACCTGTAAAATTTTCAGACATTCCTAAGTTTGAGAGGCAAAATCCCAAATATTCGATCAATGTCTTGGAACCAGAAGGTAGAAAACATAGAGGTATAGTCCCCCCTCCGTCATGCTACAGTCAAACGTGGATTCCATATTAACATGGTGTTGATTACAGAGGGTGACGATAAGATTCACTACTGCTGGATCAAGAATTTAGAGCGGTTAGTCAGATCATTAATAACAAAAAATACATCTTCAATTTTCATATGTGCTTGCGAAGATCTCTTGAGCCGTGATGAGATTGATTGCGCAAGGGTAAGCGCTGTGAGAGTAGACTTACCTAGCGATGAAGATAAAGCCATAAAGTTGAAGGATTGTGTGCACCAACAGCGTGCACCATTCATCGTTTCCGCCGACTTTGATTGTTTGTTGAAACCCTTTGATACCTGCAGACCCGACCCCAACACCACTCACTCCACAGCAGTACAGGAGCGCACCTCTTTTGCCGCGGCATACCAAGTCGTTTGCACATAAGACCTTCAGCTGAATTGATTCGACTCATTCTTTGGGGAAAACTGTGTGACGTGGCTAGTGGAATAACTTGTGAAACTGGCACGTAAGGTTGATGAAATTTACAAGGCAGTCACACCTCTTGCAATGTCGGCTGACAATGAAGCACAATTTACCAGTGCTACGGTATGCCACATCTGTGGTGACGGCTTTGCACAGGGGGCCGTTAAGGTTTGCGATCATTGCCACATCATAGGTTCATTCAGTAATTTACAGTATAGAACAAAAATAAAATGTACATTCCCATCTTTTTCCATAATTTGTCTGGGCATGATGCACACATCATTGTTAGGGCCTTAGCAAACCTCGATAAAGATGGGATGTATGTTCTGCCCATCAACACTGAACGTTACATTTCGATTTCTAAAAAGATTAATCATACATCAATCACATTGCCGTTCCTGGACTCGTCCCGCTTTATGCAGTCCTCATTAGATAAGCTGGTTGGAACCCTTGAGGACCATTTTATGAACATTGCCATTGCGTATTTCACGGACTCCGAGAAGTTCCAACTAATTAAGCGAAAAGGAGTCTTCCCTTACAAATACATGGGTTCGATGGTAAGCTCAAAGAGGCCACGCTCCCCTAAAGTCGAAATTTTATAGTTCGTTGACGGAGTCTGAATGTTCGGATGATGACTACGAATACGTGACGCAAGTGTGGCGGGTTTTCCAGATCGAAAACTTGGATGAATACGCAAGTCTTTATCTGGAGGCAGATGAATTGTTACTGGCTGATCTGTTTGAAAAATTTAGGGCTGTATGTTTCGAGAAGTACACCCTGCACTTAGCCCACTAGTTCACAGCTCCAGGCCTTTCGTGGCATTCCATGTTAAAGAGAACGCGTGTCGAGCTGAATTTTCTGACAGATTTCGACATGCTTCTCTTTTTCGAACTTGGAATTCGTGGTAGTATTTGCCATTGCGTTCATAGGTACGCCAAGGCAAATAATCGGTACATGGCGGAGTACAACCATGGCGCACCTGAAAATTTCATCATGTATTTTGATGTAAACAATCTGTACTGCTTGGGATATGTCAGAGTATCTACCCTCTGGAGGGTTACCATGGTTAACGGCCAAGCAGATTGCTAGTATAGACTTCATGAGTCTAGCAGCCGACTCACCTAGGGGTTTTGTTTTAGAGGTAGATCTGACGATTCCCTGGGATAAACATGACTTTCTAGCAGACCTACCGCCATGTCCCAGTCCACAAAGCCCCCCCCCCCTGGATCTTCATTCCCCAAGCTAATGACTATACTGGAGGATAATGTTCTCCATTACCGAGTCCTACAGCTATGTGTAGGCTACGAGGTGAAGTTGGGCATGGTACATCGGGTACATCAGTCACCGTGATTGAAGGAATACATTTCTCTCAAAACGTGTTCTCGTCAGTCAGCAAAGGCAGAATTTGAGAGTTTTTCTAACTTATGAACAGTGGAGAACTTTAGAAAACACCACGAAGTAAAATTGTGTACAGATTGGGCGGGCCACCGCGCTGCCCGTAAACACGTAGCTTCACCACACTCTAAGCGTATGACTATTTTCGAGAAAGATGGCGAAAGTGCGGGTACAAGCCGCTCTACGTCGGGATGTGCGTCTCGATCTGTCTAAAATCCCGATGTATCGATTTCACTATGATTTCACCATACCGCAGTTTATACGCCCAAAATTACGTTATATGGGCACAGACAGTTTCATCTATTTGGTGAATGGCTGTGATCCGCATGAAGTAACGAAACACAATAGGGAGGAATTTGACACGTCTCGATATAAACCCAACAATCATTTTGATACAGAATCCTATAACGAGAAGGTTGTTGGGGTTATGAAAGATGAGGCGAATGGTTCTCTGATTGTGGAGTTTGCGGGTATAAGGTCAAAAATATATTGATTCCGACACTAATCTAACCAGACCTCAAGACTTACCAAGGGTCTGGCACGAACCTTATCAAGGAAACTCACCATAGCAGATTACATTGAATTTTGACATGGAACACCACCAAGTATCACACCCAACATCGTTTCCAATCTAACCTCTATAAAATTACCACTGTTGAAGTATCCAAGCTGTATCAGTCTAGATTGGATGTTAAGAGCTATAGTCACCCCGACGGTATTGCGACCCTACCTTGAGGCACAAGTCCGTACCTGAGTGAATGTGACTTTGTGAAATAAGTGTGAATGGAGATTAAATATAGCGTTTATCGATGGGTGTATATTACAGTGCACTGGAGGGTGGGATGGGTTGTAAATAATTGCAGTCATGATCTGAGCCTTGTAAATAATTGATTCTGATTTGTGGTCATCTGTCTGATGATATGTATACAGTTAATGTTGACTTGTTGTCATCCTTCTGATGGTGATCTGTTGTAAATAGTTTATGTTTGACATGTTGTAAATTGCTGTGGAGTTTTGCCAGTGCACTGTAACTTAGTATTGGGTATCAAATATCAGTGCACATAAATTTATGAACTGTACCAATAAAAAATTTGTTGTTAATGTATAACCCATGCACTGAATTATGTAAATATATTGTAAAAAGAAGTTTAATGTACATGAATATAAAGAGATATATAATTATTATATTTAAAAAATATGCTATTAGTATAATTATAAGTATTATATCTTTATGAAAGGGTGAAATAAAACAAAAGATATGCTTTACTATTGTTTATTGATCAAAAGATGCTTTATAATTTAAATAAATCTTTTACATCTATCTATGTGTTGTGTGATTTATGAAAACCTAGCCACTTCACTAATGCCATATTCTTTCTTTTCCTTATTACTCGTTAATCCAGAAATGTGCTTGGATGGTTTGTGAATTTAATTCTTGCTGGTAAAAATGTTCCTGCAATATGTTTACCATAAGAATCTTAATGTAAATAAGTTACAGGAATTGTTAATTTCACTTTTTTGATGGTAAACACTTCAGTTGACCAGTTTGGTAGATAGCCTTTCTCAAACTTTTGTCTTTAAATCTACTGATCCTGACATTGTCGCCAACTTTGAATTTCACTGGTGTGGTAGTCTTAACACGGAAGTTGAAAGTAGAGAGTTGTCATTAACATCAGAGGGTTTCTTTTTGATGGTGCTATGCCACTTGTTGTTATAATTTGACATTAACTGAGGAAGAAGTTCAATCCACCGATGTGAACCACGTCTACTGAATTCTTGCCAAATTGCATTCTTAATAGTTCTGTTTATTCGTTCAACTATTGATGCTTTAAGATGGGTATATGTTGAGTAGTGATTAATACCATAGCTAGTCATGAGATTCTTGAACTTTGAATTGAATTTCCGTTGTCAGTCTGAAAGTTAATACTTATTAGGAACACGATCACCACTTAGAATTCTCTTCATAGAATGAGCAACCACACTGTCTGTCTTGGTCTTGAGGGGTACTAACCATGCAAACTTTGAATAAGTATCAATCACCATCAGTATATACTTGTAGCCACTAGTTTTTACGAGATTATGGGATCATTTCCACAATATCAGCTTGCCACAGATCATCGATTCATTTGATTACTACATGTCGTCTTGGGAAATTTCTTCTTGCTGGTATATGGAGTTCTGCCCCAACTTTATCCATGTTACAATATAATGTCTCTCTCAGGAAGTTCTTCAACCACTGATAAAATTTCGTTGGAGTGTGCCGTATGTCCTACAGATGTCGATGCGGTAAGCAAATTCCGTCTTTCAACGAGTTCATTCGGACCATTCCAATACACCAATTCCTTCATGGGAAGAAGACCAGAACCCGACTGATTGTCAAGTTTAGAGATTATGGTTTTATACTTAATATTGGTAGCAGGTTTCAAAACTTTACCAAATGTACTAAATTTTGCTCTGTGGGACACTCTTGTTGTTTAATATTTCATAATAGCTTTTCAAGTCCTTGGCAGTATACTGTTTTGGGTTTTTCAAAAACAACAATTCCATTAACCCTCTTGTTCTATCATATTCATTACCATCGATTCAAATAACATTTTCGTCAATAGGAACAGGTGAGATCCCAAGCACTAGTGTATCATTCTTCTTTCGGACACCATACACTGAATCACAATCTCGCTCATCTCGACTAAGTGACTTCAAGAAATCTTTGATCAAGAGAGGAGACTGCTGCTGCTGCAGTATATGTTATTGAGGTAAGAAAACTCTTCCCATAGTATCTGTCACAGGTCCTAATGAATCCTTGAAAAATTTCTCAATCTGACCTGTCTTCAGTTCGAATAACTTTCGTCGAATTGAATTCCGGGCCTTTATGATACCACGTTTAGTTGTTGTTGGGTCCATGTTTACGCACCGTATTAAGCTTGTGGGTGTTCACTGTACTATTTATATCTCGTTGTTAATGTTGCTGTAAACGGTTTGTATGGTTGAACATTTACAGTTGTTTGGAAAAAACTAAGTTTTTCTCCTCTCTTCACCTTGCATTTTTAAGCCAATTCAGTCTCATGTCACCCCTACCCGGTTTGACTATTGAGAGAATTACACCATTGACAGGGATTTCATAATAGTTTAGACATGTCTCTAGTATGTATGATTGATCTCGAAGCATATCAGTTACCGCAATAATTATAACTAAATTCACTTCTTCCGTTTTCATTTCTTCGATAAATTTCCCCAGAGTATCAATATATCGTTTGGTAGCATCATCATCTTCGTCAACGGGGTCAGCAACGTGTTTTATTATTCTACCGTGGCAATCCAAATTACCCTCCTTCGTCCTGTTTAAAGAGCATGTACATGTTTGGGAGAACTTCAGTGAAACAGAACAAGAGGTTATTGGTGCACCCACCTCAAAATAGACTTTATCTCGTAGTTATTGTTGCTGTATATGGTTTGTGGAGTTGACCATATACAGTTGTTGGGAAAAAAAGTTAAGTTTATCAATTCGCTTCACGTAATGTTGCATCTTTAACCGAATTCAGTCTCACGTCAACCCTGCCCGGTTTGACTACTGAGAGGATTACGCCATCGACAGGAATTTCATGTTTCTAGCATGTATGCGTAATCTTGAAAAATATCCGTTACCGCAATATTTACAGCCGTAGTACCTTCTGTCGTTTTCAATTCTTTCATAAATTTTTCAACATCGACCTGTGAAAGAATATTTTCATGTTTATCAACATATCGTTTGGCTGCAGCATCATCTTCATCGACGGGTTTCAGTATTCTACCCTGACAACCCAAATTACCCTACTTCGTAAGAAGTATGTGTTGAGGTGGGACTTGTTCTGTTTCGCTAAAGTTCTCCCAATCTTGTCCATGCTTGTCATGATGTACAGTACATAGGGTGTTCGGATAATTATTCAAAAATGAATCAAATGCGTTGCGGTGTCTCACATGATACATGTCGCATTCTTTGCCAATAACCAAAAATCCGTGATTACGCTCATTCCAGCAGTGCCCACATAGGGTTTTTTCACTCCTTGAACGTCATATCAGTGTTTACGTGATCGTCATAAATGTGTTTGAGATTCATATCGTCCTGTTTAAAGAGCACGATCAAGTTAGCATTGCCTCTAACTAACTGTTTCGGTATCCGGCAATATGTCTGACACAAGTAAAAAGAATCCACGGATCTGTGCTTACCCATGCAAAAGTAATCTCGTTTCTGCTTCTCGCACGAAACATCGTCAAACACAGAATTAGATAAAGCTTCACTTGGAGGGGTACACTTTGATTATCACTAAATGTCAAATATTGAATTACTGTAATGGGTTCTAATATTTTCCCTAGTAATTGATACTTTGGCTGATACAGTGACTTGGGAAATGCGTATACATTTTCAAATCTAAGTCCATTGGGGTGTCCCAGCAGGGAGAGCACAAGATTTGTTTTTCCAAAATTTGATGGGCAGCATTCTATTGCCCTAATTTTCTCAGCGAACAGAGGTCCGTTCTTCCGCCTAGTATGCCGGCAGCATCAACATTACTCACTGGTATTTTTTTTTTAATTGTATTTACGTCTCTCAACAGCGAGGTCTTTAGAGACGGGAAAGGATGGGGGGCAAGGATGGGGGCAAGGAATGGGAAGGAATTCGGCCATGGCCTTTTGAAGGAAGCATCCCTGCATTTGCCTGGAGTGATTTGGGAAACCATGGAAAACCCAAATCTGGATGCCCGGACGGGGATCGAACCGCCGTCCTCCCGAATGTGAGGCGAGAACGCTATCCGTTACACCGCCACGCTCGGTACTCACTGGTAATCTGACTGTTTAACGAACAGCTTATTGACAAGGTTTGGTGGTTCCTCTGGCTATAATAAATAGGCACGCGAACATTGGATAACAATGCCTCCTACGAGGAAAAAGAAAGGTCTTGGCTTTTTAAACAAGCTCATGGCAAAAAAACAACGGTTGGCGCTTGGGCAGAATGAAATCAACTCACTAGATGCAGCCTGTAGGGAACACGAAATTGCTTATGCACAGGGGGTAGATAGAGCCGGAGCAGATCATATACTCACCTAGAGGGCAGCAGACAGAATGAATGCATTGTTTTTTGAATATGCTGCGAAATTCATGGTATTATCCGGCAAAGAGATAGTAATTTTTAAACCCTTTGACACGTCTAAGGCGTGCACAATTGATCACGGTCATAGGGAGGCCTGCGTGTTATCCCTACCAATATCTGCCGTTTCTAAAACAAAGCTAATTTTAGCCACAGACATGTACAATTCTACATCCTCCTGCCGACAATGGGTTGCTACTTTCTTGGACACAATGTCACCAATGCTTGAAAAATTTCGTGAAACAGTCTTGGCTGCTGCACGAAACTGGCCAAGAAGTGAGATCCTCAACGTAAGAGACGGTCTAGTCTATTGTGTCAGCCCAATAAAAGAATGAAGCTTCTTTTATTAATAAGAAATTTATTCATTGCCCATTCATCACAATAGATAACTCATTCCTACAAAGCTAAATTAAAATATTCCCAGTTTATTAGAATCGGATTTGAATTAAGTGAAACAGAGGCACAGCAAATTAACGTATATTGGCTGCCTTTAGGGGTTGGTCGAGACCCCCCCCCCTCCTCCTCCCACAGGGAGTCGCGAATCTCTGGATACGGTTTGATAACACGCTGCGTACAAAGCCCTGCCGGGGGAAGGGGGTGGAGTAAAATTATTTTATAATAATAACTGGGTAGTTAATCAAGATGTAGGATATATTCTGATGATGTGCAACCTGTGAAAACTAGAGATTACAAAGGAGTAGTAGGGATTATGCTGGTTGAATCCTTTCTACAGAAGGTCACCTGTCCCACAATAATCAATTTATCAACGACTCCTGCTGTGGCAACACCTGCTAGCGGTAAATCAACTTGTCAACGGCGTCTATTGGTACTGAAAGTTAGATTAGGGAAGCAATTAGTCACTGTGGGCGAGCAATGGTTAGTGGAGGGGAGGAGGTGGTACGTGGTACTCAGCAGGGGTCATCCATCAACCTGTCAACAGTTTTGGGGTTCCCTAATTTGCATATCCTCTATTTGACTGAGAATCGGCCTTCGTGTATAACTAACTGGAATCTGCATAATTTGACTGGGGATTGTACCCACTACATCCCGCACTCCAGACACGAGCGTTAGCACTCAACCATCAGGTTCGGTAATATGAATGTAAGCGATGTGTTTCCTTTCCTTGAACTCTACTCCTTGATGACACTTTGAACATTTGCTACCCACACAGACATGTACAGTATTCAACTAGCCAACAAGCAGCCTGAGTACCATCTGCGAATGGAATTTTCGGAGGGGGCATCTTTCTCAAATCTTTTTGGAATGTGATGTTGGACAACGATAACGGACCAAGTTTGATGAAATATGAGAGTGTAAAATGTTTTCTCTTGACCGTTATCCGACTTATTGTAAACACCGACACCTGGTGGTGAAAGACTTTTCTACTGGATGGCAGGTAATACATAACACAATATTGAGTTTCTTTTTCCGTCTTTGAAACAATAACAGCCGTATGTTAACTACTTCGAATGTAATAAATTCACCAAAAAACTATAGTTTTGCTTGTGTAGTAACTGTTTTGTCACTTAAATTTCAAATATGTATCACCACAACAGTGGCGGATCAAGGGGGGGAGGGCTAGGGGGCTGAAGCCCCCCCCCGAAAAGCACCAAGGTCACCCCCGACGACATGGATTTTGGGGACCTTTTTTTTGCCCTACTGTTTTACTGTTTATATGAGGGTGCCAATAATGAAATTTCTGTCGGCACCTCCTCCTCGCCCGAGTCAAGCCCCCCCCTCCCCCCAAACCAAAATCCTGGATCCGCCACTGTATCACAATGTTCTTGTGTAGCCATCTAAATCTTCAAATCGTATGCAGAAATTGTACAGAATAATCTTCAGATCAATCACGCATCATGTAGACCCGTTGACAAGATGCATTACCATCCTTAAACTTCAAGTGTTATCTGAGTACTGGAAGTTATTACCAAGAATCTGAGGCAATATTTCCAATTTATTAACTATATCAACAAACACATCTCCGTTCCTGATGTGAGGGAGGAAGTCACTCAATCCAAACTAACAGCAACTCCTCAAAATATCCAATGACGGATGGATGGAATGTGGATGCCTAACTTTATATACATTTTTGGACGTTTATGTTTCTGAAGGCTTTGAAACCTCTGAGTATAACATAACTCCGGAATATATGGAGTGATTTACATAAAGTGGATACGAATATGCTACGTACATCAAGGAAGGATGGTGCAAAGCAACGAGCGTATCATATTGAACACTTTTCTGAATAACTATAAACATTATGGCGGCGGCAATGCTGAATAAAATCTTCTCGGGTTTCAAGCCACATGTTAAGCGAAGCTTGACAATGGATGCTGTTCAAGCTTCCGAAACGTCGGGAGACGATTCAATTTTGACGCGGCTTGAAACCCGAGATTTTTTTATTCAATTTTTTGAATGTTTGCGAGTTTTAAGCCTCTAAGTATTACAAAATAATTCTGGAATACTTTAAGCTATTTACACCAGTCTTGATACATATATGCTCCCTATTTCAAGGAAGGTTTCCTCAAAAACAGAACTATAATTATATCGAGTGCATTTCATTAAGTTAAATTTAACTGTCCAAAAATTTGGAGGGGAAATAGACGAATTGACTCCATCGTCCGCATTTTGTAAGTTTTTCACTTCGATTTTTCGATGACTACTATGTGCATAATTATGAAGTGAAAGCTTATTATGAGTCTACACTAAATTCATTGAACTACTGTATTTATTTCGATATTTAACGATCATTCCAACTGTTTTTTTAAATAAGGTTGTTGAATTTGAGGGATAATTTACTGCTGTTAATATGATAATTACTTACCTGTAATCTTTATTAATTTTATCCAACTATATCAACTCAGCGACCGTTATAATCCTTTAATGAAATATAAGAAAAAAGCGAGAACATAGTTTTTTCTAAAATTAGTTGTTAATCAGCTTTCGATTGGCTCGTCCATGATTCTATTGAGAAACATTGATGCTTCGAAACTTTGTAACAGGACAAGACTGTGTGTCAAGAAGTAGATGGATCAAATCATCGCGGACAACATACTCGCTGGATGTCCCAAGGGGAAAGAATTTTTTATTCCTCACAATCCCCTCTTTCTAATTGATGTTTCTTTCCAGTTCAAGCTGCAACAGGTCCCGGAGCACCTAGCTTTTGCAATGACAATCCAGTCTCACAGAGTAACCAGAATAAACCTTCAAATTTGCTTACTATAGAGTCGGCACTAAAAAAAATCTCTGTCTTGGCATCGGAATCTATTATAAATAAGTCAGACAGAATTCATGATCCCCTCACCATTCCCGGGCAAAGAAGGGTACCAATGCTAATATTACTATAAACCTGCTGGTCACACCACATGTGAGAGCCCACAGTGCTGTAATGCCGTGTAACAGCCAATATTTACACTTCCGAAAAGTCATGCTGATTTCTTACAATGTGTCTGAAGAAGCAATGGAAACAATAACCGACTCCATTGACTTAGCCGACACGGAGACTCACAATACTTAGAATAACAAAAATTTAATGAGCTGCTCTACGATACCACCGGTGTTTTAGTCCCAGTATAAGAGACAGTTATTAATTTGTAAAAATAAAAAAATTGGATTTTTAATAATGGTGCCCACAATAAGAATTGCTCACAACCGATTGTCAGTACCAGAACGGTAATGTGCTGCCCTGTGTATGATGCAAAGATCTTTGGTATGCCAGTGGTCCAACTTTAGTGATGCCCAAACGTTTTGGGGAAATATTTACGAAGTTCCCGGGTATTTTTCGGCATATTATAACCAAAATGAGATCGCTAGATCGAAATAGATGGTTTCTGACGTCTTGAGCTCTAGATCTTTGACTCAATGGTCACTTGGCCTTTAACCTTTACCTGTTTACCCCTTGTCTCCTTGTCCATTGTCCTCAGACCTATGGACCTCAGCGTATGACTTCTTCCACATGCTTAGCTGAGTATCGGGATAGCTTAAAAGGGGATCGGATATGAGTCCCAGAGAGCATTAACAAGTTATCCTCCAGGATTGATAGTATATTTTAGAAACGCATATACTATAAGGCTGATCGGCTCCAGGAACGTTTATAAAATTCTGCTCAGTTTCATACTACCGGTATCTAGACGGTAAAAATGAATCCTTGAAGTATTTCATAATATACCAGTATAATTTATTTATATTCGATGGCCGGGTTCTGAAGAAGGTACTGCTTCGAAGCAAGCTGTAAGTCTAGACCTGGATGATTGGTTCCTGCGGTAGCGCAGGTGACCAGATGTGTGATGTGAAGGGTGTGAGGTAAGCAGCTGCGGTGCTCCCTAGAAGCGAAACACCCTAGGCACGGGGAGAGGGGGGAGAGGGGGAGAGGGGAGGGTGAGGGAGGGGAAGAGTTGTCGGATGTTCCATACGAAAGGATCGTTTAAAAGAGATGGGGATAAAGAGTGTTTCTAGCAGAAGAAAGCAGTAATTAACCGCCGACCTATATAGATATATGTTAGGATGTGGTCTGTGACCCTTACCTGTCACTCCTTCATGTATCCAAATGATTAATGTATCTAGGAAAGACATTTTTCACCTGCTGTCACATGGTACCCTTATTTCTTACAACCAAAGCTTGAATTTCTGTGCTCTCCATTTCATATTAAACGTTCATATCATCCATTTTGAACTCCTGGAATGAATTAAAGGTTTGTCCCAGCATGTTATAACTTAAGATAATACGATAGAAAGAACTAAAGAATTTTGTTACGTTTTCGCTGGGCTGTACGATTTTTTTTTTCCTGGTCGAGCCACAAACTTTTGAGACCACGCTACTACATGAATTGATGCATTATTGACAGTTTGTAAGCTCCCCTGATGTTTTTTCATTATTTAATGATGGCCAAATGACCGATCTTAGGTTAAAGTGCTTTAGAAATTATATTATGATCGGATTATTAGTGTCAGTATGATAGAACAGTGACACAGCCTACAGCAGTTCAGCATCTAGGCCTTAGGATAAACTTTCCTATTGACTGTTATATGCGAATCACTGAACTACGGCCAGAACTAGATTCTTTTCTCAGCTAATTTTGGTATAATTATACAATGAAATTTCCTTGGTACTGGCCCAATATCCGAATGGTATAATTTGCTCGCTGTTTACAGGTTACAGCCTAGGACTAGTCATAGATATAGGTGTCACGCTGTCTATAATGTTGCCAAATGGTACCAAAGGAGATGAATGGTCATCTGAAACAACGATAAACATTAATTGAATCATTACAGTAGACCAAGGATTTTCAAAGTGTGGTACGGGAACCACTAGGGATTTGCCAGTTGGACGTAGGGAGATCGTGACAAGATTTACGTTGAAGTGGCTGATTGTAACATGTACGACTAATCATTCCGTGAGTTATTAGTCGGTTCCCTTGGTAACTGTAAAATACAAGCAGTTTCTGATTGTTTCATTACAGGCAATATGTCGGGTAACAAAGCTGATAAACATAATAATCCAGTGCGTTCAGAGAAATATTCCTCCTTTCACAAAAATAGTGATTATTAACTAAAATTCGGGAATGTGGAAAACGTTCCAAGGTTCGAATTTTATATAAAATTCCCCCTTAATCGGCACCACTATGTGAGATTTCGCAACAAAAGAGGCGGATTTGGGGATATACAGAAAAGGAAGTGCAACAGAAACTGAACCTCTGGAACAAGCATTTTAAGGAATTTGGCCTTAAAATAAGCCACACAAAAACAGTTGTCATGGATGTCAGCAGATAGAATATGAAGCCCGTTATCTATCTGGATGGCGAGCAATTGAATCAGGTGGATAATTTTCAGTACCTTGGCAGTAAAGTGACCTGTGACAGTCGATCCCAG
Source organism: Vandiemenella viatica (assembly GCA_031002005.1). NCBI lineage: Eukaryota > Metazoa > Arthropoda > Insecta > Orthoptera > Morabidae > Vandiemenella > Vandiemenella viatica. The sequence goes on along the minus strand of CM061921.1, from coordinate 176,407,684 downwards.
AATGAAATTACCAATAGGGTACACAAAGGAGCTCAGTTTTACCATCAAGTTAGACACCTTTCGTGGGACAATCATGTAGCAATTACAGCCAAAATGGCACTGTATAGTTCGTGCTTCTTACCAATTACAACGTACAGCCTGGAAGTATGTACCACTACCAACAGAGATGAAAACAGACTCCAGGCGGCCGAGATGAAGTTCCTGAGATCAATGGTCCAGAAAACCAGAAGAGATAAGATCCACAAACAAATCCCAGTCAGTTAAACCCTCCGAGAAAAAATTGCCAATGCAAGACTGCGATGGCTGGGACACGTCAGGTGGATGGACCCTACAAGATCACCGAGGATATGGCTGGAAAAAGAATTGGAGGGTAAAAGACGAAGAGGCCGGCCCAGAAGGAGATGGACTGATCTTGTGAAATTGGACCTACAGGATAAGGGTGTACAATGGTCCAAAATCCAGGAAGAGGAAACACAGGCAAAAGTGGAGAGCGCTCTTACACCGCACCCGGGAAACTGGAGACGGAAGAAGAAGAAGAAGAAGATGATGATGATGAGAGGCGGAAAGCCCACACTACTGTCACGCCATGTGATAATACCAAATCAATTGCGACTAATGAAAAGCGTGCTACGTTGTTTAGTATCACTCATGCGCATGCACTGCTTGCTATTTCTTAAAACATTTTTTTTTAACTGCTTAACGTCTCTTAACAGCGAGGTCTTTAGAGACGGGAGAGGATGGGGGGCAAGGAATGGGAAGGAATTTGACCATGGCCTTTTGAAGGAAGCATCCCGGTATTTGCCTGGAGTGATTTGGGAAACCATGGAAAACCCAAATCTGGATGCCCGGACGGGGATTCGAACCAGCCGCGTCCTCCCGAATGCGGGGCCAGAACGCTAACTGTTACACAACCACAATCGGTCTTAAAACAAAAGAGGCACTTATTTCGACAGGCCGACATAAGGTGATCAAGGAATTTTAAAAGAATATTAGTTGTAACCAGAGGTTACCAAACGAATCAATACGTGGAGAACGTCCAGATTCTCAAAAGTTATCCAATTCACAAACCTTGAAAAACTTCGTCAAGTAAAATTGCTTCTGCTTCTACTGAAAGTTCAGCAGAAACAAATGAACTAGAAAAACGCATTATTCCATTGGAAAAAAAAAACTTTACGAAGATTATTTGAAACTAGTTGATGCCCACGACTTCAGTTTGTGACTGTAAAGAATTTTGATTGACAGCCGCCGACATGTAACCACCATAGTGGACGATAGAAAACTCGAGACTAATACCACACACAAACATCAGTGATCTGCGCAGGGAATTTACAGCTGCAATGTGAAATATAGGGACACACATGTCTTTGGTCAAAATATGAAATTGCCCTCCATCGACCAATTGCAGCCACCATATCTCCCACACCCCCATAGCTACCGACATGACATCACCATGTGTCGCGTGTAGACCTAGCGAATGGCGAAACTTACCCAGTGTGGGTCCGCCTAGCAACCACTTACTGTCGGCTGAGGTTTCCTTTGTTTCCAGTCGGCATCTGTAAGCTTCTGGCTAGGATAAAAACACGCACACATAGACTTAATTTACTAAAAAGCAGGGCGTAGGTGCTCCTCTGGATTGACAACAAGAGTTTTGATTACTTGCTTTATTGTTGAAAGCGGCGGTAAGATACAGTTACATGAATTGATACACAAATCGGAGTTTTCCGATATTGGCAGTAGTGGATCATAGGATCCAAGAATTAATGCAGGTGCATTCCGAGCCAGCAGAGGAAGAATGATAGAAAAATGTCTAAAATGGCCTATTTGGATGGTAACAGGTTTGCCCTACAAAAATTCACATCACGGACTGCCTAGAATCGTACATGCCAAAAAGCGTCCTCGGTTCTGGAAAGTGGGGAAAGCCTTCTTTTGATTGGCTGTTGGTCATGCCGTATAGGCGTGTGGTTCACGTGTTCATAGTGTGTAGGCCTCGTGTACCAGCCGTGCTATACAGCTTCTCACAGTAAGGACTGCAAGACCAGCGGCCATGCTGCCGGTGTCATATAGGAGCGGTGTAGTCTTCATACTACTGCGCTGGCTTGGAAACACTCTGCCTTTATTACCGCTAAAATCTATACTACAAATCTATACTAAAATCAGCGCCCGCGACAGATGGTGCACGGTGGGAATTTGAGATTAATATCACACACAATCACCAGTGGACTGCGCTGGGTAGTCTATTTTGTATAAGGGTATAAGGTCCACCATACCTTCCAAACCCCCTCTGTTTCCTTCATGTAATCATCATAGTGCACGATGGAAGACTCCAGGCTACTACCACAAACAAACACCTGTGGTTTGCGCTTGGTAGTTCTGGCTGCAATGTGAAATATAGGGACACACACGTCTTCGGTAGTAATGGGAAAATGACCTACGTCGACCACTTTCAACCACTATATTTCCCTCATCCTCCTAGCTACCGACATCTAACCACCATAGTGCACGATGGGAGACTCGAGAAAACTACCTCACACAATAACCAGTGGTCTGCGTTATGTAGTTGAGGCAGCAAAGTGAAATATACGGAGACACATGTCTTTAATCGAAATTCGAAAATATCCTTGATCGACGATTTTCAACCACAATATCTCCCACAATCCCACAGTTACCGAAATTTGGCCAACGTTGTGCACGAACGGTAACTCTATGCTACTACCACACACAAACACCAGTGATCGGCGCTAGATAGTTTGGGCTGAAAAGTGGTAATACCCATCGACATCTAACTACCATAGTGCGTGATGGGAGAGTCGGCACAAAGACCAGTGGTCTGTGCTATATAGTTGTGGCAACAAAGTGAAGTATACGAAAACAACTTTGATCGACCATTTTTAACCACCATATCTCCCACACTCCCACAATTATCGACATTCGGTCCCAGTTGTGCGTGATCAGTGACTATATGCTATCACTACAAACAAACAACAGTGATCTGCGCTAGATAGTTTTTGTTGAAAAGTGATACATAGGGATACATTGGTCGAAATATGAAAGTGCCGCATGTCGACCAATTGCAACCACTATATATCCACACCCTATAGCTACCGACATCTTACCACCAAGCTGCACGATGGGAGTCTCGAGAACACTACCACACACAATCACCAGTGGTTTGCGCTATGTAATTGAGGCAGCAAAGTGAAATGTACGGACACACATGTCTTTGTGGTCGAAATACGAAAATGTCCTTGATCGACCACTTTGTAACCACCATATCTCCTACACTCCCACAACTACCGAAATGCGGCCAAGGTTGTGCACGATCGGTGACTCTATACTACTACCACACACAAACACTAGTGATCTGCGCTAGATAGTTTTGGGTGAAAAATAATACATCGGGACACATACGTCTTTGGTCTTACTTTTTTTTTTTTTTTACTTACTGTTTACGCCTCGTCGACGCCTAAGGTCATTAGAGGTGGGATGGGACTGGGGACAAGGAACGGGAAGGAATTCGGACATGGCCTTTTTGAAGGAAGCATCCCGGCATTCGCCTGGAGTGATTTGGGGAAACCATGGAAAACCCAAATCTGGATGACCGGACGGGGATTCGAACCCACGTCCCCCGAATTCGAGGCCAGAACGTTAACCGTTCACCCACCACGCTCGGTCTCGTCTTAGGTCGAAATATGAAAGGGCCTCCATATCTCCCACATCCCCATAGCTACCGACATCTAACAACCATAGTGCACGATGGGAGACTGGATGCTTCTACCACATACAAACACCAAAGGTCTGTGCTATGTAGTTGTGGCTGGAAAGAGAAGTATAGGGACAAGTCTTCGGTCGAAACATGAAAATGCACTGCATCGACCACTTTTAACCACCCTATCTCCCACACCCCCAAAGCTATTGGCATTCGGGTAACGTTGTGCACGATAGGAAACTCCATGCTACTACAACATAAAAACACCAGTGATTTGTGTTAGATAGTGGTGACTGAAAATTGAAATATAGGGAAACACTCGTATATATATATATATATATATATATATATATATATATATTGTCTGAAATTAATATACTTATAGATATTTTTTCTGTCTGTATGCGAGAAACTACTGATTTAATTATTTTTTCCAGTTGATATGGACCCGCCAGTAATTTCCGCTTCTGATATATAATACCTATTCAGTAGCTGTAAGCATTTTATTTCTTTTGTTAGCTGTGTTAGTTTAAGCTTTACATAATATATAAATACTGATTTTTTATTGCCCTCAGAGAGGGCAATAAATAATCGTAAGTTTTAATTTTTTATAATTTCCTCTTTTCTGTGGATATTTTTCGTTTGTGTCTGATACTATATATATTTGGTACAAATTTTACCTAACCGCGTTTAATTCCGCCATCTGAGATTGAGAACCTTTTAACTAACTGCAGTGAGGAGCCAGTAGGTGACTTTGCTGGTATGTTCTTGTCTATCCTAAATTAATATACTTGTAGTTGATGTTACTGAACTTTAACTAATATTGTTCGTGTCTCTGTGTGTGAAACTACAGATTAATTATTTGTTCTAGATTTTCCTGTAATTTCCGCTGCGGATATTGAGGACCTATTGTAGCATCCGAGAGGTTGAACGCCACAAAACCTTGAGTTCATCTCTGATCAATCACTCACTAGTTAGCTTTACCAGAGATATTTGATCATTTGATCAAAGATATTACGGTCCTCCTATTACTAATAGCTAGTAATGAGCAAGGATTCAGTGATAAAAAATAGTAGTGGAAAGATTAAGTGGCTGTAATAAATTCACTGGCTTGAAGTACATTGACAAACATATGAAATTCATGCATCGAAATAGTAATTATGAAAATCAATAACGTCGCTAATAAAATATAGTCACTCGGAATATCTTTCCTAAGCCAGCAGAGGGATAGCAAATGCTTTAGCCTGTACCTGCAAATTCTTGAGATCCGCGCAGTCATGGCGTCGGAGAAGAACTTGTCTTGGAGTAAGCTCCAGAGCTGTAAGCCTGGAGTGGGGGAATCTCTTGCTGCCCCATGATTGATTCATTAGCCCATAGTAAGTACTTTTAAGCTAGTAGGGTGGGAGACTGGTCTCTCAAGGTAGGTGCTTCTGCGAACCTCGGAACCTGCTGCGCCTAAAAGAATTAAGTTATCTGCCTCCAAAGGCATGAAAAAAAAACCTCCGACTGAACATACTATGCTTTTGAAGCTTAAAATCCTACAACGACTTACACTATTCAATCGCTGTAAGCATTTTTTTCTTTTGTTAAATGTGTTACTTTAAGCTTAAAATATATATTAATACCGATTTTTTCTGTTTCCCCAGATTGCCCTAAGCAGCATAGTGAGCAGCCAGTGAGTGCCACTACCGGTAATAGATAAATCTTATATTTCTCCATATATTTATAAGTATCTTTGACTGAAACTATATATATTTGTTGCAGATCTGTTTGAGACTGGTTGCAAAAGGAGGATATATTCAGATGGTGTTCCATCTAAAAGGACGAAAGTTACAGGGATTGTATTTTTCTTTTTTATGGATGACTGTCTTACACTTGTAACTATGTGAGTACGGAATTTGAATATTGTTGTTTTCTTTTATGTTTGTAGGTAACTATCAACCACTGTCACCGATGTACCTGGACGCTTTGTGAGTTTGGCAGAACAAGAAGAAAACACTACCACGTGGGCAGACCTTCCTGGCTACGCTATCACCCTCTGATGCTCTCTCGGCCACAGATGAGTCCTTGTTACAGTGGCTGCCCAACACACCAGCAACCGTGTCCGGCGTTAATTCTAATGTGGGACAAACAGGAGAGCCAACTATCAGGCCGAGTGCTTACAGGAATAGATTACTTCACATCACGGTTCAAAATTCTGAAAATTTTAAAGATCCTAGCAGTTTTACCAGTCTGTGTTTTACAATTTTTGAAGAGCAAATTTCTGCGATTATTTCAAATACATCGAAAATAGCTATAAAATTTCAGGTGGGGTTTTCCTAATTCGGAAGAATGATGACATTAACTTCAGCCTTTTTTATGCCTAAAATGTGCGAGCTCACATTAAGCACTACCCTGGCACATTGGTTTGAAGAGGTAATCAAGAGATTTAGAGAAATTCAGAATCGGGATAGTGGTAAATGCCTCTATCAAATTAACTCCCTCGACATCCATGCAGCTAAATTCTAAACGATCTATCTGAGCTCTTCATTTATAGCACCACCATCCGATATCCAAGCAAAGAAAGCAATTATCAATGTGATAACAATGATGAATATTGTTTTCTTTGGACTATCTTGGTATTTCACGAAAACGTGCACCAGAACGCGGAAAGAGTTATCAAGTATATTGAAGTATATTTCAAGTAAGTTTTAGATTTTGCAGGCATAGACTTTTCCGAAAAATTGTCAGACGTTCCTAAATTTGGGAGACAAAATCCAAAAAATTCGATCAATGCCTACAGCCTTAGAACAAGATGGTAGAAAACACAGACTTGTAGGGCCCCTCCACCATGCAGCAGTCAAACGCGGTTTCCATATTATCGAATTACAGAGGGCGACGGTAAGTTGCACTACTGCTGGATTAAGAACTTGGCACGGTTAGTCATATCTTCAATAACTAAGGATACAAATTCAATTTTCATTTGTGATAGATGTCTGCAGAATTTGAGTCGCAAAGATCTTTTGGATCGCCATGAGAATAATTGCGAAAGGGTAGACACTGTAAGAGTCGATCGACCTGTAGACGAAGACCAAACATTAAAGTTTAAGTATTTTGTGCACCAACAGCATGTACCATTCGTCGTTTAAATGGACTTTGAATGTTTGTTGAAACCCTCTGATATGTGCAGACCCGACACCAACGCCTCATCAATCTCTGGCCTCGCATTCGGGAGCACGCCGGTTCGAATCTCGTCCGGGAATCCAGATTTGGGTTTTCTGTGGTTTCCCCAAATCGCTCCAGGGGAATGCTGGGATGCTTCCTTAAAAAAATAGGCCATGGCTGAATTCCTTCCCTTTCCTTGTCCCCGAGTCCTAACCTGCCTCTAATGACCTCGACGTTGACGAGGCGTAAAGACATCAGTAAAAAAAAAAGGAAAAGAAAAAAAGCCTCTTAATTCACAGGAGTCCAGGAACACATCCCTTTAGCCGCGGCATACCAGAACGTTTGCGCATACGACGATCAGCGGAACCGAATGGACTCATTCTTGAGGAAAAACCTCGGGACGTGGCAAGTGGAACAACTAATTAAACTGGCCATGACGTCGATGAAACTTATAAGGCACTCACACCTCTTATAATGTCAGCTGACGATGAAGCACAATATACCCGTGCTATGGTATGCACCGAGGGCCGTTAAGGTTACCGATAATTGCAACTTGTAAATTCAGAGGGGCTGCACACACTAACTGTAATTTACAATACAATAATCAAAGGTACACTTTTTACCGTTACATCTGGCCACTGGCGTCACATTCTATCAACCTTATTTTGTACAATCTGACAACGATGGTATCCCAACAAACAGTAACGCAACAGTAACAGTAGCTCCACCCGTTGACATTCTCATCGGCGGATATGTCATTCAGAGTCATCTATACTTCAGATTATTCATTTCCTTAACGAAACGAAACAAGAAGACTTGCAAAGACGGAGGAATTAAGCTCCTCCCACTGCCGATTCTTACCGGCGGGGTAGTTCATCAACCTTCCCCTTCATTTCAGCTGATCTGGAAAAGTTAGATGAATACTTCAAGAAATCTTGCCTCCATCTAAATCCTCAGAAAACAGTTCACTTACGCAACAGACAATCACACTATAAACTAGAAGTCAAATTGAGAGGCCAACTCTTGCCGTATTGCAGCACACCAAAATATTTGGGTATAACACTGGACAGAACTCTAACTTTCAAGCAGAATATCTCAAACGTGGCTGCCGAAGTCAAAATGAGAAATAATATTCTTCAAAAGCTTTCAGATACTTCATGGCGAGCCAGTGCTCACATTCTATGATCCACGGCCCTAGCTCTGTCATACTCTCTTGCTGAATACTGCTGCCCATCCTGGATCAATAGTGTTCAGACAAAGAATATAGATGTGCGACTCAATCAGACAATGCGGGTAATTACGGGATGCATTCAGAGTACGAACACCATATGGCTTCCAATGCTATGCAACATCTCACCTCCAGCACTAAGAATTTCAGAAGCTCTCTTAAAAACTTGTAAAATATCCTGAAGAACCCTCAGCTGCCTATACATCAAGACATTATTCAAGCAAAACACCAGCGCTTGAAATCAAGAAAACCACCGTTTCGCACAGCAATCAACCATACAGTGTCCTTTTTTGACATCAACATCAGCTCAATGGGAGCAGTCATCAGTAGTCAATAAAAATCTAGTTGAGGACCCCTCAGTAATGTTACAAGGTTTCGATCTCCCCAGGCGGCAGTGGAGATCATCAATTGGATTCGAACAGGACAATGCGCCTACTTATTACACCAATGGGAATGGGTAGATTCTGCAAATTGTGACTGTGGAGCCAGCTTACAGACAATCAATCAGATCGTTTCTGACTGTCCTCTTCGGGCCTTCAAGGGAAACAATAGCGAAAATACATAATGCGTCGATCAGTGCAGTTGACTGGATTAAAACATTAGATCGAGAGATATGAAATTGTACAAGCTTCTGATATGTACATTTCCAATTGTGTACCTTGTTAAATAATCATACAATAAATGAATAAGTAATTCTTTTCCCAAATTCAGATGGTAAAAAGTACCGTAAAAGTTGCAATTAACGAGATTGCGTTAAAGCGACGCAAAAAAGAGACACAGTACTATATTTTACTCAAACTCATTAGCGTAAAACTATAATTATTTAAAAACTGATTTTGCTAACTCCTTGCGATAATATTGCATTCATAATGTAGTCTGTGGACAAACCAGTTGATAACAATGTTCGAGGAGGCAGAATTTTTAGTACTACAAAACTACTGAAACAATTATAAAGATATTTTTTCGGAAAACTGTATATGCAAGACAGATTGAATGAAACTGTCTTCCTAGGCAGCGTTGTTTATAGACTGACAAGCAGCACAGGTGCACGAACGGCGAGTTTCTGTGGGTAACGTTCTGGGCTTCTGAACGTGCGATTCAAATCTGAGTGTTTTATATTTTTGAAAATTTATTTTTATTTCCTTTTTAAACGTTCAGAACCTACACATTGCTTATAAGTATAACATATCCTTGATTCTCACCTAATTGCGTCAGGGAATAGCATAATTTAAGAGTTTCTCATAACTGAGAGTATCCAATGTTTCTTAACAAACTACCCACGTAAATATGAATGCTTTCGCCACGGCCGCACTGAAAGGTAGCTATTCGGGTTTCTAGCCACGTCGAAATCACATCGTCTGTTAGTTTTAAAACTCCATACATGTTTAGAAAATAATTATTTTACAATAGAACTAACTTCACCTGTCAGAAGCAAATAATTTATTGTTGGAATTATTTAACTAATTTTGAACCGTTCTGTAGGTGTACTTTACTCATAATGTACTGTCGACAAGGAAAACAAAATCGTTATGTAAGAACATGAGAGGAAATCGCGTAAAACTAAATATTAGTGGTTTAACGAATTAAACTACCATTGCACTCAAAAATTTACAACTAAATTACCACCGTAGGACAAACATAAATTCTTATACAACTGGTATACTGTAAGTAAAGAAAGTTCAATGAGAATAGGCGTTAGAAGCAGAGAGTTTTTTATTACCGTTATTGTCTTTTTCTACAATTCTGTTAGTACTTTCTGTACACAATTAATTTATGTGCATTAGAGGTATCTACGGGGATTAAATGGGAAATACTTAATAAAGCACGAATTTTTCTGCGTTATTCTTTGTTTGGAATTACTTCAGTGTAATAACATAAATAAATACGAGCATTTGGCGAAGAAAGATGTCTCCACCCGCGTAATTGTTGTTTATTCTCAGGTATAAAATGGACCGCTCACGTTTCGTCACTCATGATACTCGACTCCAAAATCGTCTAAGCTGCAAAAATTCAAACAAACACAGTCTACTGGAAAAGTCAAGTTCATAGTGTTGAAGGACCGGAAGACCGAGCCTGGTGGATTAACGATAACGCTCTGGCCTCGCATTCGGGAGGAGGTGGGTTTATATCCCCGTGCGGCCATCTAAGTTTGGGTTTTCTATGGTTGCCCCAGGTTGCCCCTGGGTTGATTCCTATAAAAGGCCATGGCAGAATTCTCTCCTGTTCTTTGCCACAAGTCCTTTCCCCCATTAATGACCTCGAAGAAACATAATGCCATAAGGAAAAGTAATAAAAAGAAAATGGATTGGAGAAGGCCAATTCAGAACCGAATAAGATTTTTAAGCAAGGGCGCAAACATTCTCCACGATAAAGCTCGTCCACAAGTTGCCCCTCACACTGTCGCTCTTCTTCAAAAACTTTGGTTGGAAAATATTCACCCACACACCCTATAGTCTGGACATGGCACCCTGTGACTATCACCTTTTCCTAAGCTGAGTGAAGGTTTGACCGATATATATGTGAATGATGAAGTTCAACGCTTGCTCAAAGACACGTTGGCGAGTATACAAAAACCTTTTTTTCTTGTATATGCTTTTACGCCTCGTCGACATTACAGCCGGGAAAGGAGTGTTAGCAAGTATTATGGCCATGTTCTTTTAAATGATCATTTCCGGTATTCACATGGAGTGATTTGGGGAAAGCAAATCAAGATGGCTTGACGTGGATTCGAACTAGTGTCCTCCCAAATAAGAGGCCAGAGCGTCAGAGCTTTTCCCCTAAGCTCTGTCATTCCTAAACTGTCACAGTATCTACAGAAATGTATGTACCGAAATGCTGATGTTGTAGGTAATGGTTCAGCCATTAAAATGATGTATAGATTACAGAAAATAAATTGAGTTTTGCTTGGGATTTCCCTCGAACAATTAATATTGATTCCAACCATATTTTTAAATACCAGCTGTGACTTTAAACCTTAATATTTAAGTTGGATAATTGTAGTCAAAATCAATAAGATCTTCTGTCGAATGTGCTTTTTGAGATAAATTTTTGCTTTACGTGTTATAAGGTATTCTTATACACTGAAGTATATAGGAAGGTTAAGACTTATTTTCTGGAGCAACGTTGCCATATTTACCTCCAATATTGTAACATTTTCTGCCTGTGGCAGTGCTGTAGTCATTTCCTTATACAAGGAATCATATCTCATAGTTAAACGTTATCAAAAGAAGAGAGATAATTGGCGAAATGGAAAATTATATTTCTTCCCATTTGATCTATCATATTTTTATTTAACTGATTACTTGTATTGCAATAGTCTGATTCTTTATACAGATTATCAATAACTATTCATTCACGCAATTTTATACCTTTGTATATTTTTACTTCGCTAATATGATGGACGAAGTACTTGTTTGTACAAGTCAAGGCGGCTGAGTTATTACGTGCTGGCCTGTGGATCTGTTAGTTCAAGGTTCGTGTCCACTTCTAGATGAATATTTTTTTCTTTCTTCATTTCGTTATCACTTGTTTTGCTAAATACATGTCATATATGTAGAAAATATGTAGGTTCTACATTCAGGTATTTATTACAATTTACATTAAATGGTTTAAAAATAAATTCTAATCTCAGACGTGAATACACTTTCTCGCTAGATGCAGAAAACCATAAAAAGAAAAAAAGAATACTCATTCTGTAAAGTTAACTGTAATTGTAGGCTACATTTACAACAATTTGATTTTCATACAGTTTTAACAATAAGCATTATATTACGAAGTTGTAGATTATACAATCATTAAAAGTTTTGAACCTTTTGTCCAACTTTCTTTTAAGACTCATTCCACAAATACCTTGAATATGTCATGAATTTTATTCTACCAATAATCTCCAGCCCCGATGGGCTTCGTGTTTCATGAAAAACCTATTATGCATTACACCTTCACTCAACTAATTCTTAACTCCTACCTCTCTTGATAATTTTGCATCATTTAAAGTAATCGGATCAAATCAAGTTTCCTTAAAGGAATTTAGTAATTTGCAAAACCACAACTTTATCTTTATTTTAACCAGGATCTCCACCTAAGTGATGAAAACCGCCCTCTCTTTAGAACACACCATAGACATTCCGTTCCCAATTATACATTTCCTGTAAATGTCCCTTCCATATCAACTCTCTCTTCGGAATCTAATATGTCCAATATTTCTCTACATTACTCAGATTTCCAATAATTCTGTTTCATTCAGCCTGTCTGTCTACTTTTTTTTTTTTTTTGCTTATGACATTACACTTCGTCGAGGTCAGTAGAGGCGAGAATGGACTTGTGGCAAGGAACGGAAAGGAATTCAGCCATGGCCTTTTACAGGAATCAACCCAGCAGTTGCCTTGGGAAACAATAGAAAACCCAAAAGTGGATTGACGAATGGGGCTTAGAACACGTCTCCTCCCTAATGAGAGGCCAGAGCGTTACCGCTCACCCAACACGAACAGCCTACCGGTCATTAAACACTGTGTACCTTACTTTACCGGTAGAATGTGTTTGTTTCAATTATTGCAACTTAGGAGATTTTGTAGTCGATTATCACGGTGACGAAACGTCGGCGTTCTATTTTACACTTCAGACTAAACAACAATTACGCGTGTGGCAACATCATTCTTCGCCAAATACTGGTATTTATTTATGTTATTACACTGAAATAATTCTAAACAAATACTAAAGCAGAAAATTTCATGCTTTATTATGTGATTAGGATTTAACCTCTGTAGGCATTAAATTGCAATGCTGTTAAGCACATAAATTAATTGTGTACAGAAACTACTAATAGAATTGTAGAAAAAGGCAATAATGATAATTTAAAAATCTGATTCTAACCCCGATTCTCAATAAACTTTCTTTACTTGCAGTATACCATTCGTATATAGATTTATGTTTGTCCTACGATAGTAATCTGATTGTAAATTTTTGAGTGACAATGGTCGTTTGATTTGTTAAACCACTAATATTTAGTTCTACGCGATTTCCTCTCATGTTCTTACATAACGATTTTGTTTTCCTTGTCGACAGTGCATTATGAGTAAAGTACACCTACAGAACGGTTCAAAATTAGTTAAATAATTCCAACAATAAATTATTTGCTTCTGACAGGTGAAGTTAGTTCTATTGTAAAATAATTATTTTCTAAACATGTATGGAGTTTTAAAACAAACAGACGATGTGATTTCGACGTGGCTAGAAACCCGAATAGCTACCTTTCAGTGCGGCCGTGGCGAAAGCATTCATATTTACGTGGGTAGTTTGTTAAGAAACATTGGATACTCTCAGTTATGAGAAACTCTTAAATTATGCTATTCCCTGACGCAATTAGGTGAGAATCAAGGATATGTTATACTTATAAGCAATGTGTAGGTTCGGAACGTTTAAAAAGGAAATAAAAATAAATTTTCAAAAATATAAAACACTCAGATTTGAATCGCACGTTCAGAAGCCCAGAACGTTACCCACAGAAACTCGCCGTTCGTGCACCTGTGCTGCTTGTCAGTCTATAAACAACGCTGCCTAGGAAGACAGTTTCATTCAATCTGTCTTGCATATACAGTTTTCCGAAAAAATATCTTTATAATTGTTTCAGTAGTTTTGTAGTACTAAAAATTCTGCCTCCTCGAACATGGTTATCAACTGGTTTGTCCACAGACTACATTATGAATCAAATATTATCGCAAGGAGTTAGCGAAATCAGTTTATAAACAATTATAGTTTTACGCTAATGAGTTTGAGTAAAATATAGTACTGTGTCCCTTTTTTGCCTTGATTTAATGCAATCCCGTTAATTGCAACTATTACGATAGGTTTTACCATATGCATTTTGGAAAAGTATTACTGAAATGTAGGGGCAGGTCGATGAACTACCCCACCAGTAAGAATCGGCAATGGAAGGAGCTTAATTCCTCCGTGTTAGCAAGTTTTTTTGCTTCGTTTCATGAACTGACTTAAGGAAATGACTAATCTGAAATATAGATGACTCTGAATGACATATCCGTCGATGAGATTGCCAAGGGGTGGAGCTAGTATTGCATTACTGTTTGTTTGTATGATGTCGTTTTTAGATTGTGCAAAATAAGTGTGATAGAATCTGTTGAAGGTGGCCAGATTTAATAGTAAAGGGTGTACAGATCAAAATTTTTCCATATCTAGGTATGATGCGCACTTCATTGTTAGAACCCTAGCATACCTCACTTAAGGTGGGATGGAAGAACTACCATCAACGCTGAACGTTACATTTCGTTTTCTTGAAAGTTTTAAGGTTCGTCAATCACTGGACTCGTACTGATCACATTGCAGGTTCCTGGACTCGTACCATATCATGCAGTCCCCTAAGAGGAGCTGGCTGGAACCCGAAAAGATTGTGACATGCGCATTACCAGTACGCATTTGATGGACTCCGAGAAAGCCAATAGTTAAACGATAAGGAATCTTCCCTTATGAAAACATGAATTCGATGTGGAACCGTTGAAGAGACCACGCATCCTCCAAAGTCAAAATTTTATAGTCCGATGTTAGATTCTGAAATTCCGGACGATGTCCACGAACACGCGAAACAAGTGTGGCTGATTTTCTAGATCCAGAATTGGGTGAATACGCAAGACTTAAATGGGGACAGATGTATGGATATTTGCAAATCTGTTTGAAAAATTAAGGGCTGTATGTTTGGAGAATTACACCCTTGCCCCGTCCACTATTTCACAGCTCCAGGTATTTAGTGGCAGGCCATGTTAAAGGGAACGCGTATCGAAGTGGCTCTTCTGACTGATGTCGACATCCTTCTCTTTTGCGAACGTTGGTTTCGTGGTGGTATTTGTCATTGCGTCCATAGGTACGCCAAGGGAAATAACCGGTACATGGTTGAGTGCAACCACGACGCATCTGAAAATTTCATCGAGTATTTTGATGTAAACAATCAGTACAGCTGGGCCATGTTAGAGTATCTACCCACTGGATGGTTTTGATGATTATCGGTGAAGCTGATTGCTAGCATAGACTTCATGAGTCTAGCATCCGACTCAGCTATGGGTTTCGTTTTTATGGACACAGTCGGTTTCATCAAATTGGGGAACGGCTGTGATCCATATGAAGTGATGAGACGTAAAAGGGAGGAATTTGACACTTCCGGATACAGGCCCAACAATCGTTTCGAAATAGAACCCTATAACGAGAAGGTTGTTGGGGTTATGAAGGATGGTTCTTAGAATTTGCGAATCTAAGGTCGAATATGGAAACATTCTGACTAGAATCTAATCAGACCTTAGACTGGCCAAGGATCTGGCACGCACAGTTGTAAAAAAAAACTTTACAGCATATTATGTTAAATGTATTTAACATCGTTTTCAATCAAACCTCTATAGAATCACAACTGTTGAAGTATCCAAGCTGGGTCTGAGTAGTTTGGATGATAAACATTATATTTACGCCGACGGTACCCTACCTTGGGGGCACACATCTCTACCTGAGTGAATGTGAGTGTGAAACTATGTGTAAATATGTATCAATGGAGATTAAATATAGCGTTTATACTTGTATATATATTACAGTGTACTGAAGGGTGTGATGGGCTGTAAATATTCTATAGTCATTTGTTGTAAATGATTGATGATGACTTCTGGACATAAGTTGATGATGGCCTATTGTAAATAGTTGATGGCAACCTGCTGTAAATATTTGATGGTGACCTGCTGCAAATAGATGATCATGGCCTGTTGAATATGTGTGATGTCGATTGGTGGCAAACATGATTTGTAAATATTTGATAGCGACCTCTTGTAAACAGTCTACATCAACCTGTTGTAAATAGTATTATATTGTTATTGGGTTTTGTCAGTGTACTGCAATTTTAGTATTAGGTATCAAATGACAAAATATCAATGTTGGATAAAGATCATCGAATCCCCTACTAATACATAAGTTCAAAGTGCCCCTACCAATCATACAACAACCAATATGAAACCAAAATAATTTCTACAAGTAATAAGGTAATTAACAAAAATTAACTATAACCTTAAATGTTGAGGTTACATAAGTCCTCTATAGGGAGGACAAAGTATTCCCTCAAAAAGTGCAAATAAAATGTGTCCCCAAATTACCTAACCTGATACTATAGCGTAGAGTGGCCGAAGGCTGCGCAACTTAAGGGAGCGTTTATGTTGGAGCTGTGATAAACGATGAGAGGGACGATAAACACGGCGACAAGAGCGGCGCTCAATTTCTTTCTTTATGTAGTGTTTATATTGGAGCTTCGATAGTAGCGTAGAATCATGTTTTATATTGCAGGCAATTGTCAACCGGCCAGTCATGTAGAAATCTAGTTTATTCCTTTCGTATGGGAGTTGCATTGCAACAGTTTTAAGAATTGCGAGAGAAAAAATTATGGAAAATATTTCAACCACTACATATGATAATTCCTGAGGAACAGGATTTAGTAAAAAAAAAAAAAATAGCTGCAGATGATTACAATATGGGCGCTATCGACGACGGAAAACACGTCAGAGTTACTTGTCCTGCACACTCTGGCATGATGTTCCATAAATACAAGAATATTTTCTATTGTTCTGCAAGGATTGGTCAATGCTGATTATAAATCTATAAAAATTGAAGCTGGAGGTTATGGTAAACAGAATGACGGTGGAACAGTTAGATCTGATGCTCTGTATGTATCTTTAATGGATGGAAAATTGAATATTCAAAATCCCTCTGCCAAATTCTGAAATCACTGAACTTCACGTTTTTGTAGGTGATGGAGCTTACACATTTTTAAATAATTTATTATAGCCTTATGGACAATGTTAAGATACAGGCAGATATTTCAATGCTAGGTTGTCGAGAACATGAAGAACCGTCAAATGTGTCTTTGGCATAATTTATTCTAAATGCAGAATTTTAGCCACAACAATAGAAACGTTTGTGGACCCAGCTGACAATTTGTTTGGTACATAATGTTATTATTGACAGAGAAGGTATTGAACATCATCTTGAAGAAACTTGCATTACAAATCATAAGAATTTGATACCAAGAAATATTGGAAGGCCAAACCAAGCTGCTGAAAATACCCGCATCTTACGGCATATAAAATCTACTTTTATTACAATTCAAAATAAATTAATAGGAATTTCTACATATTATGCATTTACTTTGATATTTATAGTTTAAATTACTTTTACTAGAAAAATATTTGTTTCAGTAAATTATGTACCATTTCTCTTTGGCTGTATAAATATTTTCTTTTTCTTTTTTTACTTTAATCTTAAGTTTATAATGTAAACACATTAAAATGAATTTCAATTACGGAAATCGTAGTAATTAAAAACGTTTATAATTATTTGTTGTATTATATTTAGTGGTCATTTCATCCTACAAATTGTCTAGAGCGAATCTGTTATGGTGATTTTTGTATTTACAGTATCACAAAAGTGACCTAATAAAAATTTCTCCAATCTAACGGTCGACAGCCATCCGCGATAATAGCGAAGAAAATGCTCGCAGCTATTAGCGTCGCTCTGCTACTATGCGCTGCTCCAGTATAAACACCTCCATTGTCAACAATGTTTCACTTCTCTTCGCTTTGCTAGTATCGCCGGTATCATCGTTTATCGGAGCTCCAATATAAACGCACCCTAAAAAAGCCGTAGAGGCAGAGAAAACAATAATATGTAAGCGTTGTACGTTTTATATTTTCTAAATAAAATTTATGCATTGTAAGTGTATAATGAATGGGACACATTTATGTACATGCTAATAGTGATTGACACTTATTCAGAATTTGCATGGTTAGTACCCCTCAAAACCAAGACAGGCAGTGTGGTTGCTGACGCTATGAAAAGAATACATAAAATTCTCTTGAAGAAAATCTTTTATCCATGCACTGAAAGAGGTCATATTGTAAATATTGTCTTATATGTAATGAACAGGGTAAACAATAACCCATGCACTATGTAAAATATATTGTTAAAAACAGTCAAATATTTTATTGTTTAAATCTTTCAATTTTATATGATGAATAGGGAAAAATACTGTAAGTGTTGTATTCTAATATATATCGAAAAATAACTCTTTCATTTATAACACCTAAATTATTCCAATATGTTGTTAAGATGGTTAGTGTTTATGTATTTTATGTTTATATATGATGAATAAAAAAAAATAAACAAAACGTATGCTGTACTGATCCAAAAACTTTATAATTTAAATCAATCTTTTACATTTATCCATGTGATTTATCGAAAGCTATCCACTAAAGCCATATTCTTCCGTTTCCTTATCACCCGTTCAACCAGAAATTAGCTTGGATATTTTGCTGATTGTGATTCTTGCTGGTAAATGCTCCTGCAATATCTTTACCCTGATAATCTTTAAGTAAAAGAGTTAGATGATTTTTTAATTTCACCTTTCTGATCGTAAACACTTCAGTTGACCAGTTTGGTAGATAGCCTTTCTCAAACTTTTTTTTTTTTATAATCCTTAACATTTTCACAAACTTTAATTTTGCTGGGTTGGTAGTTTTAACACGGAAGTACACTGTTGAAAGTAGACAGTTGTCCTTTACGTCTGAGGGCTTCGTTTTGGTTGTGCTATGCCACTTGTTGTTATAGTTTAACATTAACTGAGGAAGAAGTTCAATCAGCTAATGTGAACCACGTCTGCTGAATACTTGCCACATTGCATTCTTAATAGCTCTGTTTAGTCGTTCAAATTTTGATGGTTTAAGATCAGTATATGTTGAGTAGTGATTATTAGCATAGCTAGTCATGAGTATAAAGCTTGTGGATGTTCACTGCACTATTTTATATAAGAAAAATACATACACAAGGAGGTCAATAGGGTGTGGCGTTTTAAGGTTCATTAACACTTGGAGGTTTGTAGGTTAAATTCACGCAAGTTCAGTTAAAGCCAGTAGTCTCTTTGGTACATTCATAGTCACAATTATTCCATTAATTTAGAATTTCATAATAATTGCGCCCTCCTTGTAATACATACACATCATCGATAACTTTGCCCGTAGCGATAATAGTTAATACTATTGTGGCACTTCCTGATTTCAATTCATTCATTAAAGCAAATACATCCCTTTTTAAGTGAAATTATTTATCTACATCTACATTCATACTCTGCAAATCACAAACATTGTGGGTGGCAGAGGGTGCTAAGTACCAATATTTTATATATATATATATATATATATATATATATATATATATATATTATCTGCTTAACGTCTCTCTAACAGCGAGGTCTTTAGAGACGGGAAAGGATTGGGGGGGGGGGGGCAAGGAATGGGAAGGAATACGGCCATGGCCTTTTGAAGGACGCATCCCGGCATTTGCCTGGAGTGATTTGGGAAACCATGGAAAACCCAAATCTGGGCTAAGCACCAATCCTAAACCCGCCCATTCCAATCCCGAATAGTGCGAGGAAAGAAGGAATATATATGAGCATCAGTACGGCATCTTATTTCTCTAATCTTATCCCTCCGGTCATTGCGACCTAAATAGGTTGGCGGAAGAAATATTTCATTGCACCCGAAATTAAAAAATTTTTCGCATATTCTTCAATAAATTCTAACGCAAGCTACGTCGTCTGTCTTCCAAACTATCCCAGCCCAATCTATGTATCAATTCTGTGACGCTTTCATAAGGGCTGTAACAACAAGTCACGAATCTAGCGGCTCTCCTCTGCACCCTCTCAACTGAGTCAATCAGAACCTTGCGATACGGATCCCAAACCCCACAACAGTAATCAAGACGCGGACGCACTAGTGTTTTATACGCTATCTCCTTTGTATGAACATTACAATTCCTCAAAATACGACCCATGAATCGTAATTTAGAATTAGCCTTCCCTACGACGAAAGTTATGTGCATGTCCCTTTCATGTTGCTTTGTACTATCACCCCCAGATACTTCATGGAATCAACCGTGTCAACACCTGAATTGTTTGTTTTGTACTCGTGAACAAACTGATTCTTCTTGTTACTTATCCGCATTGCCTTGCACTTTTTGCAATTAAGTGTAAGCTGTCATTTACGGCACCAATCGAAAATAGCATCCAAATCGCGCTGAATTTCTAAGCAATCGTCGGAGCACCTTATTTCCCTATAGATAACCGCATCGTCGGCAAACAATCGCAACCAGCATTTGACGTTGTCACCTAGATCGTTTATAAATATTATGAAAAGAAGTAGACCTATTACACATCCTTGAGGAACGCCCGAAGTAACATTTATCTTAGAAGAGGCTTCCCCGTCAACAACGACATACTATGATCGACCAGTTAGAAAATCACGTATCCACTCGCAAATCTGAGCTGAAATACCATAAGCTCGAATCTTCGCTAAAAGTCGGTTGTGTGGCACAGAATCAAAAGCTTTCTGACAATTCAAAAAAACTTCATCAACTTGCGAACCTGTATCGATAACTTTCATTATGTTATGGGAAAATAGGGCCAATTGTGTTTCACACGATCTCTTCTTCCGAAATCCTTGTTGACACGGTGTAAGTAACTCGTTCTCATCTAGAAACTTCATAATGTTCGAGCATATGACATGTTCCAGAATTCTGCTTATTTGGTTCGGAACACTAAAAACGACAATCTAGTAATTAGAGCAAACAGCAATTCACTCAAGTAAGAGATAGAAACAGCCGTGGAAATAGACTTCGTTAAACCAAACTCAATTGGATCCCTGCTTGGATGTTCGAACCGTGTGTTAAAGCTTGGATTTCATACCTCAGACTATACTGTGCAGATATTCAAAGTTAATCCGAAACAAATAGAGTGAAGCATATACACAGGAAATCACGTCAACGATAAGCTGGGGCATGCACGAGTTTTTTCCAACAGTTCCACCAGGGTAAATGATTGTAGAAGTACCAGCTAATGTCATCTATTTGCCCATTACAGATATAACTCTCAGCAACATCAACATCAGAGTTGTTGACCAGGACGATAATTTAGTTGATTTTAGAGGAGAAATTATTACTCTTAGATTACCTAAAAAAAAAAAAAAAATAGGCGCTCGTTATGACAAGAATCCCCAACCTAATATCATTGTCAGTCGTGAACAGACAGTAAAACGATTAACATCTGAGTACGTGCTATTCCTACAGTCGTTAGGCTATAGCGTTAAACAACATGGATGAGGTGCTTAAAATAACTTACGGTGTAGATTTTGACAAGTTGGTGAAGCTAAAACAATATTTGAGCTATCAGCCGCATATGCCAGCCACATTTAATAAAAATGATGAAATTTGGATACCTATTAAGAACCAAGATACATATACACTGCCGTATGAATATTACTTGTATATTGAAGGAAGATTCATCAAATCAGACGGGTCAGGAGCTACAAATTGAATTGTCATATCCAATGCATTCGCGTATCTCTTTTAGGAAGCCACTTCGCATTTATTTCAGAAGTTTGTATCAGTTGAAGCACCCGTTGCTTACTGTAAGACTAAAATTTGGTCTTAATAACATCAACGCAACTGGAAAAACCTAGGTTCCTGGTTCAAACAGGAAACGCAATGCGGGATTAAGTGCGGCCCTGTTTGAACACTGAAATCTCATCAATTTCAAAGTGTTTCTAAATGAAGTGGCATACCCGTACAAGAATATGAATTTGTACTATAAGAAAAACTGAGCCACAGTGTTGTACGACATGTTTGCAAAATTCCAACAGTTTTATTATGAACCAGATCATCCTTCACCACTACTAAACTTTTAAACGTTATTGCAACTGCACCCATTGCCCTAATTGACTGTTCTAAAAAAAATGAGCCCGTTAAAATTGGGCCTGTAGATATTTGTATGGAGTTTGATAGCAGTGACGATTTTCCTGCCTACGCCGCTGTATATTGCCTGATCCTGCACGATCGGGTTGTAGAATATGTGCCTCAAACAAGTGTTGTGCGTAAGCTGACATAAAACTAAGTAGTACTGATTAGGGAGCGTGCACAAACTACGTGGCTCGGTGCAAGGGGGGGGGAGGGGGGAGGGGGTTGGCTCGAAGGCTACGCTGGGCTACGTGGGGGAGGGAGGATTCCGAGCCAGGCCACGTAGCTTTCCTTTCATAACATATTTCACAGTTAAAATGAGGAACAGAACTCACAACAGCATGCGGATATTTATTTCCCTCATTTAGTCATCTCCGTTAGTAATTTAAAATTATCTGACACGAGAAAACAGTACAAAATGTCTTTTGGAATCAAAAGCGAAAAAAGCTACGCGCTACGTGGGGGGAGGGGGGTAGAGGCAAAAGCCACTTAGGGTTACGTGGGGGGAGGGAGGGTTCACAGGAGGCCAATATGGAGCTACGTGGTTTATGGACGCTCCATTATCACCACTCATTACCAAGACGACCATCTTCCTTGGACGCACAGGGTTCAAGAAGAAGGATGGCGCATTTATTTCAAAGAAATTGCTAAATGCATAGTGCGCTGAGACAGCATTATCGCTACACATTGTATTTCTGTGGTGATAATGACCCAGCAGTTAGATGGCTGACACACAGTTACCACGGAATATCTTGGAACGCTGATGGCGTATCCCTCAGCAAGATGTGCTCTATTCTAAATGCAACCAATGAAGATGATTCAATTATTTACGTTAAAGGACGGTCGAAGGCTCGATGGTTCCAGATAATTATCAGGAAGAAAGTATGCTGCATTTTACATATTATCGCATATATCAGTTCCTTTAAATTTTATTCAACTTACCACATAATTTCTAGCTTTAAACGCTCATAGACTAGTGTTGAACTTGTGGTGTATGACACTTTATCGACATGTACATAATCAAAATGCAAATCTATTAGCCCTTGCATCGAACAACGGGGATATTCGCGAATCACTTTCACTGATTGGTTCATTCGAATAGCCCGTTATACAAAGAACTTAAAACTGTGACGTCACAGGGTCGAGTAGAATCTCGTCAGGGGCCGGTTTAAGATCTTTTGCTCCTGAGTCATCCTTCCCCCCTACTTTTGTAAGTAAAAGTTCTCTCAAAATTTTATTTTTTCATGATGGTTTCATTGCTAATTAAAGAAAAAATATGTTATATAAAATTCAGTATATAGTTCATATTACAAATTCTTTCGAAATAAATGTTGTTTCGTTTCATTATTTGGTAAGGTTACAAGAATATTTCAACTATTTTCTAATTTTGTGACATCCAGACGAACAGTTTGGTTTCCTGACAGAACTGAGGCCATCCATCCGGAAATCACAGATCGTAAAAACGCCCACTCTAATTGGCAGTCGGCTTAGGGATAGAAAACAGTTAAGTTGATTACACACAGGGAGAAGGCACGCAACACAGATCTTGGATATATTATAATTATTACTTTTTTTTGCATTGGGCTTTACGCCCCGTCGACGTCTAGGTCATTAGAGGCGGGAAAGGACTGGGGGCAAGGAGCGGGAAGGAAACCACGGAAATCCCAAATCTGGATGACCAGATGTGGATTCGAACCTGCGTACTCCCGACCGTGAGGTCAGAGCGTTACCGCTCACCCAGCACGCTTGGATTATAATGTAGGCAGTATTAGTCGTGCCGCGAGATACGGGAGTAATGTGCGCTAGTGACTTAGAGGCAATTCTGCAGTAGCCATATGGAGAACTGCGGAGTCCGCGAGAATCTCATAGTTGGTAGATATTGCATTGCAATATACCCTTCAAGGTAGATATTTAGAGAGTGTAAGTGTTGTACAACACTGGTGTGCAAAAAAAAAAAAAATAAAAAAAAAAAAAAAAAAAAAAAAATAAATAAATAATAAATAATTAAATAAATAAAAAAAAATAAAAAAATGATAAAATAAAAAAATAAAATGTTCCATCCCTCCCTGGCACCATTCCTGCTATTTTTATGTAAAAGTACCTCCTGAATCCGAATATTACTCCCGTTTTCCCCCAACACCCACAGTTTTCGAAGGATGTCCCTTAACTATTTGATCACATTTTCATAATTTGGAAGGATGGAAAGGATTATTTTGCCTTTCATTTCTTCTTGCAAAATAATAAATGTAAAAATTAAAATAATAAATGTAGAGAATAATAAATAGATAAGGCAAGTATCTTCATTTGGTGCTTGATTTCCTTTTGTACCCTGAGGTAGAAATTTTTCGTACCAAAATCAGCAGTACTCTGCCAAAATGCTCGTACTTCTCTGGAACTTAGTGATGTTGTGATCGAATCGTTCCGCGTGTTCATCCGAAACTGCTCCTAAAATTTCAAGGAAGAACAGGTGTCGGTGAGGGAAATGCACTTTAAGAGACATGTCCTTGTACGCTGACAACAATTCCTCCACATTATCGTCACTTCTGTCGCTACACAAAAAATTCTCTCGAACGTGTTGTAATACATGCCAAGCTCGTTTTTCTTTTCTATTCAGGTGTTCAAGAAACGTTGAATCTTGGAAATGTTGTGTCTAAGCTCCATCCTTGATTTTGGTCTCACTAAGATGAGGTGTCAAAGATTGAAATGCAATACCTGTCTTGTCCATTGCTTTCGCAGCTTTGAAAAATCTGAGTTTGATGTGCAAAGGCGGCAAGAAAATATTTTCCTTTGATACCAGAGGTTCGTGAGTGGCATTTTTCTTACCGGGAATAAAACTTTCTCGCAGAGGCCAGTTTCTGCACAGTGTAATGTTTGTCTAGGGCTCGGCTGTCCCATTCACATAGGTAGCAACAGTATTTTGTGAAGCCTGGTTGTATTATCATGAGTAGAGCAACAACTTTTAAGTCAGAGCAAAGTTTCCAATTATAATCATGATGACTGATTTTTTCGCCAGAACTCTTAGCTTCTTTTCGCTACTCTACGTCAGAAGTCAATCAGAAGAGATCTAGGTGTGCTGTTACGTCACGGCAAATATGGAGTGCTCTGTATTTACAGCCAACTTGGTTGTAATCATAGGATTAATAGAAAATGAAAATAATAGCATGAAATTCCTAAACAAAACTGTAGGCGCGAGATTTTGAGAGCGGCAGCAATGTACAGCGAATCTTCCGCCTTGCTATATATTTTTATTTAGATCATGATTTCGTTTTCACTCTGAGAATTAAATCTTGGAAGTATCCTTCACTATTTACGGAATTTTTTCATTGACTCGTATGGTCTTGTAATAAATAAATATTTTTTTCTCTTAATGCAGATTTCTAAATTATCGATAGTTTCGGGGACTACACTGCTCGAGGACATTCACATGCTTGCCTCACATGTTCTTTTTATTTCATAGTGTTAAATTCTTTTTTATTTTAGCTCAGGGTTTAGAAACCCGGTGCGAATTTTAAAATATTTTTAGGTTTTTCATTTAACCCCTCTAGTTTCGACCCCCACTTTGTGATTTTTAAATTATTAGGGTTTTTAACGTACTGTTTACCAGCAATGCGAAGAGTATCCTTTTACTGTTTACGGAATTTTGCCATTTGAATTTGCTGATTAAATTTTGGTAAGTCCGATAGTTAATTAGACTTGCTCAATTCACTAATTCGATTGTGTGTTTGTGTGAGGAAGTCCATGGAGGTCTTTAGAATTATGGACGTACTTGTGACGTCATTATAGTTCGTCGAATTGTGATGCCACGGAACGAGGAGGTCCGGGAAGGCCTTAGAATTACGTCATGGGAATTTCACATCCGGAAGTTCACGTACTTGTGACGTCATTATAGTTCGTCGAATTGGATACTTTTGAAGACTTATTTGTGACGTCACGGAAAATTCCAGTCACTTGGTATACCCGGAACTTGATGACGTCATTATTGATAGCCGAATTGGCTATTTTCCCCGTCCGGCACCTGATGACGTCATTATTGGTCGCCGAATTGGGTATTTTCCCCGGATACATGTTGATGACGTCATGTGAAGTAAACATCCGGGATCATTAAGGACTCATTAGCGGTGACCTCGTGCTTAAAAGAATCATATCTTACTACTGACGTAGTTACTGTATTGAGTTTGAAATGTGCAGACAAGGAGGAATGAGGTTCGGTGAGGCACTTCCGTGCCAAATAGCTTTCATTTTGTTTCCTTATGTCAACACCAATGAACACGAATAGGTCTCCTGTGTGCTTGATAAATAGCTGGTAACCATCAGTAACGAAGTAAGACATTTGCAGACTTCTGAAGTTCAGTGAATTTACAATAATATGCCTAGTACCCATTTTGAAATAAATCATAAGACATTTGATGTAACCTGAATCGCAGTTCTAGTGACCGATTAGACTACGGTAGTTGCTGTTGGTCTGAATTCTAGCCTGATTATAGGATTTAGGTTTAATTCTGAAATAATTTAGGCTAATTATAGAAAAAGCTACGTCTCCACGTAGTATATTCGTTTCGTAACTGTAAAATTTTTAAGAAATGTTACTAAAGCAAACAAGAAGGAGCTTAGGGATGCTGACAAAGATACAAAGATGAGAGTCAACTTAGTTTTGATATGGATGTATTTCAATCGAATTGATGTGTGGTAGGTGATATAGTGTTGTATACTTCTAATGACTATGAACTGACTGAAAAAAGAGAAAATACTAATGCAACTGGTCCAACAAAAAACAATACATTCTTGACCGCAATGCGGCCAAGTCTTAATTTCGTTTTTTATTCTGATTTCAAAGCAATACTACATTTAAGGCTTCAGTTACGTCGAGGGGTTCAGTCATAAAAGCATACAATAAGGCGTATAGACTGAGAAGAGGACTTAACCAGGCAGAAAATTGGTCAACCCCTTGAGTTGAGAGGGTCATGTGGCCATTCATTGAGTATGAGTGCTGCGGTACAATAAGCTTTTATTAAAACGTAACTGTGAATATTGAGTGTAAGCAGGTACATCGTCTCAGGAAATAACGAAAACACAGAAAGGAATGAAACTTTAATCTTTAATTGTGCCATAAAACTGAAATTTATTATTGTTATTATTAGTTGCAATAGAGCTTATAAGCCAGTCTCAATTTCCCTACAATATTTTTTCTTTTAATTCTATAACACTATGTTGAGCACCTTCACCAGTGGTATATATAAGAAATAAGGGACAAACATATTTCTAGAATTTACATCAGAGCTGTTAAAAACCTTCTGCAAAACTAACAGAAATCCACGGGTTTTGTTTGGTAATAAAACAGAGCTTCAAACATAACAGGCAATACGGCTGCGAGTTGCTTAAAGCTGAACGAGGGGTATTCTGCGCTCTCCAACTGCATAAAAGGGTCAGCGAGCCAGATAATTAGCTGACTTTCGTTCTCCACGGCATGCAAATATAATGTTATATCGGGCAAACAATAACAAGTGGCTCTTAAGCGATAAAGCAGACTTCTGCTTGTTTTGATCACAAAATTTTATTTTTAAAACAAAACGGGAACGAACAAAACCCGTTATTTCAGTTTTCTTACAATAGAGCGCTCGTAATTAACGTGAAATCGTATGGAAAGAGATGGTATTATAGGCAGCTAATAAAACTACGTTGAGAGAAATGTGGAGAGACGTGCAACAAAACAATCCTAACGAAATGGAGCTAATGCGGTTCACATAATTAGGAGCGACAGCAACGTCAAAATGCATGCTAAGCGGCTATTTATTCCAGGCCATAAGGAGCGTAAAACGAATATATCAATGACAAGAAAAGAAGAAAGCTGTTTAGTATTATTTTCCTATGTCGAGGAAACCCATATTGGTAATTAAAAACCACTTAGGTGGTGTATGCTTCTTTTGGAATAATGCACATACTGTAGTATTTAACATTAGTATTTCTGGGTGTGTGTCAGTTAAATAATTACTTACTTTTAATCAGTCACTCTAAACAACATCATTAATTATTTCACTTCCCTGACTGAATCTATCTCCGTCACAGAAAAGTCAAATTATTTCTAGTTCCAAGTTTCAGTGGGGAAGAAATTTTGATTGCTTATGAGCGATGATGAGTATTCATAATTTTTTTCTGTTAGTTACAGCATTTATTTACACATTATGAGATAACGAGTATATTCAGCCAAATCTTTCTTCAACTGACAAATACGATGCAGGAGTATTTTGCTAAAATCTTTAGCTAACGAATTTTACGAAGTTTTATTAAATTTGTTAATAGACATATGCAATTGAACAAATATAAAAGTTTCAATTTTGATTAGTGAAAGAATACTAACCTGAGTTAAATGCTGAATTTTTACCTTACGAACAGGATACTTCTACCTTTCAGGTCTTCTTGATGGATATTCCATTTCAGGAAATAAGAAGCTGAAACAAAGTGGATAAATCACATATAAAAAAAATATATATAAATATACTAGGAGAGTCAAGAAATTGAAACCTAGGGTACAACCTCTTAGCAAGGAGGAGGAAACCGAGTTACAGGAATAGAATGAAATCCTGAACCAAACACAAAAGTACCTATAAATACAAGGAACTGGAAGGGATTCGGCCATGGCCCTTTAAAGAGACCATCTCGGCATAAGTCTGGAGTGATTTTGTGAAACCATGGAAAACCGAAATTATGATGTCCTGATTGCGAACCCAGAGTATCACCGCGTACTTAACACGCTCTGTTTGAAGACAGCAGAGGGCGGCTTTTGCATTACCGTACACAGAGCATCACTTACAGATGCCAGTATCAGTTCTTCTCCCATAGGAATAAACAAGGAAATGTAACTCGCCTTCGTCTTGTTTCGAAGCCGTTGAAAAAATACCATTTAACGCATGAAGTCCCGATTGTTCTTTAAACGTTTGACGGTAAGATAAAATTTTATCTGTTCAGTCAGGATGTGATTTGGTCAAATATTCCTCTAAGCGTGAAGGTTTAACGACTTCTTTAGAGAAAACTCAAATGACCGGGATAAACTGAAATTTTCGGCTGCCAGATTTCTACCAAAAGTTGACAAAATTGATATATTCTCGTCCGAAGCCTAAACACGTAGTTTCAAAACAATCCGTTTGACCGAATGTGCACAGATTGGCACACAAACAGGCATACAGGTGGACAGACATCAAATAGATAACACGTGTTAATAAAAGCCCAGTTTATGTTTATATATAAATATCTTAAAATTTCAAAATTCATATGATCACAATACCACACTTACAATATGTAATATGACGGTCGGTTATGAAACAATAATAATAATAAAATTAGCTGTGATCAGTACATAATCGACCGCAGGTAGTTAGAAGATTATAAAAAAAAATTGACTATAAATACTTAAAGTTGGTTGATAAATCACAACATGACCCTCTCCTAACGTCGGTCGATAAAACGAATAATAAGTCAACATTGGCTGTCTTATCCATCAGCGTAAAACAAGAAAACTTTGTTCATACGGATTTTAAGTTTACTCGCCCGGTAAATTCTTTCTATTCCATTCCCTAATCGCTCGTGGAAATAATGAGCACAGAAATGAATCGGTTCTGGCCCTGATTTCTCCTATCTTATTTTCGTGGTCATTCCGAGATATGAATGTTGCTGGTAGTGATATTTGTTTGCTGTCATTCCGAAATACGTCAGTCGAGAATTTTTCAATTAGCTTCCGTCGAGAGCAACGCCTTCGGTGTTCCAGGTCTTCCCAACCTAACCCCTTCAGCATTGCACTTACGCTTTCCCTCCAACTACACCATACACCTGTCACGAATCGGGCGGCTCTTCTTTGGACCTTCTCTAATGCCTCCATTAACCCATTTTGATGCGGACCCCATAGGGAACAACAATATTCTAAGTGAGGACGCACTTAGTGACTTGTATGCAATCGATTTAACTTCCGGAGTGCATTGTTTTAAATTACGACCTAGAAATCGGAGCATACGATTTGCTTTCCCAATTACCTTCTCGATATGCTCATTCCACGACTATTACGAATTGTTACCCTTAGGTATTTAGCTGAATCTACCGTTCTAAGGACAGTACCATTAATTTTATATTCAGAGCTAAATGGTGTCACCTTTTTACTTACACGCATGACTTGGCACTTTTTAGCGATTAACTCCAACTGCCAGTCTACACCACACAATTATTTTCATAATATCGTCTTGTAACAAAGCGCAGGCCTCATGGGTTGTGATTTTACGATAAATAATAGCATCATCGGCAAATAATATTTTCATCCCCCTTATTATGTTGCACAAATTATTAATGTATATGAGAAACAACAGAGGTCCTGTCATGCTTCCCTGGGGAACCCCGGAACTCACTTAGGTAAGTGATGAACGCTCACCATCGAGAATTACACACTGTTCTGCCCTTCAGAAAGTCTTCAACCCAGTCGCATATTTCTTTAGATATGCCGTAACCACGAAGTTTCCTAAGTAATCTAGTGTGAGGCACAGTGTAGAAAGCTTTTTTAAAGTCTAATAGAACTAAATCAACCTGGGATTGCTCATCTATAATACGGCACAAGTCATGAATTGAAAGTGCAAGTTGTGCTTCGAAGCACCGGCCTTTTCTGAATCCATGTTGATTTGGGTTTAAAAGCTCACCTTTAACCAAAAACCGCATGATTGTGTAAAATTGTGCCCTACAATAAGTGTGTGCGCATGTGTTTGTACCACAGATATATATGTACACGTGTTTGTATCATAGATATACGTAATAGGCCATGCCTGACTGATTGTAGGAAAACATTGGAGCTACTGCCATTCTGTCTCTCCCTATACCTGGAAAATGGTATTGAAATGCCCGTGGTCGTGACTCCATCGTGTATCTTGGAACCTGGGGTTATGAGAGAATTAATAGACTATCTTTTGTATAAAATCCTAGGCTTGCTAAAACCGCATCATCACGGACAAACCACTTGAACAATTCAGGCCATATTCTCAACAAGGGGATTAATTCAAAACATACTGTTGGAATTGAATTGCGGTGGAGCTTGGAAATTTCCCTAATCATCTAATTACAGGTTTCTTAATAATTTATTATTATTAATATTATCTTGTATACTGTCAGTGTTAAATTCATTACGCATCTACTTTTGCCTTGGAAATTCCTGCAGCGTTTTTGGTAAATTATGCATAACTTCCCGTGGTAACATATGTATCCCGGACATCTTTACCCACAAAAGAAAATTTTCCCTAATGCATAAAATTACGTGCCAGCTTGTGCCAATAGTCATCTTTTCCATTTCATGGGCTAATAGAAATTCTTTGACAAATATCCATCCAAGCCCCATCACCAACATACACCTTACACATTCCCAGCACTCTCTTCCATTTCCTCCTGTCTTCCAATGATTATCAATCCAGCTCCTTTATCATATCAGTTACTGAGTGGGTCCTATGGTAATTTCCAAAACAAACAAATCTTTCCACTTTCCTTTGCGCACCCTCCAAGTCCTGTATTTGATAACCAAAATGTGGGTCCAGAATTACGCCACTATATTCAAGCAATGATTTGACCAAAGTTTTATAACCCAATTCCTTAACTTATCTGGTACATCCTCTCATCACTCTCTCCAGTAAATGAAGGATTTTGAAACCTTTTCCCACCACATGCTCAATACGTTTTGCTCAGTTGAGTTTATTATCAATTGTTATAGCCACATATTTACACTTCAAACCCGCAACAAGCAGTAACTCTGTCCCCACCCTACATTCATAAACAACCTTTAGTTTTTTATCTATGTATCTAATAAGCTGACAATATTGGCATTTATCTTCATCCCATGACGACCCAACCAGTTAGATATTCTATCCAGGTCACCCTGCAGCTGTTCACAGTCTTGTCCCGTTTAGATTCTATCATACACCACTATGCCATCTCAAACAACCTAAATTCTGACTGTAAACCACCGAAACAATCACTCATTAGAATGATGAATAGCAAGATCCCAATGCACTATCCTCAGGATAATGCGATATTCACTTCCACCTCTTTTGATAATTGATTTTTTGCTCTTACACTTTGTTTCTGCTTTTTAAGAATTCCTCCACCCAGAGAGTCACTTTTTCATCCACTCCAATAGTTTACAAGTTATTTAATACCACTTCATGGTTCACTGTGTCAAATGCCTTGGAAAGATCTACTGCTACACTATCAATTTGGCCTCTCTTGACCAATTCATCCGAAATATCTTTCATGTAGCTCATCATCTGAGATTCAAACGAAAATCCCTTCCTAAAGCCATGTTGTCGATTTGAAAACTAGTTTCTTTCTTCACAGACATTTATGATGTATTTGTGTATCAATGTCTCCATCATTTGGCCTAACACTGATGTCAAACTAATTGGCCTCTAGTTCTCAACCCTATTTGTTGTGCCTCGTTTATGATTCTGTACTACTATCGCTCTTTTCGTCTGCTGGTCAGCAGCAAGACTCCAGACTCACTTTAAATAAAATTTCAATATAAGGTACAATATCGTGTTCCACTATTTTTAATACATCTGTAGTAATATTATCTACACCGGCCCCTTTTCCGCTTTTTTACCTTCCTCAGTTCCTTCACAATTTTCTGATGATCTATTTCGAATATCGATGTCTCTTCATTTCTAGTTATATGGAGACGCTCTTCTGATTTATTTCCTCCCATCCCAGGATGATAGCCCCTGACAGTCTCATTAAACCAGTCACTCGATATCTCTGCCATTCCCAAAGCCCCAATAATTTCTGCTGCTGTTGCATAATTTTATCGATTATCCTATTCGAGCAAATTGGTGTGTTCTGGGCAACCTTGGAACAATATAATCATGGAAACATCGTGCCACAGAACTAGCACACCGCTGACGGTCGACGGAGTAAGAAATGCTATACATGCTGCGTTGTTTTTGTGGTTCTGTATTTTGTAAAACGACACAACGATAACTGTACGTACCAGTTAGAAGTGAATTATGGCTATAGAGCTCTGAAACTAAGGAAAAAGGAAACGGCTTTAGACAATATAAATTACAAGGAAATGGAAAATGACTCATCACTCAACAAAATTGAAGGCTGCGACGATAGAAAAACGTATATGACGAACACAAGAATAAACAATATTTCGGGTTTACACCTTATTTATGCTGTAGGAAATGAGTCATGTGGTTCGGGAGTTTAACACATGATTGTCGGGTGAGACTGAGAGGTTTTTTTTTTTTTTTTTTTTTTATGGCTTTCGGCAACTGAGCCATTCAGCCAGCTCGATGTGTTTATATCTCTTCCAGTGAATTAGCTTCTCCAGTATGTTTTTTTCAATTCCTAAGTATAGACACCACAGGACGGACAGGACATTCACAAAGACATACAACACTTAAACATCCATGCCCACGGCCGGATTCGAACCGGCGCCCTTCGGCACGCGGAGCTAGCACTCTAGCCCCTACGCTACCGAGGCCGGCAGACTGAGAGGTTATAGAGTTCTGTAACTTATTAGTTAACTTTTTCGTCACCTGCAGCGCCACCATGCTAAGTATGGTACTGTTTACTTCCGGTTGACCACTGCGCGTTTGTTACCGTTTGCGATGCAGTCTTTGTATAAGAATTTAACAGTTAAAAAGCTGAAGTAAGTACATTTTAAAACCAGAGCACGTAATCTGTAAAAGTGCAATAAGCAACAACAGATTAACAGGTAAGAATTCAAACCATCAAAGTGAATTAAGCCTTGAATTTACCGTTTAATATGGGCCTCTTGCCGGCGTTTTAATCCTCACTGCTTAAAATCATTTTAAAATTATAAATGTCTGATTTTAGGCCAAAGTGTTTTATAACTGTTTTTAGAATAGTTTTTGCGTTGTATTTACAGGTAATATAGGAGAAAAACCTCCTGAACATCAGTCAAACATTGTTTGAAGTTGAACTTGTTCTTCTGTATGCTTATTTCCCAAATATTGGTTTAACGAGTTTCGTGCTGACCCTGAAAATAAATTTTTGATTGTTCACGAAGATACGTATGATTAGCCATTAGTTTTTTTATTCCTGTTTTTGAGTTTAAAAGATCGGCCCATACTGCTGGTCGTTAGCAAAATGTGCGTCCATTGACGACAAATTTAGTCTTCGAACCGTTTGAGGTTTTAACTACTGGGTTTTTTACCTTCCTGTAAAATGCTGTTCACATTACGGATCATTCAACTTCCGAAAAAAAAATTTAATAAAAATATTTAAAATAACCTTGCGAAAACGATTACCTCGACCAAATTATTTAATAATTTTTCGTCAGTTAAGTAGATTTTTAATCGGTCTAAAGCTAATTTTCTCATAGAATGTAGCAGAAAAAGTTAAACAATCCACAGTAAACCAAAGTTATGTTGCTATAATCTAAGCACAACTACAACATAAATAATTTATTCCCAGCAGAGGTGCATACGAGGTTTATACAATCAGTTCACACTCTTAATTCAAAGCGTGAAAATCAAGCTACCATAGCTGTCAAGTGATAAATTAAAATCCGATTTAGCAAAATGACAACTACGCACTCGGGTACACTTCGATGGAGTTATGTATAATCCACCGCTTATCTTTGGAAAAAACATGATAACTGACACCCTTATTTTTCACGGAAATCGCCAAACATCCGTAGTTGCAACAATTAACCGGCGAAATTCCGTTTGTAATAAGCCTTGTAGCGACGATAGTACACGTAAACACAGTGCTGCCATTTCTACGGATTTATCCGTAGATCTACGGATTTTTATAAAAAGTTAGGATTTTCGGATTTTGTTTAAATATCTACGGATTTTTGCTATTTTTTACTATTTGTTGATTTTTCCTTATATTGGTGTTTTGTTAAACTTTGAGCGTAGTGTTTATGCATTACAGAATTGTCAATAATTGTTAATCGTTTCCTTGCAACCACTCGTGTGAAGTAACAATTGAAATGAAGCTCATATTTTGTTTGATTATAGATTTTATAGATCTTAAAAGACAGTAATACAGAACTATCGGCGAACTCTTTATGCACGGTGACACGCCCGTTGGCACGGCTTACAAAGCAGTGCCTTTCGAGAAGGTCTAACCAATATCCGAGAATCAAAGAGGTCGCAATATTTAACATTTCCTGTTACCGAAGATATGCTAAATTTAATGTCAACAAAGAAAATAGATAATGTATAGTCCCCCCTCCCCCCCCAAAAAAAGTAGGCACAGCAGCAGCAGCGTTGAAAGTGACGATGTATAAAACATGTTCAGAGATATTTCTTACTTTCAATATAGAATATTATTTTGTACTTCGAATTTTAAAGACCTGGAAATAAAAAGTGTTATTAATTTTTACTCTCTCTTCAATAATTATTGTTTTAGTCTTTTAGTTAGCGAGTCTCCGGATTTTTGTACCCAATCTACGGAAATTTTAGCGGCCATCTACGGATATTCAAAGCCAAGAGGCTGGCAGCACTGCGGGTAAACACAATGCACAGCGCAACCGGAAGTTGAGTATACCACATTTCGGTGGCAATATTGAAGTTACAAAGCTCTATAGCGAGAGGCTTAAAGCAGCGTGACGACCATTGTTGATTCTTGGCAGGAAAGTGTTTACATTCATGAGACAAAGAAATAAGAATTAAGGAACTTTTCCTAGATTGCATTATATGGTCATGACTTCTAAATATACGACATAAATAACTGCATAATCGAATTACTTGCCGAGGCACCGCAAATTGACACAGTTGCGATTTAACACGAGCTACGTCTCTGTCGTGGATTTAGCATGCATTCCCCGATAAGCTCCTGCAGGTGTCGAAGTGCTAAGCGTTAACTTCCGTGTAGTCGGACAAGCCGCAGTGGTCACAGTATAACCGCAGAGCCAACAGATCAGCTAATCTTGCAGCGAAAAGTAAGAAATAGTTTCTACGCAATAATAAGAAAAAACACCCTAAAATTCGCTTTCGACGGAGCCTTTTAGGGACAAAGACTTACAAGATTCGTAAATGGCTAATCGAAGAAGAAATACTACGCATACAACTAGAATCGTTCCAGAATTGTGTATTCGTAGAAATGACAGACTGGAAGGTAGTGAAAGCACAATTAAGGCAAATACTGGGAATTTGAAATTCCACCATTCCGACAGAAATATAAGCAACACACAAGTGACAAATACAGGAATATGCAAAAGACATGTAAGAGTATTAAATTTTCCCTTTGAGTTATTCAGAGAGGCAAAGGATACCGGAAAATGAACTTTACGCTCCTTCTCTACACAATGTAAGGAAAATGTCATCAACACCTCGCTACCATAACACTTCCTGTGAACGTCACTTGTTGAGAACAGTCGTGTAATTCCTGTTCTCCAGTGCTCGTTTCGCTAGCGGAAAGTTCTACTGACAACGTCTTCGCGAGCTACGTTAGATGAACAAGTGTAAATATATATATATATATATATATATAAAGATGAATGTATGTATGTTTGTTTGTTTATTTGTTCTTCATACAAATCCACAGTTTTCATCCGATGAAAGTTTGGACACTTTTCCTTTGAAAAAAGGAGAAAAATACTGTCTACATTTGGTTGAAAAACTTTCTGTATTAATAATGCATGTTGTCTTATAATTTCGAAAAATTATTGAATGCGATAGACAGCGTAGGATGTGTAGGTCTCTGTATTACATTTCCGCTCAGCTGTCTGATAGCAGAGTGGTTAAAGCGCTTGCTTACTGCAGTTTGGTTCGTGGTCTCCGGTTCAAATCTACGCGGAGACAAAGGTTTTTAAAAATTGTTTCTGGTCGTAAGAGTCACGCCTGGACCGTCGGATGTTCGGATTAAATGTTAAACTGTAGATATCACAAATTTAGGGGTGCAATTCGAGACAAATCGTAGGTAGTCTTGCAATGCTGTAGGTGTACACTTTTTTACGTTATATTGATCCCTCAGGGGTTGTTCGCAGTCGGCGTGTGTGTGTGATCTGCAGTAATAATACTCAAAATGCGGAAGTAAGTCTCTGTCTTTTTGTTACGTTTTGACGACTAAATGGCTATACCGACATTGATGGAATTTCACAAGAAAATCTGTATGAAGGGCACAGGGCATTTTTTTCGGTATGATTAACTGTTGTAGTCACGAAATTTTGAGAACTTATCGAATGGTGACAGAGTGACGAATGTGTGTGTTAGTCTGTATTGTTACTTCGTTTGCCCAAGCTGTGTTTTTCGCGCTTTATGTTAGTATATAATTTGTTAATAAATTTAATTTCGAGAAAAAACGTTTTATTCAGTATAGATGTCGATTTTTCTCTGGCCTATTACTTTGTGTCTGCTTAAATGTTTCTGCCACCAGTTTTTCTTGCCTTCTTTTTTGACATACCTTGCGGGCGTAAACTGGCCTAATGTGTAGCTCTAGCACGAGTAGCTAAAGTTGTTAGAACCCAAGAATCGGATGCTCATGCTGAAGAAAAGACCAAGCTGAAATAAAGCTGCCCTTAGTGAACACCTTCCCCCCTACACACACACACACACACACACACACACACACACACACATCCACTCACCTTCGTTTGTTTTTCTGTTTTTAAACATGTTGGAAATTGATTCTCTTCAAGAGACAGGTTCGACGGTAGAATGATATAGTGACAGCTTTCGAGTCATATTATGCCGAATCGGTGTTGTTTGGGACCAATCCTTCGTTACCAACAACTTTCTATATTCAATTCTAGCAAAGAAATTCTTAATCCACGCGTACGTAGTCGCGGGTATTAGCTAGTATTCTATATTTTTTAAGCGTGCGTCATGAAAACTTCTACCGAGGTGACTCACAAACTGATTAGTGACCCATCTGTGGAAGATTATGACCCAACGTTCTCCAAAAGATCGACCGGTTACTTGTCATGTCAATATACACGGACATGGCTTCGGCTATTTGCACCGGTATAACCAGCGAAAATTCTAATATATGTGCCGTAAATCCATCTTATATCACAAACGATATGATTGCTGAAGATAACATTGCCCAGCCATCCAGATTTGCAGCCCCAGAGAAGCAGAAAGGTCAAACAGCTAAACACCAGCAGGTCACAGACTACCTACATCACGATCTTCAACAGCAACAACATCAATCATCACAGCAAATATATCTCCATCAACAACAACATTACCGCTACCAGCAGTAAACACAGCAGATGCTTCAGTATTAATTGCAGCATCAACTTCAACCACCACAGCTGATAGGGACAACACAAAATCCCGCTACGTCTGACCCTTTGCTGAACTAAATATATGTGAAATTTAACGAAAGTGCCAATATGCCTTAAGCATCCCCAGTTCACAAATAATACAAGCAGTTTTATGTCTCCAATGGATGTTGTAAGTGATCAGAAAAGAACAGATCAACCCCCCCCCCCCCCCCACACACACACACAAATAGTGGAAATAGATTGCAACAACCTTCTAGGGTCCTATTTCCATATAATGGTTCACCAGAAATGAGATATATAGTTAATACAACAACGCAAAAAAGGTTCCAAATCTTATGTTACGAAGAACCGGTAGAAGAGATTGCTGAAAACACAAAAGTATATAAAGCACCCAGTGACCATAGGAACAAGACTTCTAACATAAGAACCTTGTGCCATTCTGCGCAGCTGAGCTAGAAGAAAATCGCGATTAGAATTTACCAACAAAATTCCGCATGACGCCTTGCGAGGTGAGCCGTCATGATGATGGAGAAGGATTTACTTGAGCGTTTGCTACCGACTGCGCTCCCGAGCTGAAAAAGGTGGTGGGGGAGTCGCTTGGAGTTCTTACCATTCGTTTAGTATCCATTACTATGGGCTTTAGAGCTGCTATTGTAGGGAGCTCGTTTTCCACGGGAAGAGCGTCAGCTTAACCTGGACACTCTGTTGTGTGGAGCGGAGTTAAATTACTTGTAGGCTTGAGAAAAATTACTCTGAGGGAAAATTACTATATTCTATAACTTAAGCTATACCTTCCCCCTTCGGGAAGAGTTGAACCCAGGGCTTTAGCCTCTGTGAGACTCTTACCTGGTGGTTTGCAAAATCTGGACTC
Organism: Vandiemenella viatica; assembly: GCA_031002005.1. Classification (NCBI taxonomy): domain Eukaryota; kingdom Metazoa; phylum Arthropoda; class Insecta; order Orthoptera; family Morabidae; genus Vandiemenella; species Vandiemenella viatica. The sequence continues at coordinate 176,368,704 of CM061921.1, read as the reverse complement.
AAGTGCTTAAACATAAATAAACAAATCATTGACGTCTGATATCTACTGAATACACTATTCCCTACTACTTGAATTGTTAACTACATAAAATTCTCTTAAAATAATTGGATACTTAAGTTAACATGTTGCTTCCATATTTCTAATTCTACTGGCTATAATATTTAGTAACTAGGATACTTATACTATTTCTTAAACTGCTATATTTAATTCAACCTTAATTTTACTAAACACACATTTGGAAGCAATACATATATAAAATTATCAAAATATTTATCTCCGATCATAACAAGATATAACAGACACTTGATAGGGATCAACAGACTGTCTTTGTCAGACAGAGGGATGAGGGATTTCAAATACTACAATATCCTCATCATTGAGTTCATTGTTTATATCACTGGTGATATGGATAGGTCGACGACCTCTTATAAGAGGTAACTCAGTACCAGTAGATGGTTTACAATTGTGGTTTTTACACAAATTTAGTTACAACATTCACCTGTAGTATTACGCCAAAATTTTTAAAACAATTTCTTAAACAGTTACAATGTCTGCATCCACAAAATATACCGATTCAAAAGATTAGAATTACACAAACATATGATAAGATCGAGTAATGTGACAATGAATAATTTGTAAAAGCATTTTTCTCTTGTTGTTCAATTTCATTTTGAAGTTGATCGATCTTGAAGCCTGCAATTCGCAAATCATCAAGATTTTTTTACAATATTCTCCATTTCAAAATTTAAATTTAACTCTGAAATATTACGGTTTTCTTTGTTTATGATAAAACAATCAACTTTTAAATTCAGATCAGGTACAATGTCTGGATTTCTGACATTCGTTCTTATCGATTGCTGTGATTCGATTAAGATGTTTGCTCTGTACCCTCTACATCTTTGAAAGAATTTTAGTTTACATTTTCCGGCGAAATCTGCATCCGTGGGCTGATTTTGACAACATAAAATCGACATACCTTCCTCTCCGGGCGCAACGAACAGCCATTCATTGATGTTTAGTTTAGTAAACAAACTCTCATATAAAGAGACTAATTTTCTTGTACAATCACTGGGGACTGATCTGACTGACTGTAATTTCACTTCGCACGCCGCATTTTCGTAGGAAGCCGACAGTACAAAATTTTGTTTACAAATACTGCTTACATTTTAGATCATCATGATTTACGTTAGCATACAATCTGCAAGAATCATCAATAATCAAAGTATCTTTTTCTAACAAGATGAACAAATAATAATAATTATTACCAACTGTAATTGGCAGTGGAAGAATTCGGTAAATGTTAAATTGATTGTTATTTGTGAGAGGTACGTTAAGAATATAACTCAAAAAATTTTGAGACAGGAATACATCTAGACTGATCATTATTAACAAGAGATAGCCATTTTCTTCTATAAGTGGAACAGAAAATCGTTTATATTTGATATCATCTGTGATTAAATTTAGATAACTAACATCTTGTGATGGATTAATAATAAGAGGTTGTAGAATTCACTACTGTACATTTACAATAGTTAATATAACTAAGTCATATTGTCTTTGCAATTCAAAGATAATAGACAAAGCTCTTATAAGGTATTTATTAGTTGCAATCATTATGGCTAGTTTTCGAATGGAATCATCTGTATGATTTGATAATTCTTGTACATAATTTTGTATCTTTTTCATCCCCAAAACAAAACATCTTGATTTAGGTTCACACTTGATAATGTATAATAAATTTCTGTCAAGGATTTCTTTACTACAGTTAACTGTTCTTTAGACAATTTCAACAAAGTACGTTGTTCATTTTCAAGGATATCTGTCTGAGATCTAAGGTAGTCTGCGTCGTGTAAATCGAGAGTGCCAAAAAGTAGCTTAGAAATCCGAAAAAGGGTCCTTTTCTTTCTAGGTGAGTCATGTTTCGTAAATTGTCCAATTAAATTTTGAGACTGTTTTAATTTTTTAATATGCCAGAATATTTCTTCAGACATGTCATCACATTCATGTGTTGTTACATTTTTGTAAAAAGCGATATATCGAAATGCGTATTCTTCCAAGTTTTCACAAGCTTGGTCTAATTCCTTCAGATTTACGTACATAACAATTTTCCACGTTAAATAGTAAATCTGTGCCCTGGTTACGTTACCAAAGTATAACTCTGGACTTGAATTGAATTTATCGATCGCAAAATCTTTCGTAGCTATGCTGGTGTTAATTAATAACAGAAGGCTGTGCAGTAGTTTCATCAGAAAAGCATAATAAAATTTTAGTAAAGGTTATTGTTGTAATCTCTAAAAAAAGTGCGTAATTCTAATAAAAAAAAAAGTTTACGTCATAATGTTACTATCGACTGCTCTCAGCAGCGATTTATATGTCTCACGCGTGTGAGTGAGATACTGTATGTGCTCATGTGGGCGCCGGCCGCCGTGACTTATCTACACGTGAGAGGGAGGCCGCAACACTGGCCTAGGAATATAACAATGTAGCCATTTTGAAGTAGTTGCTTATCATAGTGTGTGGGCGAGCCATGAGGTCGGCAACGTGGTATTTCCACGTGGAAGAATGTTTGCAAACAGAACAAGCCGGCACCTTGTGTTTACTTGTTTTGTATGCGGTTTTCTCTGTTATGTTCCTAATTTAAATGTACCATTACATACTATAACAATATTTTAGCTACTGGTAGCCTTCTTTCACAAATATTAATCCAATTTAATCAATAGTATGGCTTTAATCTATTTAAAAGAACTGTGAGTCCTTTATACCGACCGAAAGTCATTTGCTGGGTAGAAGAATTTTTAAAAGGTAGAAAACAGAAAGTTAGGGTTGGAAATGTAGTATCAAAAGAAGTGGAAGTAAAAACGGGTGTGCCACCGGGTAGTGTATTGGGACCATTGCTATTCATTATTCTAATGAATAATTGTGTTGATTGTTTACTATCGGAAATTAGATTGTTTGCAGATGACATAATGCTGTATAAAAGAATCAAAACGATAGAGGATTGCAAACAGTTGCAGGGTGATCTGGACAGGATATCTAATTGGGTTGGTAAACATGGAATGAAGATAAATGCAAAGAAGAGTCAGCTTATTAGATATACAAATAAAAAACAAAAAGTTAATTATGAATATAAGGTGGGGGAAGCATTGCTTGCTGAAGACTTGAAATGTAAATATCTGGGAATTACTTTTGATAACAAACTTAACTGGGCAGGACACATAGGACAGATGGTAGGAAAAGGTTTCAAAGTTCTGCACTTGTTGGAGAGAGTGATGAGGGGATGTACGAGAGAAGTCAAGGAATTGGGTTACAAAACTATGGTCAGACCATTGCTCGTATATGGTAGTGTAGTATGGGACCCTCATTTTACGTATCAAATACAGGAGTTGGAGAGGGTGCAAAAAAGGGCTGCTAGATTTGTTTCTGGAAATTATCGCAGAATGCAATCAGTGACGGATATGATAAAGGAGCTGGAACGGGATTCATTGCAACACAGGAGGAGGATGAGGAGGGTCATGGAGTGTACAGGGCATATACTGGCGATGAGGGATGGAAAGATATTGCAATAGGTATGAAAAGTAGTGCATGGAAGGGAAAAGATCACCATGACCACAAGCTGGCACTCGATTTCAGGCACAAGGTTGTGGGAAGATTCTCTTTTTTAGGTAAGGGTGTCAGGGATTGGAATGAGTTACCAAGAGAAATGATGAATAATTTACCGAAAACCTTGAAAGAATTTAAAGATAAAATTTGTAGAGGGCAAATGTAGGTAGGTGCAGGATAGGGGGAAGATGGGTGTGTCGGGAAATTGCTACCGGAGCCTGTGCTCCATTGCAATTAAATTAAATTAAATTAACTGGATTGGTGCAATTACACCTCGTTCCTAGATTCATCTTTTAACAAAACCTTACTCCCAATCTTAAAGTTTAGTGGATTTTGTTCACAATATTCCTTGTTTTTTGTTTAAGTCCATGATTTATCTCTATAGCCAGTTTGGATAGTGTCTGCGAGATAGCTTTCAATTCATCTGCATACTTATTGTACGAAAAATGAATTTCTTTGGTATCACTTTGCAGTATCCCTGGTATGTTTGGGATTCTACCGAACATTAACTTATGTGGCGTGTATCCTGTGGCACTGTGAATGTTGGTGTTGTACACAAAAACAAAATAAGGAAAACAATGATCCCAATGTGCTTTTGATTCTTATCAATGTAATGCCTCAAGTATTCTGTAAGTCTACGATGCTCTCTTTCAATGAAGTTAGCCTGTGGGTGATATGCAGAGGGCTGTATCTTATTGATATTTAGTAATTTACATACCCGTTTGAACCTTTCGCCGATAAAGCAACTTCCTTTATTCGATAACAGAACAGAAGGTGCTCCAAAGCGTGGGATTTTTAAGTTCTAAAGACATTTTGGTATGTGGTAATGTGTGTTTGTTTTTCTGACAACTATCATATTGTTTAACGTAATTTTATATACAGGACTTCATTGCTGACCACTGAACATATCCCCTGATTCACTCATAAGTTTTGGCGACACCTTGATGTCCAGATAGAATGTTGTCATGTAACTACCTAAGTATGGCCTGTTTCTCTTCCTCATTTAATATTGTAAATTCCTCATCGTTCGTCTGAATCTGTGCACCTAATGTGGATGTTGGTGTTTCTTCTTCTGGGTGCATTGGTTCATCTGTGACAGGATCTGGTTGGGAGGACTCTTGTACTTCCCTTACTTCCCTAATTTTGCTAAGTGCATCTGCGACTGTATTTGATTTCCCTTTGCGATAAACAATTGTGTAACTGTATTCCTCAAGTTTTAACCGGAATCTTAGTGATCTCGAGTATAGATCTTTGACACTGAAAATCCAAAGGAGTGGACGGTGATCGGTACAAACCGTGAAATGTCTGCCAAAGATGTAAGGTCTAAACTGCTTTACCGCCCACGGCAAAGATAACGCTTCCCTTTCCGAAACGGAATAGTGAATTTCTGCTTTATTTAAAGTTCTGGAAATATATGCTACTCGTCTATCTGAGCCTAACCGTCCCTGTGAAAGTACTCCTGTGATTGAATATTGATTTGTGTCTGTGCTAATAATATTAGGAAGACTAGGATCTAAATAAGCTAAAAAAGGTGCTGCTGAAATCATCTTGTCTTTGAGAATTGGGAAAGCATTGTACGTTTTTGGAATCCATTCAAATGGAATTTTTTCTTTAATACTTCATACAATTGTTTAGCTATTTTACTAAAGTTTCTATGAAACGACGATAATAACCAGCAAATCCAAGGAATTTTTTTAATTGCTTTGTGGTCTGAGGAGTTGGGTAATTTTTTTTATTTTTTATGGATCTTGGTAAACTCCATGTTCTGTCAACTTTTGTCCCAGATAAGTGGCCTGTCTTTGTAAGAATTCACATTTATTTGGCTGAAGCCGAAAGGTATGTGTTCTTAATCTATCAAAAATGTCTTTTAACCTCCGAATTTGGACCAAAACAGATGATATCATCTAGATAGACAAAACATCTGTCGCCTTGTATTCTACTCAAAACTACAGTCATAGTCTTGTGAATGGATGCTGGTGAGGAAGCTAACCCCATGGCCATTTTCCGAAACATATAGTGACCCTGACCTGTACTGAATGCTGTTATCGGTTGATCAGGGTGTTTAATAAAAAATTGGTGATACCCTTGAGCTAAGTCTAAGGTGGAAAAGTATTTTGTCTTCCCCAAGGAATCAAGGATTTATGAAATTAGTGGAAGCGGAAAAACAGTTCCTACTGTGATTCCATTTGCTTTACGAAAGTCTACCACAATTCTGTACCGTTGTTGACCACTGGCATCCGATTTTTAGGGTAATACGATAATAGCAAAATTCCACACACTGGTTGATGGAATAATAATCTCATTCACAAGCATTTGATCAATTACTTTCAGGAATGTTGGTTTTATAGCATCTCGAATTCGATACGATCTCTGATTGATGACTGTACCGTGTGCTTCTGGTTTAATTTAATTTCATGGGTGACTGTATTTGTGTGGGTCAACTTATCTCCAGGAAGATGGAATATATCATTATACAATAAACAAATCTCTAGAATTGATCGCTTTTCTTCTTCATTCAAATGATCTATCCTCAAGTTTTCCATTAATAAACTGGTGCGTGTTTTCCCTTGTGTTGGTTGCAAGTGGTTAGTTGTTTGTTTACTTCCTAAAACGCTAACGGTGGACGGTCTGTCAGCTGGATGATCACGTGACACTGACGTCATATCGCGCTCTGCACAATATGGCTGCGCCTCTAACGCTCCAATTCAACACTGTCCTCTCTAGTATTTATCTTGGATGAATTATAACTATCGTTTTCTATTTTGACCAATGATTCAGGAATGAAAACACCTTGAATAACTTCTTGTTTGCTAATAATAGCTTCTGCACAATTTCTGCACTTAACCTGAACCCGTGAAATTCGTTCTTCTCTTGGTCCTACCTTTACATTGTAACCCTCTGGAAGACTTACAATTTCTTTTGTACCTTAAGAATTGTTGTTCAGCTGATTTGAATTACCCGTAAGGTTACTGGAATTACTAGTATCTCTCCGATTAGACGCTTCTACAGTGGGTGTTTTGGTTGGTTTATATTCCTGTTGTTCACTCTGTATATGATGTGTAGTGGATTCATTACTGTTTTAAACGTTATTTGTGTTCGTGTTGCTACGCCTATTTCTTCTGTTTGCATTATTTCCTCGTCTTCAGCGAGAGTTTTTAGGCCATACCTTTTTTTTGGTTTCCTTTAATTGAGAACATTTGTCTCTCGAGCTTTCTGACACCTTGGAGACTATTCTAACCCTATTACTATGTCCACCAATGTTTTCTGGCTCTGACAATATTGGAATGGAATGGCCACTGATACATACAGACAGTTTTTCATATTTAATTATGGCCCCCCGTGTAATTAAAAGATATCTCCCAATTAACCCTTCTTTTACTATATCCATAGATTCTTCAACCACATGAAACTTATACATAATGAACGCATGGTTACTTAGTTTTAAATGAAAACTACTGTTCCTTTTGTTCTCACAGTGTGTGACATAATTCCCTTGATACTTAAGGTCCACTTTGCATCGATTTGAATGTCTTTTGTCAAAGCATTATTGTGAATTAAAGATATTTGTGCTCCCGCGTCAAGTAAGAACAGAATTCCCCATTGTTAACTTATTCGTGGTTAATCTTAATAAAATCATTCCCATGTTCACAGCCTACAGTATGTATTTGGCATATTGACGAGTGTAAGAGTAACTGTTGTTTCTCACACTCTTCGCTCGTTTCCCGAACCTTTATTTGTCTTTTGTGTTGTGTCATTTTTGCAACACTGTGACCTGTAGTGACCGACCTTGTTGCATTTGATGCAGATTGCATTCTTTACTCTAGAGTCTGCAATAATAGGTCCCTTCTAGTGGCAGTACACACAGGTGACATAGCTAACTCTTCAGAACTGTGTGTGTATTTTACATGTTGTGGCAAGGTGACCTTTCTGACAGCAGATTTGGCAAATGAGTTGGCTCCTTCATTCTTTACTAATATGACCTTGTCTATTGAAGAAATAACATTTTTTAATGGCAGTACTCTGTGTGATGTATGTATCTGAACGCCTTATAACTGCATTTTCCTTCTGTGACAACAATGCGCTCTCTTCCATGAGTGCCAATTGAACAGCGATTGGTAAGGTGATAGTGGGATCCCGTGCTCTAATTACAGTCTGAATTCCATCATTATTTATCGACCAAACTAACACTCCCTTTTATGTCTTCTTCAAGAATTTCTTTTGCTACTGAATTTCGAAATTCATGTGCAAGTTTGTCAATTCTCGCGGCCCACTCAACAATTGGTTCTGCCTTACCCTGACGGGCTCCAAAAAGGTTACAAGCATAGTGATCCAATGAACGTCTCTCCCCCTAGTTTTCAATCAAAATATATTTTACAGAATTCCATGATTTTGTAAACTGAGGAACCAACAATTTACCTCTCGCTGATCCACATATCTTTGAATTTACAAAATGAAGGTGAATATCGTGATTTTGATTAGCAGTTTAATTAAATGTAGTTGAAACATTTTTAATAAAAGATTGCAATTTCTCTCTGTCACCACTGAATGAACTTGGAATCAACTTTAATGCTTTTGACACAGAAAGCTTTCCCGCACTATTCTCTTCAGTACCTACATCACTCATTGCGGTATTCATTGTGAAACACTGCAAACTGCGTATTAATCACTGTTATGATGCGTTGTTGACAGCGTGACTAGAATTCTAGTCCCGACCGGACTGTTTTAATGGCGTCGCCCTCTGGTTGGGTGCTCCCTACGTTGCCCCACCACTGCGGACGCGCTGGATGCTGGGACGTGGCCTCGGCTGCCCTCTCTGCGTTGGATTGCGAACTCCTCGCCGGCCCCGTCTTATATGGCTTTCTCGTCTCCGGTGGTTTCCTCCTCCAAGTGCGCTCTTGAAGCTCCGAAAATTACTTTGCTGTGCTAACGTTACGTACTGTTTCCGGATTAGTATTTACCCTCGGCGGCTGCTACACATAAGAAATGTTTTTACAGTGAAATTCTGTCTCTACGACGTACTTATAGGTAAATATTTCTGCTATTATTGATCACTGATTTTACATAATAAATCCTAAAAGCTGACACCATTTATAGGTTCAGTCGCATCCGAGTGGCTGAACACAACAGTGATTTGAGTTCTTCTCCGATCGATCACTCCTCGGTTCGTTTTACCAAAGATATGTGATCGTGTGATCAGAGATATTACGTTCCAACTATTACTTATTGCTAGTAATGAGCTGGTAATCAGTGATAACAATTGAAAATGTAATGTAAATAATAGAGTCCCTTTATTAAAGTCACTGAATATAATTATATGGACAAACATATGAAATAACTGAAAATACTGTATAGGAAGTAGTTCTAATGAAGTTGAAAATCATTACTAATAAAATCTTGTCACTTGGAATATCATTCTGAGCTAGCAGAAGGGTAAATAATGCATTAGCCTTTTCCAAAAAAAAAAAAAAAAAAAAAAAAATCCACACCACGCCTTGCGAGGTGACCCATCATGAGATGGAGAAGGACTTTCTTGAGCGCCTGTTACCGACTGCGCTCCCGAGCTGAAAAGATGGTGGAGGAGTCACGTGGAACTCTTACCATTCGTTTAGTATCCATTACTATGGGCTTTAGAGCTGCTATAGTGGGGAGCTCGTTTCCCACAGGAAGAGCGTCAGCTTAACTTTGACGCTCTGCTGTGTGGATTGAATTAAATTACTTGTCTGTAGGCTTGAGAAAAATTACTATATTCCATAGCTTAAAACCCCTCAATATGCTACAAATGTTTCAATTGCAGAGGATGTAATATTATGAAGGAGTAGAATGTAGAAGTTCCAACTAACATATACACCGAAGCAAGCTTAGCAACTGAAATAGAGAGCCGACTGGACGAACGCACCGCCAAATCTGGCCTTACTGGGTTTTCCGTCTTTACCAACCATCCTGCCCACTGCACCACATACTAAATACATATTTCAATAAATGACGCAAAACAAATTTAAAACCAGTTTACAGCATACTCCACAAAATAATTCTCCACCTTCCCGCATCAACATGGGAAGGAAACCGTAACACAGTGATGGCCAACCTGTTCAGCAGGAGGACCAAATTTTAGAAATAGTTTTCTAGTTTCTTGGAAAAATACTTGAATATTTGAATGAAAGAAACAATATTACAAGTAAAATATACATATTTAGTGAAATATTAAGAATATAATTACTTTAATTTAATTTTTGACTTTGTTTCGGAAACTAAGTGCATCAATGTTGATGTCGAAAGGTTTGTAGTGACCGTTGAAAGTTAAAGTTTATGTATATGATGTATATGATATCCGGGACGCTTGCTGACATACGGCGGGTCGCAGGTTGGCCATCACTGCCGTAACACATCACCCTGCGACAAAAACGAGCATAACACTGAGCAAGGTTCAGCATGGACCAGCTTAATACTTAAACCAGTCTCAGGATTAATCTTTGCTTTTCTCCCTAAGTTTAGTAAACTTCTTGAGGAAGCTAGCCACTGATGACATAATGATATCTGCAAAAAAATGTTATAAATTAAGTCTTACGTGCAAAATACATCCTACACATAATTTTAAAAACCTATAATAGCAGCAATCCAACACACTTCAACTCGCCGGCCATCTAAAAGCATATTACATATTCTCTCCCATGACTTACGATGATGCCACTTCAAAATTAAATAAATACTTTTTTTTAGCTTTTTGAAATAACGGTTCCTTTGTCGTCATTCCTTCTTTTACAAAGGAATTTGGGGAATGCACGTAGCAAATCTGTTTTGGATGGCTGTATTAAAGATATTATGTGATAGAGTCACTACCAAGTATCTTAATGTCCCATTTGCCAACGAATAACAGAATTTTGTTTGATTGTAGTATTTTAGACAAATTGTTGTATGATTTTATTTTTATACACAAACAGAATTAAGTTCCGCCACTATGACACTTGGTTATAGATGACGGACAATACAAATGCACTCACTGAATTGACTAATCTCAGCTGTGAAAAAGAAAAAAAAAACAAATATGTAACAGATATGCAGGCAGTAAATAACCTATTCCCGAGGCCTCATGAAAGGACGGTGATAAAAAAGAAAACTAGTTAAAATATATATATCTGAAATATTCAATAAAAATATTTTTTGTGTGGGGAATTTTTCGTATTTAAAATTCGTTTTGGAATTAATTTCACCAACGGAATTTTGAAAGAAAAAATTGCTTAGACATGTGTCTCATCAGATTTGGGATTATCTGACACGTGGCTTTTTCAAAAGTCAGTAAAAACATAAATAATGCGGGAACTGAATTAAGGATCAATTATTTTTAAGAAAATCGCCCATTTTGTATAAAATACGATAAAACTGATAAATAATAATTTAATTTCATACTGTTGAATCAATGTTGACCTCCAAACTGTTTAATTTTTTCAATCTGGAATTAATTTTGGCCATTCCAACAGATGCCAATGGATTTATAAGTTTTTTTCTTATAATTTTGGAAAATGTTAGCAACAATTAATAAGAAAATGATGAACATGCATATTAAAAAAAATGCTTGAGGAGTAATAGGCGAATACACATTTTACTTATATACGTAGATAAACGATACATCAAAAGTTAACGCAGAAGTTCCAGGAAAAGGATTTCTATTTACACAACTGTAATAATGTTAATCAGATAAATTGTAATACCAAAACATCTTATACACATGCAAAGATTAAATTCGTATCCGTATGCACGAATAGCTTTTCTTAAAATAGTATATTATTCCAAATGAAAACAGAGGTATCTTATACTAAGTTCGACGCCTTGTTTCAGAGTTCAGTCAGAGGGTGAGAAAAGAGAGTCTTGCATCGTTTTTAGCACTGAGATTGCTAAAAACATTCTTTGTATTGCAGAGCTAACCTTGCGATTAAGCAATTGTCTGTAATTTTAGGTATCTATCTGATTTTAATCAAACTTCGCGTTTAGTGCTGTCATGTGTTGTTTGCAATAAATGTAGATTATATCAAATAGTGTTCATGAAAACTGCAAGGAAAATAAAAAGAATCCGGTTCTCAGAATTAAATTTTTAATTACACATTATAATATTTGAAGAACAACATAGAAATCATAATCCTAGATTATCTGCTACACGCAAATCCACTGACTGAATAATACGTGAGGAGGTATTTGAGAGACAACGTGCAGTTGTTATTAACTGCTGAGGTTAGTTACTGAGTGATGATACCCCAGACAGTCTCGCAAAAATGCATGTGTGTAACAGTATCATATTATGGGGGCAGGGAAGGTAACACCTGTTATTGCGCTCCACTTTTGTCCTAAAGGAGACTTTAAACAATCGAAATATTGACAATACTTTCTTATAATGACAATAATATTGACCGTGTAGGGTGAAAAAATTGTATTGATAATCGATATTGATGCAGTATTGTCGGAAATCCAGATTTTCTGTTATTCGGACATACTGAAAGTGGAGGGGATATTGTCAGTATTATTGATCGTGTAGGTGTGAGCGTCAATGTTTCCATCAATACTCAGTTAAATTTTGTCGCACTTCGGTGAGGGTGAAGAAGTGGCGACAATGACCGACCGTATTACTTTCTTATTTTGTGGACGCGCCGCGTATTTTCATTCACAATTAAAGCACGGAGTTGTATTCTGGGGTTCGCAGCAATGAATAAAGTCATCTTAGATGACAAATTAATTTCAAAATTTTATAATTTTCATTGGTTTGACGGCAGGTTTTTATTTAATCATATCTGTTGTCCGACTACATAGTTTATGATTCTTAAATACTTCAGATAAACCCAGTACGTTCTTAGGAATTTCCCAACTATTTTGTCCGGGTCAGGTTAACGAAACTTCAAAACAAGTAATTCAACAGTTTAAAAATATAGTAAAACTGTTTTAAAATAAATCTTCCGTATCAAGGTGGTCAGAATTTACTTTAATTTTTATAATAATTACTAAGAAACAGTTGCACACAGTCCGTGACAAATTTCGCAAAGTCATCAAAAACGCTGAGGGAATTCAAAATTAAAATTCGTAAATCGCAAAAGTAGATGGGGAAGGAATTTAACAATCAAATTATATAAGATGATTAAAAAATACAATTATAAGAGGTAGTTAGATGGCTATGGGAATTGCCACCGGAGCGTTGCTCCATCCCAATTAAATTAATAATAATAATTTTCCTCGCCTCAATCATTTGAGCTGAGGTAGATTTGATTATCCCTTGCAAGGAAATTATGAAAATAGCAACATGTAACTGTAACTGCTGCAGCTTTTGGCAGCAGTAAGTTGGTAGGGTTTTTGGAACAAACCAACATCTAAATTCTATATTTAAAATGGTTTTCTACAAATGCGCAAGCTCGTGACAACTGCTTATTGAAAATTTGTCCATGTACACTCAGCAATCTTTTACAGTAGGTTTTCAATAAATTGTTGTGTAATACAAATAACCAACTGATTCTTGCGTATTTGTCTTCGTATATAAATAAAATCGGGAACTGCACCACTTTCGGTACCTGCCAGAAACTGGTACTAACCTGTTGTAATTTACATCAGTCGCTTCGTCAACATGTCCTCTTCACGTTTTGTGATCATACATTGGCGAAAAGTCGCCAGGAATTTAATTAAAAATGCCGAAATATGAAATGCTGAGCAACTGCTAAATGCTTTCAGCACTGCTAAAATAACATAAAAATTATCGGTACAGGGAGCATTTCAACCTAAAAAGTTTAGTTTTGTCGTAGAAATCGTGGTTAGGTTGAAATACGGCCTGGACCAAGTGATAAAAAATTACGAAATTTTGGCTGTGCGGCATCTAACACGCAAAGCCTTATTTGTTTACAATGGAATCTCTGGTTACTCGTTGCTATGTAAGATGGCGGTCATCACCGTATTACAACTCCGATAAATATTGCGTGTTTGTCAATTTTGTGCGACTTTTTACAAAGGAGTAGAGCTGAAATGGCATGAAAACATTACAACAAAGGATTAAATCAACATTTTAAGAGACTGTCACTGATTTTTTCAACGTTGGCGGCATGTAACTACTGTGCGTCATGTCATATTTCGGCATTTTTAATTAAATTCCTGGCGACTTTTCCGGAATGAATGATCGCAAAATGTGAAGAGGACATATTGACGAAGCGACTGATGTAAATTTCAACAGGTTAGTACCAGTTTCTGGCAGGTACCGAAAGTGGTGCAGTTCCCATAAAATCTATTTGTTTCTTCAGAAAAAGATTTCATAAGATCTTCTGTTAAAAATATCAGGAAAATTACAGAATGATGGAATTTTGATCTAATCCTTATTTGTGTCCTGCAGCTGAATCGTCAAACGCATGCACAAAAGGATGAGAGCCGTTTTTTCTTCCAGTCAAACCTGTCACTAAAACGTCCTGTTTTTCCACATATTTAGCTCTCGCTACCTGAAGCTTCAGTTTCTGAAGAATTTTCACCTCTTGTGGAGAAAGATCGTTGTTTCACACTAGCTGATTTTCACAGCTTAGCACTATTGCTTCGAGATCCTATCGAAGAGTCATCAATATCATCCATATCAAAGAGATCATTCTCACAGTCGCTTCTAGTAAGAATCTCCATGATTTCTTCCTCAGTACAAACACGAAGGCGAGTAATTTTTTCAGTAAAAACTGAAATGAAAATAGCAATGCAAATAAGATCGCAGCTGCAAATGCTCACGGGCCGAACGTTCAAAAGCAATTAACCAGCCGGGGTGGAAATACGGCTACCTGATCTGACCGCTAAGTGGGTCGTGCATTAACATTTGCAGAGAACACAGGGACCCCAGCGGCTGGACGACTTAACGCGTCCAGAGCACAGACAGGGCGGCAAGGCGGCGCGTGTATACACGTCCAGAGCACCTGACGGAAGGAACAAGGGCGTGAGTAAACACGTCTAGAGCACCTGGGCGCAGTAGTAGCCACGTTAGTCAACGTGTCTACAGCAGTCAAAGGGTTAAACTACCAATCTGCATGCATTTTTGGTTTGTATAAGTTACGGGGAAATATATTTCTTCCGTTAAAAAGTTCTCAAATTCTCCATGTACAGTGTGCTTTAATTTTGATTGTCATTAAGCTTTGCATAGTTTATCACTAAAATTATATGGTTATCTAAATAACTGATTAAGGGAGGCAGCGGGATTTCTTTGTATAATTACAAAACCACTGCATCTACATTTGCATAAGTCAGAGTTTTTTTTTTTCAAAGAATATTCAGCAACCATAGATCATTATTAATACAAAAAATAAATTTATATCTTTCTGGAGCATAAGTTCATTTTCGCTCAATAGTTCAGTTTGCAGCAACATTATTTTCGATTAAAGTTTGAATCGTACCGATTACGTGTACCTTCCTTTTATTCTTTAATTTTTTATTTTGATTAAACTTTATATAGTCTGTCAGTAAAATTATATAGTTATTTAAATAACTGTTTAAGGGAAGGAGCGTTAGCTTTTGTGTAATTACAAAACCGACGCATCTATATTTACACAAGTCACAGATTTATTTACAAAGAACATTCAACAACCATAGATAATCCAAAATACAAAAAATTAAATTAATAGTTCACTTTCTTGAGAATAAGTGACTGTGGAAGGATATCTATCATAAAATGTTCTTGGTGTGCACGTAATTTTTGTTTCAAATGTTTGTATGATTTACATCATTCATCATTTGGGTATTTCTCAAAGGAAAATAAATTATTTGGAGACTTTATTTCAAAACAAATGTAAAATGCTACAAAATCAAATAGCAATAAAAAAAATAGAAACAGATTTTTTTTTGTGGGTAGTGGGATCGAACTGATGACGCCAGCTCATGATCCCACCGCCTCAACACGCACGGTTAAACTGACGTTATTAACAAGTGGTCTTCCGTAGCGGTATAACTCATTTAGGCACAATTTTTACTCATTTTAATCCCCGATTTCTCTCAAACGGAGGCCCACCAGACAGAACTGCTTTAGGACGAGAAACTACAGGTGACGTACTATTTACCAGACTTGTTCGTTCTACGATAGCGATTTCCAAATTGAAGACCTCTCCTTGCTAGCACGCACGAATGAAAATAATTATAATTTATTTGTGTGTGTGTGTTTTTTTTTTGCAAAAATAATGAATGACTGTACATCTAGAATATAATTTGAATTAGTATGTTCAATTTCACGTCTTAAGGTGCAGCAATTTTTCAAAAAGTGTACCACTAGGTGTGCACAATCCGTCGCCTAGTGTAAGGGCTCGCTCGCCCTAATTATCTTGACAAACAAGTGCTTAGCTTAAGAGATCGGTTCGAATGAGACATATTTAAAAGAGTTGTTGTGTGTTACTGGATTGCTGAGATAAAACCTTGATTACTATATGAAGGGTTTTGCCATTTTGCCATGGTCTGTCACCATTGTGTCAAACTGTGAATTGACGATATGGCACTCGAATTTCACCCTCTGCAGCGATTGGTGAGTTTCATCGCATGCCAGCGCAGTTTCCATGAGTGGCATCGAAGACCGCAAAGGCGATTAGCGGAATGAACTACCTTAGGTCGTTCATTCTAAATTTCAAACTAGAGACTGTAACACTTACTACCTCATAATTAGAAGTCTATACCGAAATTTAAACCTTAACCGCTTGGGCGGTTGAAGCAACAATTGCGCGCTTCATTGCCGAAATTAGAAGTTGAAGTAGAGCCAAAGCTAGATATGAAGTCACTCTTTTGTGCTAGCTCGGTCCGCTCCAAATGCAGCTCAAATGCAGTTTTCTCGGGTGTGCCGAAAGCAGTTGCGGTCGTTTACAAACAGGATTCCGCCAGGGTTGGTCCTGAAAAGGAACAAATGTTTAAACATTGATTATAAATATCAATAATGCTATTTGTTCGCTAGGTAAAGTCTTTCCCTCACTTTAAGTCGCTGGTACTGCCTTCTCTCTGCAAAAAACTATTTAATTTGTCCCAAGCGAGTATTCCTACCACATTCTACACTGCTTAGTATCCGTCCTTCATTCTTAATTTAAGTCTTTCGACTGTTGATGAGTTTCAAACAGATAAGCTAACTTCATCGTTGTGGGTTCGTTGTCCCCAGGGGCCTGTTCCTACCCATTTCTGAAGGACCCTGTCTGGATCACTGGAGTGTGTCTATCCTCCAGTCAACTGCATATTACATTACCCACAGGACATGCAATAAAATCTCGCTTCCTTCATCCAGGTTACGGTTTTCCATGTGCTTCTAAAATCGCTTCATGGACAAATTTCTTCCCGTTCCTTGACTACAATCGTTTCCCATTTCTAATTTATTTACTGGCACAGTTCAACGTTTCTCAAGCTTTTATAACCCGAGGACCAGTTAAGTGTCAAAAATAACGCTGCGGACCACTAACTCATATATGCCTAATTTTTTACCTATATGTTATTATATTAACATGACGACCGTATTTTATTACACCTTATATCATCAGAAATCTAAAAGCGTGTTTTGAATTTCTAGGGAAAAACGGTTATTACATTGGAGGTGAACTATTAAAAGTTAATTACAAATTCACCAGACTCTTAAGATATAGAAACAAAATAAATAATAATGTTAATACAGGCTGGATGCTTCCACCAATATACATGCACAAAATAAAATAAAAGACACTAGACATTAAAACTTTTATTTTTGTTTACTTCGCCACTTTGATGTTACCAACCTTACCATGTATACCTCACACCTACTACAAGACACTCATAAAACGGTTACTTGCTTAATCCTTGGACGAACTGCACTCTTTTTGATTCTTATTGATACTGAATATACTACACCTACATATACATCTATACTCTGCAATTCACAAATATTGTGGGTGGCTGAGGGTGCTATGCACCAAACCTAATTCCGTGACTGTTATACAAACAATGCTCTATCAGAATTTATCCTGGTCTTTGAAAGAATCGTAGTTTTTAAAAAGTTGTCCTTGTAGTTTATACGCGATTATAGGCTTATATAGTACGAATACGGTATCTAAATTTAAAATATTTTGCCATCTACTCGGACCACTAGTGTTCCAGGGACCACAGGGAAACGCTGCCCTAGTTCCTTAGATTCCTGTTGTGGATGGACCTCTGTGAAGTGGAGCATGGCGTGGTTAATATACGCTGAAGAATAAAAATTCACTGGATGGGAAGTTGCAAATATCTAGATGACCATATTGCCGCCGAAGAAACGTATAAATATGCCGTACACCGTCGATACCGTAGTACTGACGTGACTGTGACCGCAACACACACTTTGAACACGCAATGGTTGCTGGATGGAGGCATTCCATTTCGGCAACATTCCTATATCTACAGGGTCAGGAGTGTTATTTGAATATGTAATTAACCGCATTACCTCCCTTCATGGACAACGTAGTGGCCGACGATGTCCACTTAGTGACAGGGACCAGCGACGTTTATGTCGATGCGTCAGTGATGACAGACGGACAACAATGCGTCAAACAACAGCAACAATCAGTGTGTGACGTGCGACAGACGTTTCCGTGCAGACAGTGCAGCGAAATTTGACGTTGATGGGATATGGCAGCAAAAGACTGACGCGAGTGCCTCAATTAACAAAACGCCATCGGCGGCAGAGCCTCTCCTGGATGGCTGGAAAAATATTGCGTGGCCAGATGACTGATGATTCCAATTGGTAAACTCTGATACTAGGTTTCATGTATGGCGCAAACCCCCACGAGGCCATGAACCCAGGTTGTCAGGAAGGCACCTTGCAAGCTGATGGTTGTTCCATCCTATTATGAACTGTGGTTAAGTGGCATGGACCGGTGCCTCTTCGTATATTGACTGGAAATGGTTGTGTTCATTTACTTTGAGACCGTTTGCTGCCATTCATGTCCTCCATGCTCCAAAACAAGGACGGTCTTTTCCGGGACAACAGTGCGCCATGTAGGGGCGGGAAGGAGGGGGAAAATCGTTCACGACTGGTTTGAGGAATATTCTGAACCATTCCAACAAACTATTTGGCCACCTAGATAGAACATATGTGGAACAAGATCGGCGAGATCGCTCCCAATATCCCGTGCTTCAAACACTTTCGGAATTATTGCCGGCTGTAGAGGAATCATGGCAGATTTTTTTCCTCAGTAGATTTCCAAAGACTTGTTGTTGCACTTCGTCCAGTAAAAGGGGATTCTTCACAGTATTACAAGGTATCTCATGACTTTTGTTATTTCAGTGTATATGTATACAAAATGAATCACAGTCACACAAAATAAATAATCAGCAATATCTACAGATGAATTACAGAAAGGGAATATTAGATACAGTTAATTGTTTTGTACAAATTCGAGTTGTCAATAAGAAAATCTTTCAGATTTTTTGTACACTTTTTTAGTGTGCTCAGACTGTTTTATTCTTTTAAGAAGTTTACTAAACAGATGTGTCACAGAATAATTAATGTCTTTTTTCACTAATCACAATTATGTTTGTGTTTTATACAAGTTATTCTTGTATTGAAATTGTGTACCTGTGAATTTGATATATACAAATTAAAATTTTCTGTGACAAAGCACATGAGAGGACATACGCTAGCGGAAAAATATTTGCAACACCCGCGAGAACCGTGTTAATCGGAACATGGGCATAATATCTGCATGCTGAGAGTATTATAAAAAGGACTTATTAGATACAATTAATTGTTTTGTACTAATTCGAGTTGTCAATAAGAAAATATTTCAGTCTTTTAAATGGCACTGAACAGGTCTATTGGTGTGCCCTCTGTGACGGACCTGTAAGTTAGTCACTACAAGGACTTCGGGATGGTAAGCCGATCACAAGCGAGAGGAGATGGCCGAGGCAATCGGCGGATCGAATATTCATAAAGAAGAAGATAAAAAGGAAAATCTTGTATACCAAAACGATGAAGACATTGTGGAGCCAGTAAAGAAGAAAATAGCGGAACGAGTGAGTGATATTGAGGAAGAAGAAACGTACAACCTCAGGAGAAGCAACCAGCGGTAGAGAAAAAGCAAACACACAAAACAAATAAAGAAGATCTAATTTCACCGGAGACGACTAGAAACAAGAATAAACGATCAGAGACATAAACAGAAGTGGAATGCAGAGAGAAGGAAAAAAAGATAGCCCACCACTCACGGAAAACAGAGAAGCAAGTAAAGACAGCAAAAATATGTTTACACAACACAACAGCCTGTAAAAAGCCCACTCAGAAGACCCATTCATAGTGATTGTAGAATCAATTGGTGAAGGAAGTATTCAATACCCTGCATAACTAAGGACGGTATTTTACAATAATATTTCTGGACTGAAACGAATAAACCAACAAGGCAAGATTAAAATGGCCATAGAATTTATAGAAGCGGATATATCCAATAAATTTATGGCTTACCATATGATGTTACAGTCGATGGGCTTGAAGACATTCGTACAAGATAGTAGAGTGTAGAGGAGTGATCATGTCCGTACCACTGGACTTACCGGAAGAAGAGATAAAACTAAATGCTTAATCGGAGGCGCCAATCATCGACATAAGGCACTTCGCCAAGAAAACACAATTGGATGGAAAGACGGTGACCACACTACTAAGAACGGTGCAGATAACTTTCTAGAGTCAATTCCTGCCATAGTACATAAAATATATTTATTAACTCAGATTCAAGGTGGCGACATATATGTACCCAGTAACACAATGTTATAAATGCCAGAGATTTGGAGACGTGGAACTTAATTGCAAATGAAAGAAAAGACGTACAAAATATGACGAAGAACTCAAAATATGAGAATGTCAAAAGGAAATTCCAAAATGTTTAAATTACAGTAGTGAGCACGCCGCCAATAACAGAAAACAACAGGAGAAGAAAAAAGTGAAGCAAGCAAAAGACAACAGACCTGCAGGGATGCTGGGGTATGAGTACAAACACAGAGACTTGTTCACGCTACAGAAAAGAACATTCAGTAATTTCACTATCGATAAGGCACTGCCATACACTGGGTAGTGACACCAGAAGGCAACAAATGTGGTGACAGATATTTCAGGAGGCCCAAATCGAGGAAGTAACCAACACAGAATGTAATGAAAAGATGATTACCATCATAGTTAAAACAATAATGAAAGTTCTAGCACAATATATTAAGGGCAAAATGTCACTGACTGTAATCCAAAAAGTACAAGTTATAGAAGTATAATACAATAAATGAAAGAGATAAGCCCACGTACGCAAAATTTCGAGAACCCCAGTGCAACAACTGAAAATTGCAAGAAGAAGACCAATAAACATTTTACAGTGGAACGCTAGAAGTCTATATAATAAATGGAACTACCTCCAAAAAACACAGAGAAGACGTGGTTATCATCACGGAAACTTGGCTAAACCAAACACACCCGCTCATTCATAGCATCTACAACATCTATAGGAAGGACAGGGAAGACCGAAATGGTAGTGTGGCGATCATGGTCAGAAGCTCCATCGGAAACATGGTGATATCTTAATGTTACTGAAGAACAATGATGGGAAATAGCCAGTACCCACCAAGAAGTATTCTGGGAGGAGACTTTAACGCCAATAATCCACTGTTACACGACAGTTGAACAGAACAGCAAGGGGAAGAGATCCCAGCTGCAATTACGTCATCCACATTTACCACTCTCAATAAGGATTCTGGAACCAGAATAGGCACACATCACCAAAGAAGATCGTTGCCTGACCCTTCTATAGTATCAGAAAACTTAAGACACAAAACAATTTGGGAAATACTAAAGAAACCCTGGGCAGTGACCATTTCGTTATAAAAATCACCATAGATTCACCGGTTAAACTCAATCACCCACCACTAAGAACATTATGGAATTTCAAATGATCAAAATGGGAACATTATCAAGAGAAGATAAACACGCCACATCTGCAGCCAAAGAGTATATACCATGACCAAAATCAAGGAGATGGACAGCGGAATGCTCCAAAGCCGACGCCTAGCCATCAAAGCATACATACAGCGTCCGTCAGTGAATAAATTGCTATGCTCAGGAAGGCAATAGTGGAAGCCAGGTCCACCATAAGAAGGGCAAAAAGAAAATGATGGGAAAATTCTGTGACAAAATAAAATACGGAATCACTACTCAAGAACTGTGGAAAAAACTAAGATGGTTCAAAGGAAACAAATCTTACTCCAACTAGATCACCAGTAACACAGAAGTATCGGAAAAATTCTTATCCCTGACTGCGCTAGAATGGGACGGGGACGATGCTAAAAAGCGAGACACTGAGCTAAAGAGATTGGACCACACCAAGTTCAAAATATCAGAGCTATAATGTGCCTTAAAAAAGGAAGCTACATCCCACAGAACACAGGGGATAACATGCTCCATGATAGAAACGCTTATACCAAGAGCGAAATAGAAGTTGCTGGACGTATGTAATAACTTGCTGGCAAGAACATATGTGCCGGAACAGTGGAAGAATATCGCCATCAAATCAGTCCCAAAGGCGAATAAGCACAAAACTAAAAGTGATTCTTATAGACCTATGTCATTAATATCCTAGCTAGCAAATATAATACGTATAATAATCAAATACAGAATGAAATGGTTCATCGACCATCACAATAAGTTCGACAGCCAAACAATGGGATTCCTAAAAGAGTACGAAACAATAGACAACATAAATACATTAGTCACGAACACACTGCTAAGCTAAGTTAGGGGAAATTACCTCTTCGCCACCTCCTTGACGTCAAGGACGCAAACAACAACGTCCAGGTTAACATCCTTCAAGAAGCCTTGGACAACATCGGCCTGCCATGAGAAATCGTTATGAGGTGCACTACATACGTTTTGAGCGTAGAGTAAATGCATTATGTACCGCTGAAGGAGAAAGACATATTCGACATGTATATCAGGGACTACCCCAAGGGGCTCCCATGAGTCCCATATTATTCAACATATTATCGCGTGGTAATTATGGTTTATATTAATAATAACATCTACGCTACTTTATGTGAAGGTCATATACACAGTCCAGTCACATTAATGTGACCTCTCAAAAATCAGAATAACCATCTTTGGCAGAGCGGACCGCTGCGAGGCGTGCAGGAAGAGAGTCAGTTAGGTTTCTGAAGGTGTTCACTGGGATGTTGAGCCATGCCGACTCCATTGCCCTGGCCAGCTGCGCTAGATTACGTGGTTGAGGATCCATGGCGCGAACAACCCGATCGAGGTAGTCCCACAGCGTTCTGGCCTCGCATTCGGGAGGACGGCGGTTCGAATCCCCGTCCGGGCATCCAGATTTGGGTTTTCCATGGTTTCCCCAAATCACTCCAGGTGAATGCCGGGATGCTTCCTTCAAAAGGCCATGGCCGAATTCCTTCCCATTCCTTGCCCCCATCCTTTCCCGTCTCTAAAGACCACGTTGTTAAAAATTCCAGCCTTCGTCGCCGATGAATAGCAGACGGCATAGGTGCATTAACCAGGCGTCTGCTGCGGAGGCCCATGCGCAGCAACGTTCGCTGAACCGTTGTTGAGGATACACTCTTGGCAGCCCCTTGGTTCATCTGGGCGGCCAGTTGCTCAACAGTTGCACGTCTATTTGCCCGAACGCATCTCCGTAGCCTTCGTTCACCTCTGTCATCTATAGCCCGTGGTGCACCACATGTTCCACGCCGCTGATTTTGAATAGTGCCATTTTGCCATGCACGGTATACTTTCACCATGGCGGCACGTGAACAGTTCACAAAATTAGCCGTTTCCGAAATGCTTCCACCCTTGGCCCGAAAGCCAATAATCATGCCCTTTTGGATGTCGGATAAATCGCTACATTTCTGAATTACGCCAACGACTGAAATGCTTTCTGATGTCCTAGGACATCCTTTATATACACTCCACTGTAATGTGCTGCCACCTGCCTTCTGTGATTGGTTATTTAACGTTGACGTCGAAAGTAGGTGGTGGTCACATTAAAGTGACTGGACTGTATATTTTTAACATTTCCTTTTTCATTAAAATACATAATTCTTTTTCATATCACATCTAGAAAACAAAACATACAACTGAACTCTCTTTCTCATAATAATGTTATTACAAAGACCCTATTATATATTAAACATCAGTGATACTAGGACAGTCTACTGTACTTACAACAACTGAGGCATAAGCCCCTATTGTTATTAAAAATACATAAAATGAATTAATTTTTTTGTTTTTAGCAATATTTGGAGTCATACATGCCCCCCATTTTGGCGTTATAGATTTTTTCACCATAAAAAAACAGGAACGACAAAATGTCCACATCGACGCCACACATGTCCACATTTAAATACTTTAAATATTCCTTTATATCCATACTTTCGAAAACATTGAAATTCAGATTCAGGGTAGGTTAAAAGGAATTTGTTATCAATACACAATACTTTCATTCAATCTTTGGGCTTGAAGCACACAAAGAAAATATATATATTACAAAGTTTTAAACATTTACGCATCATATCATCAGTTTATCATCAACGGGGTCCTCCATTACCGTATAAAACCTTAAGTCTGCCACATTGCGAAAGCCCAAAGCTTTATTAGATTGCGGGTATACTAACCAATATGCGTTGGGGTGCGGTTTATTAGCAAACCTAAATGGCCCATGATAAATGTCAAAAAACTTTTTAATCTCCTATTAGCACGATTTTATATGCGTTCTGACCAACACAAGATCTCCCAAATAGTACCTTGTCGGTATATGCCCTTTATTATGTCTTTTTTTTTATACTCAACTTCTTTTTTCTTTTTTCTCACATTCTCTGGAATTCAGCAAAATAACGAAAAGTTTGGTTGTATGGAGCTTATAGCCTCACGCGCTGCATTTATTTTGCTAGCTCCAGCTAGTATAAATTAGTTCCCCAAGGGAAAATCCACATTCTTGTTAATTGTGCTTTCTTTCTACAGTAGGAGATACATTGCCACTTTCTCATCTTCATTATTAAACCCTTCATCAATCCTAACATTACCACTAAATTAATTTCCTTCGTTGTCATCACATAGCAACTCTTCTTCTTCTTTTTTGTTTTAGATACTGCTCTACTGTAATTTTCTTCTTATCTCCTGCTAAACTTCTTTACGAATACCTGATGCTTCTTTGTTCTTCATCTCATAACATATGTATACAGGAGGTTCGTGTGCCCCCACAAAAATATTTGGGGTTGTTAGGACTCCAACTTTTAGCATGTTTTCCTTTTCTTCCTTCTTTACCAGTTCCTTTCCATTTCTTGTTCGCTTGCCTTGAACATCGATCTCTCATTTCCTGAGTGTCGATTTTCTTCTCCGCATTTCCCATAATTTCTCTCAACAAAATGGTTCATATTTTCTCCCTTCTATCGGAATATTGTCAACCTAACCCTGCCATTCTGTTCATTTTCTCTTGTCGTCACGTTGTGTGCTCTGTGATTATTTGCAAGAGGTTCTTCAAGGCGTTCTAGAAAGAGCTTCAGAAATGCTGACATTTTTCACTGACTTCGCAGCTCCATCTAAGAGCATCTGCTTTAAACATATTCTTCAAATATTTAATCTTTTTCTTGTCCGAACATTTCTGCAGATTTTACAAAAATTTCAAAATGTATGCTTCCACCAGGAGTAAGTTTAATTTCCTCTAACTTTTTCAGTTATCTGTTACATTGTTACCATTCATAATCGCGAAACGCTGTCACGCCATATCTCTGACTACACTATCGATCATTTTCGGTTCTCCATTATATTTGACATTCTCAATTTGCTCCAGCTCATTTTTGGTCCTTGCAGCTACTTTTTCGTTTACTATTGTCACCCGTTGGTCAACATCGGTAGAGTATATCTTTAATTTATCCTTGTCATTCTTGATGTTCATTTGTCTGCTATAAATCGCACTGCTAAAATTCTCAATGGCGTCATATTTTCCTTTTAAATCAATGACATTGTCCATTACCTCATTTGCCACTTCTTCTATGCATCCATGCTTCAAAATTCCCTCATTCTCATTTACATGTTCATATACATTCTGTGTTTTAATCAGGGGCGGCCCTAGGGTGGTGCGAGCGGTGCGACCGCACCGGGCGCCGTCGTATGGGGGGTGCCGAAATTGCAGCGAGCGATCATCTGTGTAAAATATGAAAAATAAATTCTATACAACCCAGCTTGCTGTTCACATTTAAAAAAATTAATTGATCATCAAGGAGAATTTATAAACGTAAGAGCTTCCGTTTAATATATAGTCCGAGTCAGCTCGAGTTACTCTATTCCAGAAAACCACAAAACGTCCATAGTTAGCACTCTCCGGAGTCGCACCACGCCTGTTTCCTGCCTTTTCGGATCTAATCTTGCAGTGGATCTACGAATTTCCCGAGCCAGTGCAAAGACCTGCTACTGCCACCCCTTCGAATATGAATTTATGAATTCGCCGCCCGCAGCAGTTTAAAGCTGTTATTTGATTTTTCCGCCTCCTGAACGGTGCCGCTCAGAGCAGTAGAGCTAAGAAAGAAGGTCACCGCTCACGAATTTGTCATTTACCACCCCTTTTAATTTAATTGCAATGGAGCACACGCTCCGGTGGAAATTTCCCTACACACCCAACTTCCCCCTATCCTTCACCCACCTACATTTGCCCTCTAAAAATTTCAACTTTAAATTCTTTTGACGTTTTCGGTAAGTTTTTCATCATTCCCCTTGGTAACTCATTCCAATCCCTGACACCCTTACCTAAAAAAGAAAATCTTCCCACACCCTTGTGCCTGAAATCAAGTGCCAGCTTGTGGTCATCGTCATCTTTTCCCTTCCATGAACTACTATTTCATACCTACTGCAATATCTTCCCATGCTTCATCGCCAGTATGTACACTCCCATTACCCTCCTCCTGTCTTGCAATGAATCCCATTCCAGCTCCTTTATCATATCTATCACTGATTGCATTCTGCGATAATTTCCAGAAACAAATCTAGCAACCCTTCTTTGCACCTTCTCCAACTCCTGTATTTGATACTCAAAATGTGGGTCCCACAATACACTACCATATTCGAGCAATGGTCTGACCAAAGTTTTGTAACCCAATTCCTTTACTTCTCTCGTGCATCCCCTCATCACTCTCTTCATGAAGTGCAGAATTTTGAAACATTTTCCTACCACCTGTCCAATGTGTCCTGCCCAGTTAAGCTTATTATCAAATGTAATGCCAAGATATTTACATTTCAAGTCTTCAGCAAGCAATTCTTTCCCCACCTTATATTCATAATTAACCTTATGTTTTTTATTTGTGTATCTAATTAGCTGACTCTTCTTTGCATTTATCTTCATCCCATGTTTACCAACCCAACTAGATATCGTGTCTAGATCACCCTGCAACTGTTTACAGTCCTCTATTGTTTTGATCCTTTTAAACAGCATTATGTCATCTGCAAACACTCTAATTTCGGTAGTAAACAATCAACACAATTATTCATTAGAATAATGAATAGCAATGGTCCCAATACGCTACCCTGCGGCACTCCCATTTTTACTTCCACTTCCTTTGATACCGCATTTCCTACCCCCTTTAAACACTATTTTGCCGCCCGGGGTAAGCTCCCCGGTTTAACCCCTCTAGATACGGTACAGTCATGTAGGTGCGTGTGCATGAGGCGAGATTCAACCTACTTATCTACTTCTACGATGTTAGACCTTAGGTGACTGCAATTAATGTCGGTAGCGTAAATATTTACAAAATATAATGTGTCATTTATAGACAAGACATGTCGCTACATTTTTTTCTTAAAAGAAATAAACTAAACCAAGGTAAAACTGAGGAGGTTTCAAAATTGCTTGCATAATTTCTTAGAGGTGTTATCTGAATCGTCGTCATCACAACTACTTCAACATCTGATGGAAGGAAACTTATTTTATAGAAGTTCTTCAGAGGAGGCTCATAATGATAAAGAGCAGCATGGCAAGAAGATTTAGCTATGGCCGCAACGGCGTCTGCACTTCAAAATGGGGTATACCAGATATACACCGTCGCAAATTATGATAATATTTCAAAATGGTTGCTCATTGACCCTGTAATCAGAGATGAAATAATTATTCGAGCAACGGAAAAATTCAAGAAAAAAATTATGGACGCCTTTTCTTAAAAACGCATTTTCAAAGAGTATTATCAAATGGAGAAACTTATAAAAGAAGATGGCTGGTTTCCTCTAAATCTGCAGACTGCAGATAAAGTATTTTGTTTTTACCTTTGTTTATTCTTATTTGGGAAAAGAAGAATTCGATGACTGGAGCAACTTATCAGAGCATCTTAAAACTTAGGAAACTTCTTCACATCGCCAGTACAACTGAGTTGGACAGAAGCGTTGATTGACTGAAGAACCTCAATATAATAGGCAAGCATTTGTAAACACAGATTGAAGACGAAAAATCACGGTAGGTTGCTATCCTTGAATGAATGATGTCCAAAATATTCCTTTTATCAAGCAATAATTCTCTTTCAGTGGAAGCTTTGGATCTAAAACACTAATTACTTCTAATAATCGTAACTAACTGGATATATTTCAACTGCTAGGAAAATATGGCACTGTGATGATGGAGCATCTACGCCTTATTGCTAATAAGGAGACTAATGTCTATTATTTTGAAAAATGTATTTAAAACGATTGAAGTTTTTAATAAAATTTTTACTATGGTTAAGTCATCTAACTACTTTTCCATCATACTGAATTGAACTCTTGTTGTCAGTCGCGTGGAACTATTATCTTTAACATTGTTTTTGTTGATGACGAAATCAAAGTGCATGAGTGTTTCGTTGCTTTTAAGTTGGTAAGTGACTATTCGGGACATGAGAGCTGTACACACAGGCCTCTATATTAATGATACGATTTGGATATAAACGATTTTTTAGGCCAAAGATATGGCAATGGATCCAATATGATAGGAAGAGACAAAGGTGTCCAAAGTAGAATTCTGAACCAACATCTTCTCAAGTATTTTTAATCCATTTAGCTGTCATTAAAGTTGGTCTGGCAGGTACCGCCAAAACGTCAATTATATCGGCTTCTTCGTCCGGATTTATTTAAAGAATATTTGTTCCATTTTCTCGATCAACAAAGGTATGCGAATTGGTATGCAAGAACTTAATACTATCGCCAAAAAAAAAAAAAAAAAAAAATATGGCCAAATTCATTCGCACAATAGAGTTTCTAGCCTTGCTGAAGACCATTATCAGTTTATCACTATTCTTCAATTCGTGACGCCCTTCCGGAAACGAATTATTCACTTGCAGCAACAGAGGCCTTGTCGCTGAGCCAGATCATTGAGCAATTTGAGTTTATAGTTACAATGGTGATTTGATATTGATTAAAGTATTATTGTAATCAAGGCTATCCAGGATGAAAGGAGATTCATGAAAGGCTTCAAAATTGCTGTGAAAGATCTCGGAATTTGAGAGAGATTACCGGTGTTATTCGCCTGCTCTAACACCTAGAGAAATTGCTTCCCAGACTGGGACATACCTTTTATCAAATAAGTCAGACACCAAAGGAAGAACAGATATTTTTGATTACGAGGCCATAGATGAGACAGTAACAGATCCCGAAGAATTGTTTATAGTGAACGTGGTTTAGCATCTGATCGGTACAATTAAGAATGCGTAGGTCACTCAGTTTTCACAACTATCTAAATTTTATGATACAGTGTTGTTCTTACACATTATCAAAACAATTCCTGAATTGTAATAATTGGAATAATCCTGTGCAGACTTAGAAATGAGTTTAACAAATGGAGAAAAATATAACATATCGGGTTGTGCATTGACTGAGGGACTTTCTAACCGAAACTATTGGGACTTGAATCGGCAAAACCAATGGTTAGCAGGATGTAACTATTACTATTACTCCTCGAGTGGGTGGCGGAGGGTACATTATACCAATCCTAATGTGTTACCATTTGAACATAGGAAGGGATATACACGCCCATGGGCTATTTTTAGGAACCATCCCGGCATTCGCCCGGAGCGATCTGGGAAAACCCTGGAAAACCCAGATCAGGATGACGGAAATGATTTATCGAGAACTACTCTTGTCAGATTTTAAGTTTACTCACCTGGTAAATCCTTCCTATTCCATTCCTTAATCGCTCGTTGAAAAAAATAAGTTCAGAAATAAATCTGTTCTGACCCTGATCTCTCTTATCTTAATGGTCATTCCTAGATATGAATGTTGCTGGTAGAAATATTTGTTTGCTGTCATTCCGAAACACGTCAGTGGTGAATTTTTCAATTAGCTTCTGCTGAGAGCAACGCCTTCGATGTTCCAGGTCTTCACAACCTATCCCCCTCATCATCGCACTTACGCTTTATTTCGATTTTTTACGATATATTTCCGAATATGTGGACAGCACTTCAAATTTGTTAACGACACCTGTAATTGTCGTTAGAGGAGACCAAAGTTTCAATAATTTTTTTTTTTTAACTTATTCATGGTAAACTCTGACTCTAAATAGACTTCCAAATCTTGCAATTTTATCTATAGAAAATAATATTTCCAAAGGACAAAAACGAGGAAGTTAGCAATCTAGGCCTTTTAGTTATGATTTTATTTCCTCATTTGTTTGTTTTAAACATTTTTCTTAAATACTATGTAAATTTGACGTACACGTGATGGCATTGCGTACGCTATAGTAGCTTAAATTAACCTTTTCAAATGTATAGTGTTCTTTTTCACTGTTGTTGTTTCTCATTCATACCATTGCTATCCTATACACTAATCTTTCAGATGTTATTAATGTATAAGGACTCTTTTCTGCCCTCGGCTTTGCTCTATTGGAATTCATAACGCATTCATACACGTATTCGAATCCAACGGAAACTACTTTATCCTAAGCCATTCAGCCGTTTCGATGTGAAACAGTAACAAATATTAAAGAAAACAAACTTTTACATTTATGATTTTAGTAGGATGTAAAAAATGAATGTTATCTTCAATCTGTCTATGTGGACACCTTAAACACGGATAAGCGGTTGCACATTTGAGGCGCCACAATGAGATATCGCACCACCTGAAAAACTTGCTAGGGCCGCCTCTGTGTTTTAATTTCCATACTATGTTTTATTTCATTAATTTGTTGATGTAAAGCCTGCCGTAAATTATCTACATTATGTTGCAATTGTACAGCAAAGTTTTTATTCATTTCTTTAAATCGTTCCGTCATTCTCTGTTCTGATAATTCAAATCGTTCTGCCATTCTCTGTTCTGATGCTTCAAATCGTTTATTAATTTATTCAATTGTTTTCTGCTGTTCCAATTCAAATTTTTTATTTATTTCCAATAATTGTTGTAAAAGAATATTTAAAACAGGTCCAGTATCACCTCTCCTATCTTGAGTATCAGTTTGCTCGATCTGTGTTGGCGACGACATATTACCCTCTAATATATTCTGCATTGGACCAAAAACTAATTACACCAGAGCCATTGCTATCCATTGTTGTACATTCTTTATTTGCCCCATGTATCATATATACCACTCTCAGAATTTGTGCTAACAGGCAATTCATTATCACTTTCCATACTTAAAGATATATATATTCCTAGCCTCGAAACGACGAAAATCAAGCCAGTGCCGCTTATTGTACACAAAATAACTTGTACCAAACAAAGACACATACAAATTAAACAGTTTTAAAAGGAATAAAACACAACAGAAATTACGGGACGTAAATTTCAAACATAGAAACAAAATTTCTGAATATGAAATGTCTTAAATTACTCCGTTTAAGATTGCTTACTTAAGAGGTGCAGTGCATTTATCAGTTGTAACTTTAGATTAATTCTTGAAAGAAAAAAATGAACTTTTTCAGTTTACGTTAAGACATATAAGTGAAAAAAAAGTCACAGTTTGCTTTTCTTAAAAAAAATTCTTTCTAAGTAAAAACAAATATCTCACAAATTGCACCGGTTTCTTGAATGAAAATTTTTGTCACGAGTACGTTACTGCCTTTCCCAAAAGAAGAACAGTCTTTGTACTTGCCAAATGCGTCGGAAGATCTCAAGTTCACTTTCGTCACAGGTCACCATATATCGTGTGGTAATAATAGTTTTCATTAATAATAACATCCACGCTACTTTATTTGAAGGTCACATATGTTAAACATTACCTTTTTCATTAAAATACATAATTCTTTTTCATATCACATCCAGAAAACAAAATGAACAAATGAACTCTCTTTCTTATAATAATGTTATTACAAAGACCTTATTATATATTAAACATCAGCGATACTAGTACAATTTGCCTCTGTGGCATAAGCCCCGATTGTTATTAAAAACACATAAAATTAATTAATTTGGCATCATAATATATACTACAAAAATGTTGAACAGGTTGAGGAAACTAATATCGATCGTACAATACGCGGACTACTTTGCAACCAAACAAAGACCATACTCGAATACTCGAAGAACAATTGAAACATCTTGAAGGATGGACTTATCCATCCAGAAAATAAAAGTTGGAATCTTCAAGCAAAAAAAACCTGGAATTTTAAAATCAACATAGACGGATTGCACATGGAAGTAGTTAAGGAACTCAAGATCTTACACTCATAAAACTGGACATCATACAGTCCGCTGCCTTAAAGGATAGCCGGCGGCTTCCTAAGAACCACACCAGTCATGGCACCGGGGAGAAACCTGCCCGCATTAATGCACGAATACACATCGAAAATTCATGAATTACACAAGAGCCCAAGTCTTGTAAAATACTGGGAAATAACTGCTCAATGGAACACAGCAACCACAGAGATCAACGACATGTATAGTGAACGGAAACCGTGGCCAAGGACAGAAATGTATCAAACTGTAAGTAATGACCTGATAGCAGAAGTGTCAAAGAAGAAGGGACAAAATATGGAGAGTATAAAGCATCTGTCTATACAAACGTTAAACGCAAGTTGGGAAGGAAGGAGACAATTATATACCGATGGATCGAGAGAGAGGAATCCAGCACAGCAGCATACGTCAACATGGAGTAGGAATCCAGCACAGCGGCATACGTCAACATGAAGTAGGAATCCAGCACAGCAGCATACGTCAACATGGAGTAGGAATCCAGCACAGCAGCATATGTCAACATGGAGTAGGAATCCAGCACAGCAGCATACGTCAACATGGAGTAGGAATCCAGCACAGCAGCATACGTCAACATGGAGTAGGAATCCAGCACAGCAGCATACGTCAACATGGAGTAGGAATCCAGCACAGCAGCATACGTCAACATGGAGTAGGAATCCAGCACAGCAGCATACGTCAACATGGAGTAGGAATCCAGCACAGCAGCATATGTCAACATGGAGTAGGAATCCAGCACAGCAGCATACGTCAACATGGAGTAGGAATCCAGCACAGCAGTATACGTCAACATGGAGTAGGAATCCAGCACAGTAGCATACGTCAACATGGAGTAGGAATCCAGCACAGTAGTATACGTCAACATGGAGTAGGAATCCAGCACAGCAGTATACGTCAACATGGAGTAGGAATCCAGCACAGCAGCATATGTCAACAAGGAGTAGGAATCCAGCACAGCAGCATACGTCAACATGGAGTAGGAATCCAGCACAGCAGTATACGTCAACATGGAGTAGGAATCCAGCACAGCAGCATACGTCAACATGGAGTAGGAATCCAGCACAGCAGCATACGTCAACATGGAGTAGGAATCCAGCACAGCAGCATATGTCAACATGGAGTAGGAATCCAGCACAGCAGCATACGTCAACATGGAGTAGGAATCCAGCACAGCAGTATACGTCAACATGGAGTAGGAATCCAGCACAGCAGCATACGTCAACATGGAGTAGGAATTCAGCACAGTAGTATACGTCAACATGGAGTAGAAATTGCATGAGGCATATGACTACCAATCCCAACGTCCATATTCTCAGCAGATATCATAACAAAATTAAAAGCAATCCAATATATGAAGGAAGTGGGAATGGATAAGGCTATTATCTGTTCCGACGCCAGAAGCGTGCTGCAGGCCACAAAAGGAATCTTAAACGTAGATGTAAATATTACTTAGCATTTGAGGCATCTAGGCAAATAATCAAGACAACAACGGAGGAAAGAAACATCAACCTTCAGTGGATCACGGTGCACGTCGGTGTAAGAGGAAATGAAGCGGTGGACGCCATAGCCCGGGGACAACTAAATGCATGCCGACCCCGGCAGCGTAGGGGATAGCGTGCTAGCCTCGCGTTGCAGGGGTCGCCGGTTCGAGTCCGGCCTCGGGCATGGGTGGTTTTAATTAAGTGTTGTGTTTGTCTTGTGTCGTCTATACCACGTAGAATCTATAATACATTGAAAGATGCAATACATAGTTGCAAACTACAAAATTACATAGTGCTGGCTGTATGGCCGCGTAGCCAAATGCCATTAAAAAAAAAAAAAATGCACCAACTATAGACGATATATCCATATTACAACAACACTGTCACTATGAAGAAGGAGTGGAACAAAAGATGGCTAGAGGAAGAACGTGACTAACGTCTTTGATACAGAGCTATAGCAGGGAAACCTGACCACAAACCATAAAACAATAATGTAATAAGCAGACTGAGAACACGGCATGCATCCTAACAGACAGAATGTACACCATGAAGATAAACCGAAGTGCCAACAATGTGACGACGTGGGAGAAATATACCACTTTCTACTAACTTGGAGACCATCACACATGTTAAGAACGGATTTCTATCTCCTTCATATATGTTGAAGAGTACACAACATTTATGTCTGTGGAGTAGTCGTTTCTCAAAATGCGCCTTAAGCTGTTCGCATGCATAAAAACAAAAAATTCTAAATAACCTCTATATACTAAATTATTGGCTCGTGTTTTCAAATGGCAGCGTCGTCTATGTGATAGGGTGAGTGATTTATGATTTTGCTGACCCGAGTTCAAATCCCCGAAGAAATGTTTATCTTCACAAATTGTCAAGCTTGACTTTTTTATTTTGTCTAAACTTCAGTTACATACTTTTATTGCTCGAAATAAAAATTTTAAAACTCACATTGCTTATAACAGATACACCAAACGTAATTTCGACCAATATATCAACCATGGCTTCGTAATATGCCTCGCCCATACACAATGAAATTAAGTCAGAAGGCGAATCTGCTAGTAAACTGGAATCTGACAAAAGATTTCTGTTAGCGTTTGTCACTTGCTCTTCCGTTTCCTTCTTGAGCTCCATTTTTCGTCACGGATAGGCTTACTAATTTATTTTCAACCATTTACAAGCAACTGTTCTTGGAACAAATCGAGTGTAAAAGAAAGGAAGAAAAAACTGTCTTCCCAATATTTCGTTTAAAATACCTCTTGATGATATACAAGTAAAGAAGCGATGAAGATGAAATAAATAAAATGATAGTATCTATTTCAATTGAAAACGCACAAAAACAATAAACTTGTAACAAAAAGTGAAACAATAATGCAAGAACAGAGACTTTCCTGCCGTATGATTGCAATGAAGTCTTCAAGGATGTGCGACCGATTTGTGTAGTGAAAAGATAATCTTTCGGTAGACCCGTGAATTCATTACGAAAAACGATTTTCAGGAAAAAAATGACGCCAAATTGCAGGTAATGTGATTTGTTTTATTTATTATTTCACGTAATAAAACTATGTAAATGAAGTTTAGAAAAAATAAAAAAGTCAATCTTGAGAATTTCTGAAGATAAAAATAAATGAAAATTTTCGATTTTGCCGGGATTTGAACTTGGGTCAGAAATATTATAAATCAATCACCCTATCACATAGACCACGCTGACATTTAGGGCGTATTTTGAGAAACGACTACCCCACAGACATATATGTTGTGTACTCTTCAACATACATGTATATGAAGGAGATTGAAATCCGTTCGAACATGTCTGATGGTCTCCAAGTAAGATGCAAACAATACAGTGAAATAATAAAAGGGGACCCCAGGATGAAGCATATAGCACGCTATACCTGCCAACACTGAAAGCAACACACAGTTATAAAACAAAAACTAAAAGTAGAACATAAAAACCAAGGGGTTTACGCACACGATGATGGCTAAAGGCACTTAAAATAGTGGCAGTCATTGGAGAGTGCTCACAGAAGTAAAACATAAAACTATGAATATGATACGCGCAACACGTCATACTTACAACTAGAGCTATACTAAATAATAATAATTCCATGAGGCCATAATGACCTGGTGACAGGATTTCTGTTGGCTGCGCATTCCGCCCCTGTCTTAGCCACCTTAACCTCACTTGGTAGTGCTACCATATACAGGAGATCTCTAGTTTAACGTGGAATCCGAACCACCGAAGCGTTCGGGCGCACTTTACATTACATATCATATGCGCAACACGTCTTAGCATGTAACCCTGTCCAAACATCGCCTAGCGCGCCTATAAAAGTTTTCGCTTCAAAATAGATATCGGCCGTGAGAGGGTAGCCACGCCGACGCATACGTACTCCTGTTGCAAACTTATTGGCATTTTGGTTCTGCAAGAAGCCGTATGACCCTATCGACGGATTGATACACATGTTGGTCGCAATGTATCGGTGGTGTGTTGCTGCTTTCGGCAGTGGTCTGTGGAACACTCGCACACCTGTAGACCAGGTTCAGGGCGGCCGCGAAATACAGACGCACTGTTCAAGCACGGACCATTGGGAACCAGCTGCTAGGCTACCTCTTACACCCAACACCACCTTGCACGTCTCCTCTGGTGCCGTTAAAGAGTCGACTGGAGGATGTTGTGTTCAGTGATGAGAGTAGGTTCTGCATGTATGCTACGTGTGTGACGTAGACCCGGTGAGCATCATCTTCCAGTGTGCATTCGCCCCCAACATACAGGCCCAACTCCACGGTGAGTTACGACTCACGTTCGTCTTTGATGTTTGTGGAGGTAAAGGAAAATAGTGCTCGCTGCTTCCGGAAGGTTATTAATCCCATACTGCTGCCATTCCTTTGACAGGAAGGCGATGAGCTGTTCCATCAGGATAAAGCAACGCGACGTGCTCTTCGTGGTGTACAACTGCCCTGGCCGGAAAGATCACCAGACATCTCTCACACCGAAAACGTGTGGGACATGAGGGGACAGAAAATTTGGTTTCATTCATTAGAACTTGATATATTGATGTTATATATTAATTTTAGATTTGAAACTATTCTTTCTCATATAATTAGAATAAATATAATAATTCTGATGAACGAAATGGTTGATCCTACACATGACGTAAAGGTAGTCTGAATTTCATTGTGATATACCCACTAATCCTAAAAAGTTTTGGGGGAAGAACGTTAAATTTTCACCAATAAATATAGTTGCAAATTGAATTTTTAATCATTTTCCATTTATTTTTATACCTATAATTGCTGAATTACGGCAACAGGTGGAAGCTGCTTGGGACACGGATGCCATTCCCCACCTGTATGATCGAAGGCTATGTTGCTGCCCGAGGAGGGTACACTGTATACTGAGGGGTATAAGTAGAGACAGGTCTAAGCAGTAATAAAAAGAGAGCAGTCGGAAGATTGTGAGGTAAAGATTGAGGACGTGAAATTCTCGCGCTGTCGGCATTCGTTACTGATCTAAACTTCGGTTACTCAAAGATCAATTATACAAATAGTCAGCATTTCTAGTAATAATTGCCTAAATGATTAGTTTGTTTCTATTTAAAGGGTGGTTGAGCAGTATAACACAAAATATAATAATCAAACGAAAATTTAGAAATTAAGATGTGGAATATTATGTAAAAACGTACTCATTCAGATTACCACACAGTCTACACATAAAAAATGTCGCTCGTGCATATGGGTGGGGGATTTGCTAAGCAACAGCCAAACAAAGGTAATGGGTATAATATATATTAATACACTGTTTATATGTAAACAGTTTCTTTCAATACGTGAATATAGCTATTATTTAACTATCTAAAATTCATACTTGGTAACGAGGGAATGAAATACTTTTAATGGTTTGCTGCACTGATAGTTATTCATGATTTGTTAAGTTGAATGCCAAGCTTTCAGGCAAGAGGAGGATCAGAAATATATCTCATAGATTTAGTTCAAATATTACACAGTTTCTTAAAAATGATTTCTGTCTAGCCGTACGTTGGGACTCTCAAAGTAAACTCCAGTCAGGCGGGACCAATAAATGAATCGGAAACTATATATTTTCTAGAAATCTTTCTTGAAGTAAAATCTTCTACAGGCGCGCTAAGCGATGTTTGGACGGGGGTAAATCTATGCTAGATTTGCCGTCGTGCGTTGGACGCTTGTTGAATGGGCAATATCTTATGTAACTGTAGCTATAAGTTTGACGTGTTGCGCTTGGACTGCAGTGAAAGAGAATATCATACTTGTATCTAATATATAAAAAATGAATATTTGATTTTTTTACCCATGTTCTTTATAAAAATACACAGTTTTTATCCAATTTTGAAGGAACTTTTCACGCGTATATTTCAAAACAAGGCGGTCTGATAGCTCAGCGGTTTAGGCGCTTACTTCCGAAAGTTTCTCTCTCAGGTCGAGGATTCAAGTCCCGTGGTGGTCAGGAGTTTTACGAGTTGTATTTTATCATGTGAGTTACGCCAAGACGTTTCGTGGTTCTGACTCCACGTTAAGCTGTAGGTCCCTGAGGAAATTAATCGGCTTTCCTGTCTCTGATACAATTGCTTGGTACATCTCCTTCAAGAAGATTCGACCAACCTTCGCGTTGTGGACTAAGTTATATTTTTGAAGTGAAAACTTCTTTAGATGCATTGGTCGATTTTTGGATTGGTAAAAAGAGTTCGCGCCACCGACATGGTAATGTTTAGAGGATACCTTTTACCGCCTTGTGGCTCAGTGGTTAAGGTGTCTGACTGAGGAATGGAAGATTTCCTGTTCGAATCCCTGTCTCGGCTGGCATTTTCACAAATCTTTTCCTCTTGCACAGCTTACTGTGTAATGTGAAGTACGCCAGAACGCTTCCTTGGTTCTGACTCCATGTTAGACTGTAGGTCCCCTATACCAGGTTAGGTAAGGCGGCTAAGACAGGGGTGGAATTCGCAGCCAATGGTAATCCTGTCTCGAAGTCATATCGGCCACATGGAATTATTATCATTTAGTATTTTTGTAGCTATAATTATGACGTGTTGCACGTATGATATATGATATCACTTCTGTCGGCAATTTCCGTTGACTGTCAATTGTTTTTTAAGTTCAACTTTTGATACTATAGTTACTTCAAAGTTCGGCGCTATCAAAGCTCTCAATTACCTGATCTCTACTGTGCGATTTAGGAAATTGCGTCAATTTTTTTTATTTCATGTTAAATTTTGATTTCCTTAAACTTCTTAAATAATTTCTATCAATTGTGTTACAATTTTCAGCAGCAATATCTAGGTGAAGGGAAGCAGTGGACATTCCACTCTGTCATTTTCCACATTTTGAAATTTCGGAATAAATCATCGCTTCTTGAAGAAACTCAGAAATTGGTCAGATGCAAGTAAAATTCAATCTTTCACATGTGGTCAAATATAATTGTTATTATTTGCTTTATTTTATCGTACTAGGTATGGTATGCACAAAAAAACACAACAGAATTTCTGAAAGTAGAATATGATATTAATCCACCGCGTTGCAAAAAAAATCAGCAAATGTATTTGGTGTTGTTACCTGACTGACCTAGAGTGAACATTCTGAAATGATGCTAGAAAGCCAGATATTGATTGAAGTGTTCAGTAATTGATGTTCCGGCTGAAAATAACATTATTACACAATTCGTAACCGGACAGAGACTGACGATCACGAATGTTCCATACCATATATATTTTTTTAATGGTATCTGTTGTAGTTAGGATAAAGAGAATACTTCCCAATACAAACCATCAAACAGTAAAGTTGGAACGTCTGAATACATTAAACAACAATATCTTCGTCCTATCAACAATAAAACAACAAAGCTATTACTACCTTTACTCGACGTTGGTAGAAAAATGAAAAAAAAAGTATAGGAATAATGGAGAAAAAAACTTTAAGTACGAAAATTGTAGTTTCTTTAGATGCTTGAAATGAAAACACGTGACTATGTGGAAAAAGAGCTCTCTGTATGTTAATTTTTCCGCTGATTTTGATGACCTCACCAATAATTTTTCTCATTAGTTTGTTAGTTTCTTAAGTTCTGTACCCCTAGTTTATAATTTTATGCTGTTGTTTGTGAGGATGGTCGCGGAAAAGAAAATGAGGTCTACCACGACGATGTGGCACTTGACTGCGTGAGCCTCGGGACACAGAATAATGATCCCAAGCGCACAATGGACGCGAAAGGTTAAACAAAAGTTGCACTCCAGTCACGAGGGACACGCAGTTTTCTCTAATGGCCGACATCTGTTAGACAAGGAAGGGACATGGCGCGGATGCAATCACAAGTAAAGTAAGTAAAGAGCGAGAGAGCAAGAGGGAAGACTGGGAAGAGAGTTCTCTTTCTGGTTGGCGACGCCAGCATAAAAAGGAGAGGAATTGGAGAGGCCTGCCATTATATCTGGCCCGGCCGCGTTCCTATTATGTACAACCCACTCGAGCAACCGCCCTTCTCCCATCTTCTGAGCCGAGCAGGGCTCGCGCGCTTTTTGTAATTGACGTTGAAAAGTGCACGGGGGAACAGAACGTAGCGACCACATGAAACACATCGCCCCAAAGCGGCAGCGGGCATTCCTACCTTTAAAAAATAATATATATTACATAACAATTCATTGCGTGAGGAAAACTGAAATAAAAGGTTTTTCTGAAAAAACACCATTCACCGATGAAGATCGTTATTGTAAGCACTAAATGGTGAAATTTACTGCCTGTCACGCATTTAATGACTCATACAGAGTAAAAAAATTACAAGGTCTAAAATACTTTTAGATTACCCTACTTTAATTTCTTCCAGTTTACCCTACTTTAATTTCTTCCAGTTAATATGACAGAATGTCTTGTAGAAGCAAATTATATAATGTTTATTTCTGTTTTAATGTACCGTTGGTATTTGGTTAACACGAATGATAAATCTAATAAAACATTACTCCATCGCAAATGTAGTAAGCCGAAAGATTATTTGCTATGTTCTAAATTTTAAAAAAGTTATTTTTAGTAACCTTTAATACAAATTTTTATAGCCGGTTCTATATATATTTTGCAGTTGAATCATTAACTTTATTAACATTTTCTATAATACTAATCTCTCCACCTTAATTTTCATGTTGTAGATTTCTCCAGTACCTTTCTTTCGAGTGACTTGTTCGATAGACAGCTAAATAAATTTAATACGTGTGTTAGTTTACTTGTTTCTTGTTTTGTTGTAAATACTTTTTAAAGAGAAAATATACTTTTAATAACAGATGAATATTCCAGTAAACTATATATATGTTTAAAACGTTTTCAAAATACGCATACTTAGGTCAGAAATGTTGATATTAATAAATTAACTCTTTTTTTCTGTAGCTGCTATATGAAAAGAAAACATTGCTAGAGTGTGCTTTTGAATAAACGACAGAAAACTGAATTACGCAGGAAGATTGTTTGTTTGGATAATTCATATTTTGGGGAGAAAATCTATAAATTTTGAATTCATGTGTTATAAAACGCAGTGAAAAAACTTTATTCTGTTGCCGTCATACTTGTTTGGGAGCTTGTGAAAGTTTTGTGTTTCTAAACCGTAAACCTAGTTTTTGTTTGCCATACTTACAGTAGATAAACGTGGATTCAGCGATGTATTCTTCTTTGTCCTGGGAGAGCAATGAGTTAAAAATAAAACCAAAAAAGGAAGGGGGCAGTGAATAGAAATCAAAAGTAATGTTTTCCAAAAATAATTTATTTAGTTTTGTTCAACCATTTATCAACGTTTTCAAAAGCCAATAGGAACGATATTCAAGTATGAGTCCAGTTTGACCATGGTGTACGTGTGTTAAGAACCTTTCTGTTCTTCTGACTCAGTAAACAGGCTGAAACAAAGGAAACGTGTATTCCAGAATTCGTGAAGGAATGTGTAAAGTATGATTGCCACATTATTTCAACAGATACATTTTTAAGGGTGCACCGAAAGTTTATAGGAAGCACTGAAAAGTGTAATGAGGTGGACCTGAAATACTTTAAAATGCTCTATTTTACATTGAGAAAATAGTATTATTTTTTATTTCCATGGAAGGATCCCTTCGTTTATAGGGTTCTGTACTGAGTTGGTCTTTTTTATTGACCAGCTAGGTGGAGGCTCAAGGTCGTTATTTTGCGTATGAATAATTCTCGTTGATACGGTCAAGGGCGTGAGTCCCTGACAGTGTATCGTGTGTGGTTACTGGACTAGAATAGTTCTCGATTTTGAGGCTAATTTGGCTACAATACGAACTTAAAGTTTTCTTAAATTCAGTGTAATAAAAAATCACCCAAATTTCTTAATTTTAATAGTCTTTACCTGAAGTCTGATGTCCAATGTAAATACCTAAATATCTAAATATGGCCAAGCAGCATGAAAACAGTAACTGAAAAATAACCATAACGGGAAGGACTTCATTGAATCGTAAAGTACAACCACATTACATAAGAATCTGTTACGTACTGAAACCGCTGTCACCCATGAATATGTGGCCACTCCGCGTCCTTCACAGTGAATATTCAACAACTGATGCTGTTAATGCCCCTTATATATATATATATATCCTATAAGACACTAATTCACCCTGAAGTCCATTCTACCTGCCACAGAGAATATCGCAACTGTACCCGGTTATTGTGAGTGTGAACGATGTTATAATGACATCCGACCTGTCTTCTATTAACCGATACCAACAATCACTGTATTCTTGCAGGCGCTGTTTCTTCCGCAGTTTCTTTTACCGGCCACTCGTGTTAATAATCATCCGTATAGTCATCTGAACCCGAGTTTCCCATAGCGAGACACATTCCTGCAGTTGATGAGGCCCAGCACACATACTCAATTGTTTTATGTATTACCACAGTTTTCATCTCACTTTGACCCTTACTACTACTCAGAATCCTCGCTAGGTACTTTGCTCAATAGATATTCAGCCACTGGCACACGGTTACAGGGGTTGGACAAAATAACATGAACACCTGACATTTACATACTATTGATTTAT
The DNA here is from genome assembly GCA_031002005.1 of Vandiemenella viatica. Taxonomy (NCBI): domain Eukaryota; kingdom Metazoa; phylum Arthropoda; class Insecta; order Orthoptera; family Morabidae; genus Vandiemenella; species Vandiemenella viatica. The sequence continues at coordinate 176,325,943 of CM061921.1, read as the reverse complement.
TAATATGGTGTTGGGCCACCTCTTGCTTGTTGAACAGCTGCAATTCTTCGCAGAATAGATTTGTAGAGAGTCTGAATAGTTTCCAACGGAATGTTGTCCCATTCTATTACCAAAACAACCGCCGATTGCTTCAATGATGTTGGAGGTGGAAATCTGCTCCTTATTCTCTGATCTAAAACTCCCCACAATGGTTCAAATTATGTTGAGGCCTGGCTATTGTGCTGTCCAGGGAAGATGTTTGATGATATTCTGATGCTGCTCGAACCAGGAAAGAACCTTTTTTGCTGTGTGTATGGGCGCATTATCATTTTAGAAGATGGCAGTGTTTGGCAGCAGTATGCTAGTCATAAACTTCATCATAGAGGATGTCGATATATTCATTTGCATTCATCCGGCCAGTGATGTGAATGAGAGGACCAGCTGAATACCACGGTATAGCCGCCCAAATCGTAACGGAACCTCGCTCATGCTTGACTGTAGGACGTACGCAGCCCGGATCGTAGGCTTCTTTTGGGGTTCTCCATACATAAACCCGGCCGTTAGTAGCAAAGAATGTAAACATTGATTCATCGGACCATACCACATTCTTCCAGTTTTTATGATCTTGGCACCACTTGTTTCGCAGCTTAGCGTTGGTTACCGTTATAAGGGGTTTTGCAATTGCGGCCCTTCCATGAATGTTAGCTTTGTGGAGCTACCGCCGTACTGTTTTTGTCGAAACAATATTACTCAGGTGTGTGTTTAGTTCTACTGTCACTTTTGCGAAGATATTTTTTTGTTGTCTGGCCACAATACTTTTTAATGTTCGTCGGTCTCTGTCGGTTGTCTTTGGTTTTCGTGCATTATTCCTCTTCGCCGATGATGTTTTACCATGTTTTGTGTATGCTGTCATTACCGTGGATACTGTCGCTCGTGAGACGTTAAACAGTTCAGTTGTTTTTGTCACAGACACTCCCGCTAACCGAGCTCCAACAATTTACCCTCTTTTGAAGTCTGAGAGATCACGCATTTCACCGATCGCTTGTTATAACCATCACAGATCAAAGCGTATAAATACACTGACAAATAACCTACAAAACCTGCCACGTCAATTATGCCGTACATGCGAATCGCAGTATCCACATGGAAGTAGTGGTGCCAAGATGCAGCAACCAGTACTCTATGGCAGAGGTCCGCAACCTTTTCCATCTCACGGCACAGCATAAGGTTATCCATAAATATCGCGGCACACCTTACCGGACAGATGGTTGGGCAAAAAAATAAGGTCCTCACAACACTAATTTTTTTTTCGTATACAGCCTCCTAACACGTCAGAATAGCTACAAATAGCGGTTGCATAAAATTAATAATCAGACAGTTTTATATTACTATTAAAGTAAATAATTGTACACATACCTTCAATGTGACACTTGTGCCTGATTAACTGCATACTCCTGGCTGATTCGTGGAGAAATCGTTGACAATGCAAGCCTCATTTCTTCATCGATGGATGTGAGTCTTTCCTTCTTGGATGTTTTAATCTCGTAGAGTCGAGAAGCCCAATTCACATAAATACCTAGTTGCAAATGGAAATAAAACATTAACTGCCATGTCGGAGATAGCCGGATATTCATTCCTTTTTGCTAGCCAAAACGTATCTAAAGGAACTTCGAGAAGCTTTAATTTCAAAGTTCTGTCAGCTTTCAAATCTGCAAGTTCCTCTTGAATATTTATTGGAAGGTGTTCCGAATTTGCAACGAATGGATCGTGAACCCAGTCGAAATCTTCAACACTTTCTCAAAAATATTTTTTTCAATCTCTGCTGCAAGCCTGCTAAATGTTCTTTAATTAAGTCCATCACCATTTTATTACCGTCACCAATTGACCATACAGTCGGGAACATCTCACACGACCCATTTTCAATCCTCTGTAACCACTAATCAAGTTTGTTCTCAAATCCTTTAATCATATCCATACTAACAAGAATATTTTCGTTCCTACCTTGCATTTTGATGTTACGATCATTCAAGTGTACGAAAATGTAGGAAAGATATGTCATCTTACATACCAATCACCATCTGCGAATAAATCCGCGTACTTGTGTCTTTCAACAGTCAAAAATGCCTGGACCTCTTCTCTATGTTCAAATATTCGCGTTAACACCTTTCCTCGTGACAGCCAACGTACTTCTGTATGTAGCAGGAATGTAGTGTGTTTCGAACCCATTTCCTGACATAAAACGGAAAATAGCATCGAATTTAGGGGCCGCGATTTTATGAATTTCACGAATTTTACTACTTCGTCCAGCATAACTTTCAGAGAAGGTGGCAGAGAGTTAGCAACAATGGTTTCACGGTGAATGAGGCAATGATCATATCGTCCGTTGGGATTAACTTCGCGTACTTTAGCTGCAAATCATTTCACTGGGCGTGCCATAGCAGCCGCTCCTTCTGTACAAACACTAAGCAATCCTTCCACGTTAACTCATTAAGGCGCAAATATTCATCAGTCAAACGAGATATTTCTTCACCGGTAGTATGTTCTGGATGTTCTTTGTAAAAGAAGAAATTACTTACAATTACATCTCCATCGATGTAGCGAATATAAGCCAGAAGTTGTGCATGGCGACTAATATCTGTGGACTCGTCGATCTGAAGTGAGAACTTCTGACTGTTGTTGATTTTCTTCCTCATAATGTCTTCAATATCACGAGACATATCAATAACTCGTCCACTGATTTTGTCAGCCGAAACAGGAATATTTGAAATTTCACTAGCAGATTCTAAACCCAGAACTATTCTCACCACCTCTTTACAAACAGGCTGTAACAGCGTTTCACGTATTGTACGTGGTTTTTTGGCCTTTACGATAAGTTCGGCTGCCTTATAACTAGATTCCTTTATTTTTTCCGAAACACGTACTGTAGCGGTCATGAAAGTTCTTTGTTTTTTTCTTTTTTTCCAACAACCTACGAAAATAATTGACATCTTTGTTTGACAGAGAAGAATGTTTTGTTGACAAATGCCGTTTCAATTTACTGGGAACCATTGCAGCGTTGCTGAGGTTTTCACCACAAACGATACATTCGGGGATTGGGCACGTTTTTTCACCATACCAAGAAAACCCATAGGATATGTAATTATCACTATATTTGCGCTGCATTAACTTTTGTTTCTTTCTTTCTGGCTCAACGCTTTCATCAGTTGCACTCCTTTTTTTTTTTTTTTTTTTTTGTAACAGTTTAACGTCCCTTTTTAACAACGTGGTCTTTAGAGACGGGAAAGGATGGGGGCAAGGAATGGGAAGGAATTCGGCCATGGCCTTTTGAAGGAAGCATCCCGGCATTCACCTGGAGTGATTTGGGGAAACCATGGAAAACCCAAATCTGGATGCCCGGACGGGGATTCGAACAGCCGTCCTCCCGAATGCGAGGCCAGAACGCTATCCGTTACACCACCACGCTCGGTTTGCACTCCTACACGGAACACTCCGTTCAAAGAATTTGTCGATCTTGAAGAAATAAAATAATTGTATTAGAAAATATCAAGACGAACTACAAACACAGTTTCCATACCACTTCAGAGCACAGCTTTGACAGAACTGAAGTAATTGTAAGAAGCGGGGTTTATACACTTCAAAGAATTCACATATACCGGGCCGATTACTTTTACAGTGATGTCTAACAATGCGCCGGTGCAATGGTTCAGGAGCAAAGTAGTATTGTTGGAGAAGCACCAACCACGACAACTTAATAAAATAAGGCTTGGAAAGTTCTGCTAATCCGAGCAATTTAGACTGAGGGAAAAGCACACACAAAGAACATGCGGTAAATACTGTATAACGGAAACTCAAAGCGCAGCAGTAGAGGCGAGGAATAAAAATACTTAAAAAATGAATAAACAAAACTAATAGCAAGTGTGAGTAAATAAATAACATTTAATTTCTTAGAATACGACTATCCGTAGCAATTCGCGGCACATGAAACTAAAATTTAATTAATAAAAAATTTCGTAATTAATTCCTTATAACTGGTAAAATTTCGCGGCACACCTGTCACCAGTGTGCCGCGGCACACCGGTTGCGGACCACTGCTCTATGGCATAGTGTTCATATTATTTTGTCCAACCTCTGTATGTGGCAAACAAATCATGTCTATCATTTCTTCCGTTCTTGTCGTCTCCAACGTTCCTGATCATTGTTACGATCGTCTATTTGGCCCACTTCATCTTCTCTTCAAACATTTCTTTGGAACCAGTAGTGGTGATATCTTTGCTCTTGAGGTTTCTTCTTTCGCATCCTCTTTTTCTGTAGGTCAAATTGACTTAGCATCTCTATCGCTTCTGTTACACTATTTATCTGATCGCTAGCGAGTTGGTTCGGCTAGTCTAATCATGACGACTTAGACTTACTCTTCATCGCTGTACTTTGCATGACCTCTCATAAAATATCCTATTCACTTTCCTTCCCGGTGACTGTTAATCTCCATTACTTAGATCTGTCTTTACTGAAACTTGTCTCTTCACTGACCGGAAATGTATGGGACATTCTCTTTTAAAGCATTCGTACGTCTTATACTGTTTTAAAAATCTGTCACCCTGTTGCATTTCTTCTCTTAGAAAAGCACACTAATGCTCGCGGATGGTGGGATTTATACATTTACGAAAATGTTTGAAACAGCAAATTCTGCTGACGCGGTCGCCAGTGATTCAGCTTATTAAGAATCACATAAAAAAGAAGAATAACAAAATTAAATTTCCAAGTTTAATAGCGTTCATATCTTAACCCACACCAGTCGTGAACATATATTACATCGGACTTCTAGATATATATATGTACCCGAAGATTGCAGAATCCTCAGTTAAAAACGGTTCACATTAGCAATACTTTATAAATAACACTCGCATTTTCACAACCAGAGTTCAACATTAAAAAAGAGAGTTCGGGAAAAACTCGCACATGGGTGGCGTGCCCGATGAGCTCGGCTGCCCCAGGAAGACTAGCCGGTACCACAAGTTGGGTTCGCGGGCGTTTTTAATTGTCTTCCTGTAGCCGGCATGCACTCCGGGGTCTTCCACGGTACTCCCACGGACCGGCGGGAAATTTAACATCAACTCGGCTGTATTCCAAATAGCACAGCCGGTTTTCGATCTCCCGGGCCACCGAATTTTGGAAGCAGCCTCTATCATATGGCTATGCTACAACCCCATAACCTAGCTCTGCCATTCTTGTCGTCAGTGGCATTTTGGAAAAGCGCGTAAGCCTCGAAGTTATTCAAAACCTCAACGGGGTGTAGTTTCCCCATTTCAAGTCTCTACTGCCAAGGATTTTCTTGCAGCACGCATTGATCCTTGCACGTTGGTATTTACCCAGCACTTCATTAACCACTCCAGTTAGATTCCTTTCTAGTTACATCTTTTGGAACTGTTAATTAACTTTTTCTTCGACTTCACAGGTAGCTGCTAATTTGACCTTCTCGATACCTTCAGGTAGATAGCGCATCTTCCGTGTCCAATACTTGCAGTTTCGATTCTTCAATATTCTCCTCCCATGTCCCGACCTTCTCTTCAACGGTTTTATCTCACTTTGTTCTCAATGACAGTCCCTATGGTGAGTATACTCCATTTTCCATATCATTCCTTGCTTACTTGCTCGAACAGGGTTCTCATTTCCTCCACCTAGGCATTTACAATTACGTTGTAACTGCTTTATTTCGCTAATCATGGGTGAAAATTTCCTTTCATAATATAATCCTTTTCAAATTCGTCTAGAGAGAAGCGATGTCACCTTGTATGGCTAAGTTCTTCAGCGTAATCTCCGCTTTAAGATTCTCTTGAAGGTCGAGTTCATCTCCACAATATCCGATCTCTCATTCTTGTCTATCTTGCCCACAAGCCCAACCAAATCGTGGACGATCGCTGGTTGTGTGTGTTAAGTGCTGCTCACATAACTAACTAAGTTTTTGTAGTCTAAATTACTTTAAAATCTTTAAATTATCAGCTAAATTCTTAGAAATACAGTTAGAGAGAAAAACTATTTACAATTTCCTCCATAAATAACAACTATAATTAAGCATCATTGTTATTAGAGCACCACTTCTATTTATTGCTAGTTTTTATTGATTTACAAATAGTTAAAAGTTTGGGACTTACTTTAATTGGAATACTGTATCATAGGTAACCATTGCGATATAAGTTATTTAACGGTTATTATTTCTTATATACCATACTGTATCATAGTTAGACATTGTGGTATAATTTATTTAATGGTTATAATTTCTTATGGTATATAAGAAATTATAACCGTTAAATATTCTTAAAGTTAATTTTGAGGTTTACAAATCAGTAGGTTGAAATTCGATTGTTAAGGTTACTGTATCATCCCGTACCTTAGGCTCAAAGTATAGTGGTTTGCTATTTAATTAGTCTTGAAACAGTAATATAACAACTTGCTAATAATAAATGATATAAATAATTATTCATAAATAACTTGGTTGTTGTTCATATCACGTTCAGACAAGACCGGTTCTTTAGATTTCACTATCGATATTTATTTTTCCAAAGTCTGTTAAGCTTAGAAATACATAAGCGTACGTTAAACTGACTGTTCTGTTTAAAATATAATTGTTCTTTATTTATGTTACTATACATTAAAAAAATAATTACCTAATATGTAAAAAAAATATTTTTATTGCAAATAAGTGATTAGTTATCATCCACATTAGCACTAAATAGTATCGACCTGTGAAATTCAATCTTAAAGTTAACTTTCAGGTTTACAAACATAAGTTTTATTTCACTAACTTTTAATTACTTTTTACCCAGTTATTACTTACAGTAAAGCGATTGTAGGGTAAAACTCCAATCAAAAATTCAAGCGCAGGGTAAATTTTGTTTTCTTTTTGTTGGACTAGCAATTAAATTTTAGATATATAGACTTTCGAAATTTTAACCTTGGTTGGTTTGGGGTAAATCATGCCTGGAATGTATGGGGTATGTCGTAGACGTGTGGTGAATGATTTTGATTTCAGAGTTAGTAAAAAGTGGTTTCAGTGGGAATGTGGGGCAGTGGATAAAAGGAAACTAAATGAGGCCCTTCAGTGGTATTGTCCGCTTTGTATTAGGGATAGGAAACTTACAGAGTAGCTTAGAAAATAGCATAGCATAGCGTAGCATTGCATAGAGTAGCAAATTTCAGAACAAGACGAAACAATGAGGGAATTGCGTGAAAGGGTCAGGGTCCTTGAGGTTCGACCTGTAGAGCCTCTGCCTGTGGAAGCAGAAAGTAAAGATGGTGGGTTTAGTGAGGGTGGTTATAAGGATGGATGGGAAATATGGTTAACAGGATCAAGAAGCAAAACCCTCCAGCAATTGTGGGGAGAAATAGGTTTGTCATGGTACCAGAATCAGAGGTTAAGATGTATGTATAGGTAAGGTGCATCAGGCCTGTAGGAACAGAGGCGTTGAAGGAAACAATGGGAAGAAAAAGGTTCTGCTGCTAGATAGTAGCCATGGGAGATCAATTAGGCACAGGCTACCAGGTCACAAGCTTTTTCAAACCCAGTCCTACGTTAGGGCAGGTAATGGAGGATCACTTTGTAGAGATTTCACCAAGAACGATAGAGTAGTGATAGTGGGAGGTGTGGGTAATAGTACCGATGGGCACAGCATACCAGGATGGAACTCATACAGCTTTTAAGTCACCATGATCGGCCACAGCTGAGGCGGGTAAACATGGAAACAGAGATGCTACTTGGAAGAGGCACTAGTTAAGTTTTGGGTGTTGTGCCTGCAAACACCACTGGCAAGTCGGGTTTCACTAGGCATGGCCTGTACCTAAATAAATAAAAGGGGGAAGAGAGTACTTTCTGAGTTGTTACTTAAATCTGTAGGGGAGCCCACATACAGTTATGAAGAAGACAGGACTGTGCTGCTGCTGAGGGGATTAAAATAAGTGACCAAAGGGATAATTATTGCAGATGTACGATGTGGTACAGCTGGAAAGACAAAGGTTAATGCTGAAAATACCTCAAAGCCAAAAATAAGAGTGTTACTCGTGAACTGTATAACAAAGTAATAGAATTTGCAAACATAATAGAGATACATGAACCACAAGTGATTATATGGGCAGAGTCTTGGTTAAAAGAAGGAGTACTAAACTAGGAGGTTTTCACTGATGGTTACAGAGTGTACGGTAGAGATAGAGGAGCAATTGGTGGAGGGGTATTCATACTGGATAGCAAAGATTACTACAGTTCTCTAGTGTTCATTCACAGATCATGATCACGACTTACTAAGGGTAGATTTCTGGGGTGATAAAAAAGAAAAGAAATCAGGGTGTTGGTTGATTAACATAGTGGAAGAATGAATTATGAAGATGAAGCTCTTGGAGATAAATTAAATTCATATTCACAGTTTAGAGGTGAGCTTAGAATGGTCATTATTGCAGGGGATTTAAATGTACCAGTTGTTAACCCTGTAGGGAATTGAGATTTGCAAATACCTTAATAAGAGAAGGACGTTTTACACAAGTGGTAGAGCAGAATGCGAGGGGACCAAACATGTGGATATCTTTCTAATAAAGCCTGCTGAAAATTTTGAGTGGTGTCAGGTAACTAAAGGAATAAGTGATCACAGTGCACTACTGATGGCTATTGGGGGATTACAGTAAACCAGTAGCCAAAATAGAAGGTGGAATGAGCTATAACTATAAAAAGGTACAGATCTTAGAACTGAAGAGATGTTTTAGCGAAAGGTTCAGCAAATGCAAAGAAGGCACAAGTACAGTGGAAGAAAAGTGGGAAGAGTTTAAGGAGATAATAAATATGGGTGAGGAAATGTTTATTCCAAAGCAGAAATTAAGGAGAAGTACAGAACCTACATACTGCAATAGGGAGGTGAGAAGGTTAAAGAGGTAGGTGACACGGAAACAAAACAGAGTTAAGAGACAGGAAGGCTGTAGACAATACTTAAAACAACTAAACAAGCAATTAATAAGAGGCAAACGATGGGTTTATGAAAAATATTATTGGTGCAGGGGGATCACAGAGTGGTGTAGCTAGAAATTCCTATGGTTATGTTAGGAAACTTAGGCAAAAGAAGGTATTCAGACAATTGCAGATAAGAATAAAGTTACTGAGGATTTTAAAATGACAGACATATTGAGTGACTGGTTTAATGAAACCAAGGGACTATCATCCTGTGATGGGAGGGAATAAGGGCGTTGATACACGCACCGGAGCAGATTCCCGTGCCGGCGAGAGGGGATTTTCACACACGCCGGCAAAACCGGAGCCGGCACCAACATTTTTGCACCAAGTGCGGTAAGTTTCTAGCTTTGGTGGAGGAAAGATGTGTGCGGCATTTTACAAACGTTACCTCATTGGATTATTGTACCTCAGAAGGAAATATAGAAAACATTTAATTGACAGACAATACTGGATACATCCTCTTTTGACTGTGAGGTACCTGGAAGGGAACTTCTATACGCTTTTCGAAAAACTTAGAAGAGATGACAACAAATTTTTCAATTACTTTCGCATGAGTACAAATACTTTTGGTTTCCTAGTTGAACGGTTGGAAGACAGTATGAAACATCAAAATACAACAATGAGAACATGTATTCCTACAAAGGAAATGATTGCAGTAACGCTAATGTAAGTAAATAATTACAATCTTTAATAAACATTTAATTTATTTCACTATATGTATATAAGTATAAAAATTGTGTTGCAAATTCTAGTTACCGACGATCCAGGTGACGTTAGATCGTGGCTAGAAAACAACTTAATATATTGGTTATTATGTGAACTATCAAAATGGAGTTCATGCACAATCACTGAAGAACCACTTGTTGAAGAAGTACAAGTACAAAACGTTTGACGATTGTTTTTAACGTTCCTGATCGTTCTCATTAATTGCAAAACATTCGGTCTGAATTCGAATTTTTCCCCCTCTGACATTTTTCGTACAAAAGAAAGAATTGAAATGAAAAAGGCTTCATCCTCATCGGTTGGATTTTCCAGAGCTTTTAATTTTTTTATCGACTTCTTCTAGTAATCGAGCTTTTTCTTGCAGTTCTCCCATTTCCTTTTGGTTTTTCACTAACATTTTTCTGGACTTGATCTTCTAATGCTGCCTCTGTTTCTTCCTCATCTTGGCTTTCATGCTTGGAATCATCCATACTTGACTCCGTGTCATCTGACTGTACTACTTTTAACCAAAATGTCAAATGCTTCTTTGAAGTGGCGTGACCAGATTTTTTCTTTAGAGATTTCATGAAGGAGTCGCGCATGTCTTGCCATTTTTGCAGTAAATGCATTACCTGAAATATAAAAAAAGAGGGTTAGGCAAATATTCTGTTCCCATATTATTTTTCAAGTAAATAGTTTTACTCCATTACTAAAAAATTGTTTTTTTTATATATTTTATGAATGGTATGCAACTGGAATCGAACCAAATAAAATTATGGATAGTACACAAAAAACTTACAATTTATTATTTTTTAAGTCTAGTGTGCAATTCTTGTTGGTATCAACTCAAAGATGAATTCCTTCCGCAACCAACAGAAGAAATCTGGCAGGAGGGAAAAAAAGAGCTCAATTCCCAAACTGCATAGGAACTGTCGAGCCAATAGAAAAGATTGTGGCTCTTCAATATTTCAGAGAACCATTTTTTTAAGTTAATGATAAAAATCAATTACAAATACCATCTCCTTGCCCTCTACATTCAACAAGCAGGGAAAATATTCCGTTTGTACTCCTGGCTGACGAAGCATTTGGGCTATCAGAACAAGTAATGAGACCTTACGGAGGACGTTATCTTACAGAGAAAAAAAAAATGAGTATTCAATTACAGTATGAGTCGTGCAAGAAGATACGTCGAATGTGCTTTTGGAATTTTATCTGATAAATGGAGAATTTTGCACCGACCACTAAATGTGCCGAAAAGATTATCTAAAGACATTGCTAAAGCATATATAATTCTACACAATGATGTGCGAATGAAAGATGTACATAGATCTAAAATATATGTCTCTCAAAGAAATGTCTGTGAGGAAGGAAACTGGTTTGCAGATCGGCAATAAGGCATTGGCTTTAGGCAAGGATATTCATGTTAATCTCAGATGGTAGGCTATATGCAAGATACGTTTATTTCAGATGAATTGGACAAGGGAGGCCAAGTTGATTGCGTACCATTAGATCTTTCTAAGACATTAGACAGAATGAGCCATTAAATGGTTTTTAACTAACTGTAAAGTATTGGACTGAATTAAAAATTTACTTCCTGGGTAGAGTAATTCTTAAAAGCCAGAAAGCGAAGTGTTAGAGTAGGAAATACATCAAAAGAGGTGGAAGTAAATATCGGAGTGCCACAGGATAGTGTATTGGGACCATTGCGGTTCATTGTTCTAGTGAATGATTGTGTTGATGGTTTACTGTCAGAATTTAGGTAATTTGCTGATGACATAAAGGTATATAATAGGATCAAAACACGAGAAGACTGTGAACAGCTGCATGGTGACCTAGATAGAATATCTAAATGGGTAGGTCAAATGGAATGAAGATAAATGTCAGCTTATTAGGTACATAGATAAAAAAACTAAAGATTGTTTATGATTACAGAGTGGGGTGAGAAATGCTTGTTGAAGGCTTGAAGTGTTAATATCTTGGCATAATGTTTGATAATAAACTCAACTGGGCAAACACATTGGGCAGGTGATAGGAAACGGTTACAAGGCCCTATATTTACTGGAGAGGGTTATGAGAGAATGTTCCAGATAAATTAGGGAATTAGGTTACAAAACTTTGGTCGAACCATTTGTTGAGTATAGTGGTGTAGTTTGGGACCAACATTTCGGCTACCAAATACAGGGGTCGAAGGGCGTGCAAAGAAGAGCAGTTAGATTTGCTTGTGGAAATTATCGCAGGACACAGTCAGTAACTGATATGATAAAGGAGATGGAATGGGAGTCACTGGAGGGCAGGAGGAGGGTGAAGAGAGTGCTGGGAATATACAAAGCATGTGTTGGTGATGGGTCTTGGAGGGATATTGGTCGAAGAATTTAGAATAGTGCCTGGAAGGGGAAAGAAGACCATGACACAAACTGGCACTCGATTTTATGCATGAGGCAGTGGGAAAATTTTCTTTTATGATAAAGGTGTCAGAGATTGGAACAAATTATCAAGTGAAGTGATGAATAATTTACCATAAACGCTGAAGGAATTTAAAAATTTTAAATCGCAAAAGTAGATGGGGGAGGAATTTTACACTCAAATTATATAAGATAATTAAAAAATAAAATAAAAAGTAGTGATTAGTTGACAGGGAATTTCCACCGGAATGTGGACTCCATCGCAATTGAAGAAATAATAATAATAACCAAAATTTCTTCTTATAACAATTCTTCTGCTTTATTACCAGGTCGAATCCCTTGACGCCCTCTGTATACATGCACACACAAAAATTAACACTGCAAATGTGATTGAGTTGTTAAACGCCAGACCAGCAACTTCTGTAATTTGTTTCCTAAGCGATATAAATGACAAAACTTTACTTCACCGAGAAGGTCATATATACGCCAGCTTAAAATTTATTCGCTGGATTCTCCCGTGGACCACTTGAAAAAAAAAATCATTGGCGAACAGAATGGCCTAGTACCTTCACCTCTGGCACAGCTTCCGTGTAATTTGAAGCACGCCAGACAGCTTCCGTGGTTAGGATTCCACATTAAACTATAGGTTCCCTTTACACGGTAGGATTACCGGGTTAGGTTACATAGGAAGGAAAGGAACTGGGACTCTATCCCCAATGCCAGGCTAGATATACATCTTCTGATAGCATCCAACCAATGCAGATAAGCATTAAAAATCAGACGTCGATTCTTCGTGGGCACAGCTGCTGACGGCTTCCTTCAGAGAAAACCAACATCAATATGTCAAGTACAGAGTACGTGAGCATGCTAACAGGTGGCACCACAGGCGCAGCGAGCAACACGCTAGTGCCACGGCGACATCCGAGAAAATTACGTGGTACATACTTAAGGGATGACAGAGCGGGCAGCCGACAGATTCGCTCCGGCCCGCTGAGAAGTGAACCACGCTCCTCTATGTGTCATAGTGTATTGTGATACTGAGTACATAATAAACTGGAGCCTTGTACCAGCTGTAGTTAATACCCACTATCTGAGGGATAACAACAGCCTCCTTTTGCTGACGTGCCATCTACTTGGCACTTCATTCAAACAGATCTTTTGCGGGCATATCCGACACCAGAAGTGGGATCGCCCCTGGACTGCGGAGAGCTGCGGAACAACACAGTTAAATGCAGCTACATTTCGAGCCTAGTCTGATATCTACGTAACAGTCCACTGATAATATAGCCATGGCTTATATCGTGGCCCTCCTAGCTCAATAGCAACACACAACACGGAAATAACCACCTGAGACTTGCTGATGCGAGAACTACAACAATGACATGCCGGAAAAGGAAACTGACTAAGAACACGCATGAAAGCAGCCACATAGCAGCATTCTGAACGGCACCGACTGCCTCGTACCACAACGCACGTGTTGAGGAAAGCAGTTTCACCATTCGACGATAATCCGAGAAGTCACCGTCCCAAGCAGAGAAGCAGAGCCGGACTCTGCCGTCAGCCAAGGAGCCTGCAACCATTGAAGGCGGAGAGGGCATCATGCAGCACAGCGCTTGTAAGAGCGGGCACCTGTTGGAGAGACAGCTCGAGGCAGCGGAACAGCCACCACCATTTCCGCCAACAAGCAAGTCGACTGACGTGTCAGGAGTGGTCTAGGCGGGCGTATCGTACATTCTACCGTGTCGCATAATACAGTGTCAACCAAATACAATGACACCAAACAACAAAACGACTATAAGGCAGAATCCACAAGAACTATTAAACGCAAGCATGATCAGGGTGTGCTCCTCAGCATTCGTTAGCCCCGTATCACCGGTACAAAGACACCTATTCCGACCAATGTAAATATATTACCGGCAGTTCAATCACAATTGGATCATAGATAAATTTCCGTTGCCTCTAATTGAAGACCAAAGAGCAAGAATTGGAAGAGCCAAATGGTTCACTTGTTTGGATAAGTTAAGCGACTACCATCAAATACCTGCAGCCGAGGATTCCACTGGAAAAAAAGAGACAGCAGGTGCAGTTTTCGAAAAGCCAGTTATAAAAAACTCAGTCCACTAGCGCACACCTTTGTTAGCATACAGTGACGACTTTCTCCTCATCGCGTCCACCGCGTACAACGGATTCTACCGTTTACGAAAGTCACTGAAAATGGTAACCACCACGGGTTTTTCTTTGCATGCAGCCAAACGCACATTCCCTAAAATATCGTAAGATTTGTCATAACAGAAGGAAAGGCTAGACCCAACCCAACGAAGGTAGCCGCGCTCATTAACCTACCTCCTACGCAGACCATTACGCAGTTCCGGCAGTTTGTAGGGCTAGCCTTTGATTTTCGACAACTTAGACCCCAGTTATCAAAAATCATGGCTCCATTCTTCAAGATCTCTGTAGGCCATGCCAAGACGCTAGACTGGCAAGCGGATCATGAAGAAATCCATCAACGGTTAATAACTTACCTCACAAGGAAGCCAGCACCCACCATATTTAACCCCACGCATCCATTCGAACCACATAACGACGCCGGAGTCGAAAGCTACGTAGCTATGCCACTGTAAAAAAATAAACGGCAAATAGTGGGTTTTGCGTACTTTAACAAACGCACAACCAATACAGAGTACCACTATCATTCGTTCCATCTGGAAACTGTAGCTGCAGAACGAGCAATCAAGTATTTCCACCATTGCCTGCTGGGACGAAAATTCAATATAGTTATCGGGTGCACTGCCGTCAAAAACAAAGCGAAACTGTTTCCCAGAGGACACAAATGGTGGGCCTACCTGCAGGCCTTCGACTTCGACGTACTTTACTGGGGAGGGAAACGAATCGCACACGTCGACTCCCTGTCCCGAAAAACAGTCGCACCCGCTACTAACAATATCAATAAACGCAGTGAACACAAAAAATCATCTTAACAAGATCGCTGGAAAAAACCGGATATCGAAAAACTCAAGGCTGATATTCAAAATTAAATCGTGCCGAAAAACATAAGAAAGATATACGAAATACGAGGTGGTATAATTTACAGGAAAATCCAACGAAACGGTCGCACGCGCTCCCTACTCATTCTGCCCCACGACATCAATTGTCAGTCATCAGTAATGTAAACGAACCGATAATGCACCCAGGCTGGAAAAAGACGCAAGAAAAAGCGTACGAATACTACTGGTTCGAAGGTATAGCAAAATGGGTCCGCCAATTCGTCGAAAACTTCATAACTTGCAACCTATCAAAAACAAAAGTATGACGCATACAAGCTCAAGGCACCCAACTCCAACTTACCTACCCTACGAGAAGTATGCCCAACAACTACCTCAAGCAAAAGACGACTAAATCAAAACACTAAACAACCACAACCGAACACCCCCTTTCCTATCAAGGTATACACCTAACAACCCTATCTTCTCCCCTTTTTTTGCCGACTTCGCCGGCACATAGACGTAACATAGCAACACATCGCATGCGCTACTTCTCATTTCATCTTCAGCATTTTGATTCCTTTCCCAGCCAAACAAGTCCGCATTGAACTGAAATATCTGCTATTAACAGAGTCTAGAGAGAAATTTTAGCACCACAGTAACGTGAGCAAAGTTATTATTTTTAAAAAAATGTTATCCACACGTCCCAATCAAAACAGATTGTTCACCCAACATGTTTCTTAAAAAGAAAACATAAGCTTTTCAATCTATTATGAACGTTGTCATCAGAATCAAAGAAACACAATTTCCAACGATTTCGGTACCACGAAAAAAAATTAAAATATCTTTGATACCAACACCAAATTGTTTATAACTTTCCAGGACCTCGCCATAAAGACCAAATTATAATTTACGGGGACCTCGCCATAAAGACAAAAATTTTATAATTTACGCAGACCTCTCTCTCCACGAAGAGCAAAATTTTATAATTTACTCAGACCTCACTATGAAAAGCAAATTTTATAATTTATTAGGACTCTATCATAAAGAACATCTAATTTTATAATTTTACACAACTTTGTCACGAGTAAAATTTTATAAGCTTCCTTGGAAGTCTCTATTAAGAAAATATTTAGTAGATCGTATATGGCTATGAAAAGAATAAATTTCCTATCTTCACTAAACGTCTGTATCAAGAATTCTATTAAATTCGTCGGATGTTTGTAACAAGGAATTCATTTCACTTCTATGCAAGCGTTTGTAAGGAGAGAAAATTTGTTCACATTAGTGTCCAGAATTTTCCCTGGGACAGCCAGGTGGAAAGTAGGTTTTCAAAACTTGCCTTGATGTTATGAAGATAGTCCAATTCCTCTTTCATGTTAAATCACAAAGGAAGACATTAAATCTGGAATACCATAAAGTTTTTTTTCTCATTACCTTAAAGAGTTCTGACCACCAATCTCATCCGATTTCGGACAAGGAAGGAGCAGTGTAACTAGAAAACATGACGTCCCGGCAGTCGCTGCAACTGTCCAATGACGTGATTGTAGCAACGCAAACTCGGCCTGTGACGGCCACGCCTGTTCTCGGATATGCTGACTCTCACGCAGCGAAGCGGAGCACCTCTGCGCTCTCTGTGGGAATTACCAAGCTGTCCAGAAACGAGAGAGGAATCAAAGCGAATATCGGCGTTCTGGTGTCACAGCTCTCGTCGTCCAGTAAGAACAAGAAAACAGCAAAGAAGAAGAAGAAGCTGAGGGGAGCTTTTAGATTCACATCAACAACCCAACGGTAAAAACTGTCAAGAAGACAACATCCACTTGCATTAGAACACGAAATGCTGGAGACCAGCCTGACGGCGAGGGGTTCATACTGGCACGCCATACCAGCAAGCCCCGCCGTCATTGAATCCACAAAGAATGATGATCACCAACCAATATGAAGCGCTGACACAAGGCGAGCCTGAGCAGCAGTAACAACAGCAACAACAGGAACAACACCAAGCTCATAACCAACCATTACAAATAAGACAACAACTCCCACCCATCGTGGTACAGTTCCCAAAGAGCTGTATCAGATGGTTGAAGGAGTCCTACAGGATCGCCCGTTCCAAGCAGAGACCGCCGGTGATGCCAAGGTTTTACTGACCTTCAATACAATAAATAATTATTTGGATATAGCAGCAACACTGCAAGGAAAGTTATCCTGTATTACACATTTCCTTCTGCTGCGGAAAAGCTGCTAAAAGCAGTTATCCGTTGAATCCTGACCAACATGCCTGCTTCCGATATCAAAGAGGAACTTGAAGCACAAGATCTAGACATACGTACGGTCACGCAACTCAAGAGGCCTAGGAGTTCTGACCTCATGCCATTCTTCCTGGTGGTCCTGCATGACAGGTCACAGAATAAAAAGATATTTCTAATCGACACCCTCATGTATCTAAGGTCATCAAACGGGCCAGTACAGTATTTCAATTGCCTGTCCTTGGGGTATGTGGCACGGCACTGTAACACGCCGTCTGTCTGTGTGAAGTGCGCTAGAGCGCACTTATCCAACGACTGCACCCTCAAGAAAGGGGAGAGCAGTCCTAAATGTGCAAATTGTGGAGGCCAGCACATTGCCAGTTACAAAGATTGCGCGGCCTGCAAGCGTGTTTGGAGCAGATAACGCGGAGTCGCCACAGAAAAGGTTCCACCATCAAAAAAAAAAGCGTGACGATCAGAAGACGCAGGATCCCGTAGAACTACAGTGACCCTCTGAAGGCTCCAATAATGAACAGAGTGACAAAAGTCGGCACAAACAATCACTACAGTGCAGCAAACCTGCAACCTCCAAACCTAACAAACAATGTCAGAAGTCACTTAAACGCCAACATCTGGATGAAAAGTCAGAACGTCCTCGCAACAAGAAAAAATATGAAAAACAGCCAGCCAAAACTATACCATCGGCCTCCTTCACGGAAGCAACTGCTGGATCGACCCAGGAGCCCCAAAAACCAAATCTGCCACCAGCGGCAGAGACCCATGGCTTTACTACTAACAACAGGCAAAACCAGACCCGTCCACATGCCGAACAAAACAAAGACGGAAGAGGTACCATGTAGTGCCTACCAGACATTGTCGGGTCTCTGCTCACCATGCTGACGAATTTACTAATTGCAGTTATGACGGTCTACAGAGCCAACCATCCACAGAAACATCAGGCCAGCCATGAATAAAGTTGATATAGAAGGCCTAAAACTGTGCGTGTGGAACTCAAGTGGCATATATCCACAACTCGGTTAGTTTCAGCAATTCTTATGGGATTAAATCTGTCTAGTTGCCGAAACTCTCCTGAAACCTGGACTTAGAGCAACAGTTGCTAACTTCCTATGCTACCGCACTGACAGCTCACCACGGGAGGAGGATTGGCCATTTATATAAAATGAGGCGCACCTCATCACGAATTACACACACCTCCAACACAGCTGTTAGAAACATCCAAAATAGAAATCGCCACAACAGAGGAACTGGTCACCATCATTGCAGCTTATGGGCATCCGCGGAGACTGCCTATTCATGACGACATCCTTCGCTTGATCACCCTCAGGTGAAAGCTCCTTATAAGGGGAGATCTGAACGCAAAACACCGTAAGTGGAAATCGTAAGTCAATAGCTCAGCTGGCAATCAGCTCTAAAACTTATGCAACAGAAACAACCTCCAGGTTTGAGGATCTGATGAGCCGACCCACCATCCCCAGAACGGAATCCGTCTCGATGTTCTGGACATCGTGGTCACCCGTGGAATTACAGGCTTTGTCACTGCTCGCGCAATAAATAGGCTTTCATCTGACCATGCTCCAGTTCTGGTAGACATAGATATCGGCTCATGGAGACTATCAACAACAAGTCTTACCAACTACAATAGGACAAATTGGGACAATTTCCGTGAAGCGGTCACAGAATCTCATCACCCCTGCGACCCCTAGACGGAAGACCAATAGTGAACACAATTAAGCAAATCTCATCTTCCATTCTCAACGCAGCCAAAAAGCAACGTCCCCTACAACAGTAAGACAGCAGACTCGCCAGTTACATCTGCTAGCCCAAATCAGAAACAAAAACAGAGTGGCTTAGAAATGGAGTCTAATGAGGTGCCCTGACGCCAGACGCCTACTAAATCGCCTGCAGCGCTAGCTAACGGTGGCTCTCCAAGATCACCAAAACAGGGAATGGTCGTCAATTCTGACCTCTCTCAAAGTGAACGATGACATATTTTGCGTATAGTTGAACGTCCCATGATAACCTTCAATCTTCGAGGCTACTGCCCACTGGTGCTGCTCGATGTAGCGTGGGTGTTTGACTGTGTTTGGCACAGCGGCCTGCCGTTCAAACTTTACAATCAGGGACTCCCCAGCCCACTCGTAAGACTAATACGGATCTCTGTTAGGTCATTTAGAGTCAGGGTCAGCAACGAGTTATACACACGTGGCCCCATCAATGCTGGAGTACCACAGGAGTCGGTACATGGACCTGTATTATACAATCTTTATACCTCCGATATACCAGCGCCAGCAAGCATCGGCACTGCATTGTATGCTGATGACACAGCAGTCTTCTCAGCTCACAGCTGCAAAGTTGCAGCCATCAGGCGACTCCAAGACGTACTCCAGCAATTTGAGGCGTGGGCAAGACGTTGGCACATCACTCTAAACGTCGCGAAGATTCAAGCAATCATGCTGACTAGGCGCCTGAGGAAGCAGCATCATCAGCAGGACCGAAACCAAAACTGAATCTCAATGGTGAAAACATCGCATGGTTACCTACCTTCAAGTACGTTATTGTGAATTTGGGCTCCCGTTTGACATGAAAGCGACCAATTGTGGAAGTTCGACTAAGAGTAGCGGCTAGGCTCAAGGACTTGTACCCCATACTCAACAGAAAGAGCTCATTGGCTTCCAGCACCGGGGTCAGCGTATACTGCAGCCTTATTCGCTCGGTCATGGAGTATGCATGCCCTGTGTGGGGTTACGTTTCAAAGACAATACTAGGCAGACTGCCGACAATGCAAAAAAGAGCACTCCGGCGAGCACTTCGGCGAGCACTCCATGTGCTGACTCGCTTCCCCATAACCGACCTGCATACAGCTGCAGGTGTCCAGTCTCTAAAAGAAAGGATCGTACAGATCTTTAGGGCAATAAGGAAGTCAATGAATCCTCTTATTGCCAACCTGGGGCAACCATAACGCGTTTGATAAATTTAAAGGCCCTTGTCTAAATTGAGAAATTAATGAAAACCTTTGAGCAACCACCAAGGTAAACCTAAGGTAAAGAAACAGAACTCGCATCGGAGATGTCGACAGACAAACCATTCACATTAATTGCTAACAAAGAATTAGCAGAAAATTCTGTGGTGTGGGTGTGTGTGAGACGACAGAGCGGGCAGCCAGCCGAAGTGTACCTACCTGGAGAGGGCAGCAGTGGGAGCGTGACTAGTCCCTTTGCGATTAGGGGCGGGGTGGTGGATGTCCTATAAATACAATCGTCAGCTATATCCTCCACCCTCATCTCCGGGACTTCCTGCAGCCAACATGAAGAAAATTTAGCGGTGGCTCGATGAGGTGGAGTGGTTTAGGTGGTGATAGCTGGTGGCGCTCTCGGCGCTCCGCTGCTCTGTGGATATCGGCGTCTGCCTCGGAGTGTACTCCGGCGACCTACTACGGCGGGGACGCAGGCAGACACACCAAGACGGGGAGCTAGCGAACCGCATTTGATCGAACGCCGGCAAAACTGGCGTGAAGGCTGGTATGCACAGCACAACGTCCGCATACCGCGAACCATTGCAGTGCACAGCCGCAGCTGTAGCAACCACCGAATCCCGGAAACCGGAAACCCGTGCTGCCTCGAGGGACTACACTGGCGTTGGTTTCTTTAGTGACGCCGCTCCAGGTACAACAATTCCGCTAGCCACACGGACATCCACATCGGGAGATGGCACGCCACTCCCGGGGTAAGCAACTGCAAGGTACTATAACCAACTACTAACATACTCCTACATCATGCTCAACAGTAGTGTAGATTCTGTAGCGCCCGCCCGCTGAAAAGTGAACCTCGCTCCACTATCGGCCATTGTGTATTGTGAGACTGAGTCTATAATCAACTGGAGCCTTATACCCCCTGTCCGAGGAATATTCACAGCCTCCTTTCGGTGACGAGCCATATACCTAGAACCCGAACTCTATTAAACCAGATTCCTGACCTTTCTTGGCAAATCCGACAAATAGGTATAACGCTGGTATTCTGTGAGGAAATTATATTATTGTTACATTAACCTGTAAATGAAGATCATGGCTTTTTCTGCTCAGACTCATAGCAATAACCTAAAAATTATATAATACATGCAGTAAATATATTTATACCCGTTGAAAAGAAACTATTTGATAAGTGCACACAACTCAAATAGCTGAAAACAGAAAAAATTATTCCATGTCGTACTTCTGATATTAAGCAATAATAATAAATCAGATATTAGCAACTGCGAGAAAAGAAATTTAAAAAAAACTGCTTCACTACTGGGCGGCCAGGATGATATTACCGGTGGAAACCATAGCCGAGGCAAACTTATTTTTATTAAATTACTAATTCATTTGGGGTAGTTAACGTAGTTTATTTCGATTTATTCTTTCTCTTTGAAGTTTACCTTTAATTCTATTCCATCATTGCCTGTTCGTTGTCTTCTGTCTCTTCCGTTCAAAATGCGCCGCCGTCTGGCTGTAATGCCGTTGTCATCGTTTTGCCCGTCTTCAATGTACTTATCAGCATCTTTCAGTTGGCCGTGTTACTCCGAGCCAATTAATCATCCCGGAAGTAGTCCCTTCACGTCGAACGGTTGCTGCTGTCGTCCTCCTCTCTATGTCTGCACCGCTTGTTTAAAAATTCCTTGAGTAGTATTGCGCACGTTGTAAATAGTCCCGGGAGCTCAACTATCACGTATTTTTATGCAACCATCCTCGTCGTCTGTAACTTAGTTCTTCCACACCTAAACATTGCTCCCTGTACGCTAGCAATGCTGCACTGGTTGTGTAAGCGTCTCTTTGTTACTTATTCTCTGACCTCGTACTTACGTCACCTCCTGCCGTATGTACTATTTTCCACTTTATGTACTTCACCCAGTTAACGTCTGTAATGTTGACAGTTTATTTCACATCAAAATTAATTGCGCTCTTTAACTGTCCCTGGTTCATTCCATTTCTCACAGATGTGGCATACTGTAGCATCAGCATGTTCTGTTTCCGCTCATCAGTCATTTAACAATACACCTCTTATAAAATTTAACAACTTCTTCGGCAACATCCACATATTGTTACACAAGCAATTTCTCAGGATTATTAAGCCAGAAGATGAAACTTACAGACTGCGGTTGTATGCACAAACGATCTAGTAGGTGATAGCAAAACGAATGTGTTTCTGGACGGAGATCTGCGTACGAAGTACTGGGTTAAGGAGTACTCGAATCATAATGTTTTAAGTCAGCGTAAACAACGAATAGTGAGCGCTGTTGCAGCCAGAAATTCTTAAATGTTAAGCTTTGGCTTTAGTTGTTGAGAATTTCTAACAACCACTGTTCCAGAGCAATCAGTTTCGTGGTGGTCCAAGAGTTCTTTGCAACTAATATGTAGTATGCATCTGTCACACATATTTATGGTATACTTATGCTCCGTTAATGAGGATTTGACTAAATGTGGTATGTTGTGAATGCGACATAATTTATTTGCACTATCGGGAATCGTCGATATGTTTAGGTGTTTTATCCGTTTGTCTGCACTATGATTGAGAGAACCGGCAACTTTGTGATAACTGATTTTTTTTTCAGGATGAATACATTACTGTTAGAATATGGATTCACGGCCCCCTCTTTCAAATTCACTAAATTTTTTCAGCATCTATGACCTGGCATTGGTACTATATCAATCAAACAGGGTAGTACTTGACGTGATCTGAGTCATCTGGGTAATACGAGCAGTACTGAAATGTTTTTCCTTCTGAATTTTAAAATAGATACTCAACCGAACCTGAATCTTTATAGTGGTGGTGGATACTATATCGTGAATGTGACTAGTCAAAACTTCAAATGAAGTTAGGAGACTATAATATTTTCAGAACCTTTAATGAAAAATTTGTATTCTTGTGGTATTGCAACCTGGAGACAGATTTTCGATTGGCCACGAATTCTGGCTCTATCTTTACCGGACCTACAATTTAAAATGAAATCCGAACCACGGATCGTCCTGGTGTAGCTCGTATAATCACAACACAACGCTTAAAAATTCCTGGTCCCACCAGAATTTGAAGCCAAACCAGAATCTGAAATTTTTATAAGCAAGCTCCTTAGCCAATGAACCAACAATCCGATCAAAATATTTAATAGTCCTGGTACGTACACCACTCTTATAAATGCTTTCCCTCTCTTGCACTTACTCCATAATGATTGTCGGCATGTTGGCTGCTGGTTTAAGCAATAACTGTTGGCTGGGGTCGGCCAGGATCTGTATGATGTAATGGGCTGCCAAGCAGATGTAGTGGTTTTTTTGCGTTCTTGCATGGTTAACTGTTTGATGTGGTGGTAGACACTGCTGGTAGTGACCAAGCGGTTATGAACCCAGCTTCGAAACTTTGATGGCTTGATGTTGAGCAGGCGAGTTACGTGGTCTCCACACTGGAGGATTTGGAGCGACCACGTTGGCGGATGATCCGTCTATAGCGGCGACTTGCAGCGTGGCCGTTCCCAATGATGGCGAATGTCGACGAGACCTTTAAATTAAAAAAAGTTATGTAACAAATAACGAAGTAAATATTTTATGGTAATTAATCAACTATATCAACGCTATATTACATACATACCAATAGATCTAAGAACCCAATGCGCTGGAGGTGGCGGTAGATTCTTGATGGGTGGCGGGAACCCAGTTGACAGCAGCTTTTTATTACTATTACTGCACAATTAACTGCAAAGTAGGTGGCAAAGTATAAAATTTTGTTTAGGGTTATACAGGATCTGCCACGAGGCTACCATGCGATATATTATGGAACCATTTATGCTTTGATCTGGAACGACTTAAGAAATCTATGGAAAACCCTTACGGATTGTATTTTCTTGTTCGATAAATCCTTTATCCCTAATGGTTCGGGGAACAAATGAGTATAGAAAAGAATCTGCTCTGGAACTTTTTTACAGTGTACATTGGAAGTTAAATCTATTTCATACAAAGCCCAAGTGGACCTTGCTTAGAATATTGTTCTTCTGTATGAGTCCCCTGTCAGCAAGGGTTGATAGAGGTATTGAAGAAAATCTAGAGACGAGCCGTCCACCCGCGTAATCATCGACGATGTGGTCTCCTCCATCAAAAACATTTGAATTGTAGTACCATAATAATCCGTCTTTGGGTCCGTGCTACATAACTTACATACAGCTGATATCCACAAAATATACCAAACCCACATGGCATTGAATGCCGACAACACTGCTGTATTCGCGAGGAGCATCAGGGTTCTCAAGTTGTCATGAATATCCAAAGAAGCCGTTGCAAAACTGAAAACTGGGCGGGAAGTGGCGCCTGGCTTTCAATGCGTCAAATAATCAATCAGTCATGGTGACCAGCGAAGTATACCATCTCTTCAGTCTGTTAAATTCCTCGAAAAGGGCAACAAATGGACACCTACGGCTGTCTACCTTGTTATCAAAATATATATGCGCCTTACGTTGAAGGTGCACATTAAAAATATAGGTGCCAAAGCAATGGGGAGGATAAGGCAACTGTATCCTCTACTAAACACGAAATGGTCTCTCCCACCAACTACAGCTATGGCATTGCACACTACACTGATCTGATTTTAGAATATGCATCAACCGTGTGGGGAAACGCAACTATGTCCAATCTGAAACCTCTACAGGCAGTCCAACATAGAGCTATAAGGTATGCCTTCAAGCTACTGTGAAAATAACTTACAGCCTTAATACAACAAATAAGTGGTTTACAGCCTCTAAAGGAACGCTTTAGAACTGCGGTGAAGAAGCTGTCCTGCCAATGCCCTTCCCATCATAATCCATTGGTTCATCAACTAGGCACGCAAGTCCAGTTTAATTCCAATACTATATGGTCAGTAAAGCTGGTGAGAGATGATGATTAACAAAATAATAATACACTAAAAAGGACCTGGCAAGACCAATAATGACAAATAAATATGGACAGCCAAATTATAAAAACGGAACAAGATGCAATAATCCAAAACTTCTGCTTACTCTTGGGATTATGAAACCCTGGAAGAATTTGCCATGGAAGTAAATATCATCGCAAGCTACCCCGGCAACTGTCGAAGTCTTCTAGTTCCATGCAGCGCCTCGCAGTGCTGCCCTGTTCTGCTGGCCGACACAAGATGTCCTGCAGGTCATCCTCACCTGCCTCTCGGACTTTGCTACGGTCACTAAGGCACTATATGAAGAAGGTATTCACTATGCGACCATAATGCCACGCCATGATGGCAAGAAGATGCCAACAGCTCTAGCTCGGAAGTCAACACCGAGAAATGCAATCCTGTTCAGTGTTTTCGGTACCAATCTTTCGGATACTACGCAACTGAATGCCCTGAAGCAATGAGGTGCTTTCTTTGCTGAGATCGCCACAAAGGTTTCCGTCTGCACAAGACAACGTAAAGATGCCTTCTGGTGGAAATGTGGAGCCGGCAATGCCACCTCATATTGTGGTTGCAGCTCACGTAAACAGCAGCTGCAGAAACATCTATCGAAGAAATTAAACCTGCAACAACAACTGAGCCCGAAGATGCTCACCGTCCAGCATCCTCACAGCACCCAGCAGCCCAAAATCGGCAGCAGCAGCGAAATAACAACAAGAATACTTTGCAACGAAACATCCGGCCCCCAGCATTAGGCGGGGATATCAACACTAGCGGCAATGCACGCTGTGATACAGACTACAAACAAGACTCCCGTGACGACATGATCATCGAGCTGCTCACGCAACTTGTGAAGTTCCTATCTACTCAATATAGGTGCTCCTCTACCGCTACGAAATAGGCGTCAAGTCAAATCATCTTTAGGCGGTGACTATTTCTGAGAACCTCGAGACTCCAAATTAAAGATTACTTGAACTGACCTAATTGAAGATATCAGTTGTCACCAAATGAAAACAGTGAAGACACCCAATAGGACGATGGCAAGTCCAATAATGCCAAACAACAACATGACAACTGAAAAGATCATTTGGAAGGTGATGCGACAAACGCAGTCAGAACCTCCCCTTACTCCGGGAATAATGTATTCCTGATACGGACGGACATCAATTACCGGGAAAACATCAGTCCTAGATTGAGGGGAAGGTTATGCGCGGTGTGTGCATCTCGTTCCAATTGGTTTACTAGGTTTCCATAATCTATGTGTTATTACTGGATTATGTAGTATTCAGTTATTTGTAGGTTCCTTCATTGGTGTTCAAGTAGTTTCTTAGACCACCCTAATCTATCATTGTAAAAAGGCTCAACCCCAATGCAGAAATCAGTGGGATATTGGGTCGCTTAGCCTTGGCATAGAATTGCGTTGCCAGCTGTTGGAATCTGTCTCATAGGTTGAGTAGTCCACTAAGTCACTGTACGTCATCTAACCTCGTCTT
This sequence comes from Vandiemenella viatica, assembly GCA_031002005.1. Taxonomy (NCBI): domain Eukaryota; kingdom Metazoa; phylum Arthropoda; class Insecta; order Orthoptera; family Morabidae; genus Vandiemenella; species Vandiemenella viatica. The sequence goes on along the minus strand of CM061921.1, from coordinate 176,299,229 downwards.
CTTCTGCAGGTGGTGGACGAATCTGATTGCCCTATTTTGTACTGTTTGTAATAGCTATAGATGCGAGAGCACAGTATTACCCCAGACAACTGCTGTGTACTCTAGAATTGGTCTGATGAGAGGGACGAATAGACAGAACACTATGTCTGATCTTAGTTTTGATGAGGGATTGAGAACAGGGAAAAGTACGCCTAGTCTCTCAGTTGCCTTGCCACGAACACTGATAACGTGCGGTTTCCACGTCATCCTTATGTGTGAAGTGCCAAAACTTCTGTCACCTAGCCAGCCGATGTGTCAAGTGTGCAGAGGACCGCACGACAGCGAAGAGTGCAAACTACTATCGACAGCCAAAGCGTCAATTGTGAAGGCGAGCACCCCGCATCATACCGCGGCTATCCTGTGTTCCAACCAGCACTAAAACCCCCAAGACAATCCAGGGAAGGCGGTAAAAGGATAAACGCCGTAAAGAAAGAGAAAGCAACAAAAACCTGCCAAACAACAAAAGACAGCAAAAAACAAGAAGGCAGCCAGTAACACTGAGGCAGCCAGCAAAACCGAGGTAACCGGTAAGACAAAAGCAACCAACAATACTGCGAAGGCAGCAAGCCAAAGATAGTCTACGCGGGACAAGCAACAAACAAACCAACGAGCCACCATGAACAAGAACGCAAAGGAATCCTATGCCGGCAAAACCACAGGCAAACAAACAAAGTAAAAAAAAAAGTTTGCAACAATAAGTGAAAAGTGATACACAGAGAAAAATAAAGCGCAGGAGTGGAAGTCGGAAACATACTCATCGGGAAATCCTTACTGAATGAAATGCTTAAAACAATAGAAAAAATAGACAAGGCCAAAGACGACAATGGGAGACTTTTCACCCTAATTGAAGGCGTTATGTCACTGCTAAAATGATAGCGAGACTCCAAGGAAACCACAAAGATTTTAAGATCACAATGTGGAATGCCAACAGCATAAAACATAAGAAATTAGAAATCCGGGACTTCATGCGGCGGCATGATTTGGATATAGTCTTACTGTCGGAAACCTTCCTAAACCCAGGGGACAAACTCCACATAACGTGGCACAAAATATACCGGAATGACAGGCAGGGTCAACAGAGTGGAGGAACGGTTATAATCATTAACAAGAAACTAACACGTGAACCTGTCCAGACACCCGTTACTGACATGGAGGCTACAGCGATAAAAATCACATTGTACTCTTGTCGGTATACCTAGCATCCAACAGAATCCTTCACGAACGGGTACTTGACGCATTGCTAGCAACAGGCAGAAGGGTATTTATTGGAGGAGACTTGAATTCCAAAACTATGGCTGGAATTCAAGAGTAAATAACACAAAAGGAGACCGACTCTTACGCTAGCAGAAAGGCGCAATATACAAGTGCTGGGCCCAAAACCATCGACACACGTTCCTCACATCAAGCGACACCAACCAGAAGTCCTTGACGTTGCCATCGTGAAGGATATAACACCCCGGTTAAAACTTGTAACCGTCAACGATCTGTCACCAACCAGTTCTGTTCCAAATCAAGAACTGGGTCCTATCCCACACAACCGAGAAAAAAGTCCAAAAAAGTGAACTGGAACCGGTTTAGTAGAACAGTACATGGCCAAATAAGAACCACATTCAACTTGGCGTCAAAAGAAAACATCGAGCAGGGAATAAACCACTTCAATAGTGTGGTGGCGGAAGCAGACAGGAGATCTTCCAACACTACAACTCACCCAGAATTCATCGACAACCTGCCACCAGACATTGAAAACATCCGACGGTAAAAACACACAACCTGTAAATTATGGCAGCGGTTCCAAAACCCCCAAGATAGACGGTGATATAAACAACTAGCAGAAGAACTGAGAGGACGCATGACAGAACACAGGGCAGAGAAATGGGAGGCCCTCACCCTGAACAACAGAGACGCTTGGCAGCTAGTTCGAGCCGTCAAGGAACCCAAGGAACCAAACATCGCATTTACCGGGCCAGCAGGGCCATGCTTCCTGCCAGTGGCCTAGGCAGCGGTGCTGACGGAGTACTTCGCCAGCCAACACAGAGAGGTTGAGTACGACCTGACTGAAGCAGAACACGGCAGCTGACATAACGAACACAGCATCAAACATCATGACCGCACAATTGGAGGATGAGCCCGACACAGGGCGAAATTCGAAGAATAATCAAAAAGAATGCTAGTAACAAAGCCCCAGGAGCCGACAAGATTTCTATCATGCACCTTAAGAAATTACCAACCAAAGGAATCGTGCTGCTTACAAGGATATTTAAAGTATGTTTACTTCACAGACACTTCCAGACACATGGAAAATCGCCAAGGTGACAGCCATATCCAAACGAGGGAAGTACCAACGATTGCCATCCAGTTACAGGCCAATTATCCTACTCCCCTATGCATCCAAGGTCCTGGAACGAGTTCTGCTTAAACAAATGAACGACATCTTGGAAGGTGAAAAGACAATTAGAAAAGAACCGTTTGGCTTCCAGAGCAGAGTAGAAAGCACAAGCCTGCTTCTCCGATTTACTGAAGACGTTTCGTGGGGATTCAGCTATAGAAAATCGAAGGCGGCTGTTTTCTTGGATATCGAGAAGGCTTATATGACAAGGTGTGGCACCAAGCTAAGGACACAGACGTCCGTACGACACTGTTTCGTTCAGTTGATCCGAAGCTACCAGGAGAACAGAAGGTTCTTCCTGACAGAAGAAGGGCATAACTCCTCAACCCATGCGATACCGGCCGGAATACCGCAAGGTTCTGTTCTGGCCCCAATACTCTTCTCAGTTGGAGTAAATGACATAACCACACCATCGCACGTTAACATCGCACAATTCGCGGATGATACAATTGTCTACACAACCGGCAGGCACCACGACCTGAACATTAGTCGCCTACAACACGGCCTGAACAAAGTGGAAAAAACGGTGTCGCACAAATAAGATTAAGATTAACTCTAGCAAGTGTGCAGCTGTGTAGTTCACCCGAAAAAGACCAGTAATCTTTTTTTTTTTAATCTGCTTAACGTCTCTCTAACAGCGAGGTCTTTAGAGACGGGAATGGATGGGGGGCAAGGAATGGGAAGGAATTCGGCCATGGCCTTTTTGAAGGAAGCATCCCGGCATTTGCCTGGAGTGATTTGGGAAACCATGGAAAACCCAAATCTGGATGCCCGGACGGGGATTCGAACCACCGTCCTCCCGAATGCGAGACCAGAACGCTAGGCGTTACACCACCACGCTCGGTACCAGTAATCAATAGAAAACTAACAATCATAGGCCAAGAAGTCGAATGGTCTCCAGACACAAAATACCTTGGTGTCACCATAGACAAGAAACTAATGTTCAGTAAACATATTTTAGTCAGAAGAAGACATGGCACCGCAATACTAAACAACCTGTTTACAATTCTCTACAGTTCACAATTAGCCGTTAAATCCAAACTCCATATCTACCGTCACCCTCCCCTTCATCCCCTATGGATGCCAGGTCTGGGGAATGGCCTCCAAGACAAACATCGACCAACTGCAGGGACTGCAGAACCGGTGCCTGCGGGTAATACGGCGGGAATTCAACAGACGCCCTACATGAACAAGCTGGCATAAACCGGTTCTATCTATGTAGAAGCCGGCAAACTGAAAAGTTCCATCAAAGAATAGAACAACACAGAGAAACTAACGAAGGCTCCATACCCTTGGTGCAACAATACCAAGGCACTGGCACGCATATAAAGAACCACTAAGCATCATATATCAGCCTCAATATAACTGATAATACTATAAAAAAACTGTAGGGAGTTTTCACATAAGGTCGTCTCTAACGAACCATACTCATTTTTTCCCTTCAAAGAGCAATAAAAAGTGTCCCCAAACTAACCTATCCTATATAGAGAAACGCAATAAGTAGTTCCCCCGCCAATTAAACTTTTTACACAAAGAAGCCCTTGACGCACAGACACATAGCAAAAGTGTGATCGTCACAGTTCGCTGCTACTCGTGAGTCGAAACGGAGGTTTATAGTGTGCGAATCGTGAAGCGTTAGTTGTTGACAAAGTGCGGGTTTAGGTTTCGATTCGGCTTACGGTTTAGACAATTGGAGCTCAGTATCGACGACCCGGATATCCCATCGGACGACAGGACCACTGGCGACAAACCGGTAATGTACACGGCTATGATAAACCAAGTTGGGAGCCACTCAGATGTTGACATGGCTGATATGATCTTCAACAATGACTGGTACACAGAAGACTGCTACACAGAAGAAGACAGCCAAACAGACAATAGAGCAGAGTGAAACTGACAACCAGTACGACGCGACACCGTTCCAAGCAATAACATGGAACACAGAGGTAGACGGGAAGAGGTAAGAGAAACGAAAACAAATAGTCACTAACGATGAAATCTCAACAAGGAACAGTTTCTAAAATAGGACACCAGCCGCAAAAAGAAGTGTAGAAAAGTGAACAACTGAAGTCAGTACTGCCCCAAAGGAAATATTTCCACCAATAGTAACACAAATGTTTACAGACTTCATAAAAATAAACCAAGGAGAAACTACAAGGAAACTTAAAAGTAGTATACAGCGATGACAGTCTCAAGTATCATGTGGAAAACGATCGAGATTATAAATTTGTGCATAAATGTTTCAAAGAAAATGGAATTCCGTATTATACTTACCAACTACCGCAAACCAAACCCCTGAAAGTGGTCATCAAAGGATTGCCATCTTCAGTGGAACCTGACGAAATAAGTGAAGAATTAAAGCAGAAAAGATACCTGGTACAAAATGTCCACCAATTCAAAAAGAAGGACAGTGAAACAAGAGAACCGATGCCGCTAGCGGTATTTCAAGTAACCTAAGCCGCAGGCCAAGCGCCTAAGAAATTACACAACGAGCGCGCGCACTATCTTATACACAATGGTACAGATTGAAAGTTATAGGAGCCTCATCGGGCCTCCCCAATGTATAAGATATCAGAAAATAGGAAACAGGGCGAATTACTGCCGACTGCCCTTCCGATGCGTAAAAAGCGCCTACTACCAATCAACAAAAGAATGCAAGCTATCAGGCGAAGTAAAAGCAAAGTGCGTAAATTATCAAGGTGACCACTCCGCATCATATAGAGACTGTCCTATCTTCCAGGCTGTAATGAAGGCGGTAGTGGCTATCTAACGGGGAGACCCTACAAATAGCCTGAATGATACGCAAGAGACAATTTAAATGATCGGAACCAAGGAGGCAACTGAAGGAAGAGAAAACAACCAAAAACTAAAAGAAATCAGAAAACCTACACAGATATCACAGGAGGCAGATACCACCAAAGAAACAGACAAATACAACAACAAGAGCGACAGTATCCGAAATAACAGGAACAATTAAGGCGAGGAACTTCGGGTAAAATAATGGTCCTAGATGAAGTAATGCTATAATTGTCGATTAAATGCTTGACAACAAAACTACAATATACAGCCATATGCATATGGTATGCAAATGGAATTAAAGTCGAATAACTGAATAATTTCATCCACCGAGAGTGGTGGGTGAAAGGTTAACGTTCTGGCCTCGCATTCGAGAGGACGCGGGTTCGAATCCCCGTCCGGGCATCCAGATGGGTATTCCATGGTTTCCCCAAATCACTCAAGGCGAATGCCGGGATGGTTCCTTCAAAAAGGTCATGGGCGAATTCCTTCCCGTTCCTTGTCCCCAGTCCCATCCCGCCTCTAATGATCATAGCCGTCGACGAAGCGTAAAGCAATAAGGAAAAAAAACTTCATCCACGGGAACCAGGTTGACATAATGCTAATCAGTGATACCACTTTAAAAAAAAGACAATATCAAAATTGGAAGAATGATAATATACAGAACGGATCGGCCCAGAACCAGTGATCATAAGAAACACAATCAAGCACCAGCTTGTCCAAATATCGGCACTGAGAAAATCAGAAACAACTGCTGTTAAAATACAATCCTAGGAAGGACGCGTATTCTTAGTACTAGTATACTTATCACCGAGCAGAAACCTGTTGGAGCAGGAATTTGACGCCATACTCTCCAAAAGCTGAAAAGTGTAATAGGAGGAGAGCAAAATTCGAAGCACAGGCAATGGAATTCGATCAGAAATAACTGGAAAGGAGAACAACTGTTCCACCTTGCAGGAGAAAAGATGGTTTAACAGAACCGACGTATATACCTTACAATAGCCATCAAAATCCATACATACTAGACATCGCAATAAAAAGAACATAACACAGGAAATAAATATGATCACGACAAACGATTTATCTTCAGACCATCAACCGGTGAAAATACAGCTAACAAGATGGATTCCAGACCATACGTCACCAAGGAGGAAAACATAGATAAACTGGAAGCAATACAGCAACATAACCCAAAATCAAGTAAGATCCAGTCTCCCATTAAACACTTTGGATGACATTGAGACAGCTGTAAAACATCTAAAAAAAGTAATCATGGAGGCAGGAGCTAAAGCAACAACCACAACCATTTATGAACACCAGTACATAACAAAACTTTCTCCCATGTTGGAAGATCTAAAATATCTAGAAAATAGGCACCGCAAATTATGGCAAAAGTATAGGAACCCACACGACCGTAGGGAGTACCAACATTCTAGCTCGCGAACTCAAAAGAAGACTCACCGAGAGGAAAATTGAGAAGTGGGAAGATAAGATTTCTAATCTACTACTTGAGAAACGATTAATACAAGCACTAAAAACACCAAAACAGGCGAAGACAAAGGCAGAAATACAAGCATAGATATTTGTCAAACAGTTTACTATCCGCAACCATCAGCTAAACGCAAGAGAAAATCAAATAGAGGAAACAATCCAGCAGAGAGCAACAAACATTCGAATGGCACCAACAAACAATATGCCACAACTAACTACTCCCAGAGAGTTCAACGGAATCATCAAAAACTGAAAAGCAATAAAGCTCCAGGAAATGACAATATTACCAACAACAACCTCAAGAACATGCCCATAAAGGCGACAGTGTTCCTAACATGAATAATAAATGTGGCAATTATGTTAGGCTCCTACCCAACCCAATGGATAACAGTAAATATCATCACTACTCCTAAACCACGCAAAGACCTGGAGAAGCCTCAGAGTTATAGACCAATCAGCCTCCTATGCTCTCCAGGGAAAGTAATGGGAAGGATAGTACTTAAGAGAATAATAGAAAACTTAAAGGAAAACTCAACACTTAGAAAAGAGTATCAGCAACGATATTACTATTACACCTCGCTGAGAATACAATGCGGGCATTCAACAAGGGGAAGTAAGTAGCAGCAATTTTCGTAGACGAGGAAAAAGCATATGATAAAGTTCTCTACATCATACTGTATATGCAAACGATATCCCAGTGCCAGAAGGAGTCCACCTAGCCCAATTTGTGGACGATAAAGTGCTTTCACCATTGAAAACCGACATGAAACAAACATTACGAGACTACAGAAAGCAATTAGGAAGCTGGCTACCAACAAGATAACAACCAACACAGCGAAATGTATAACATTATACTTCACGAAGAAGAAACCCGATAATGTCAGACTACCTCGATTAGAAATAGCAGGACAAATAATCCCATGGACCAAATCACACCAATATTTAGGCGTCCAACTTGACAGGAAAATGATATTTATGGAAAAAATTGGAAAAAGATTCAATATAGGGACAGCTATAACTACATACTGGTATACCCAATACTGAATATTATTATACTAACAAGCAAAACCAAACTCAGAATTTGTAAAACAGTGATACTGTCATTTCTACTCTATGGGTATCCAATATGGGGAATCGCAGTGAAAACAAATATTTAATCAGTCCAGAGGTTTCAAAATTGCTGCTCATGAACAATTCTAGATCCCCGAAGATAGGCACCCATCAGACAGCTCCACCATCAAGCAGATATAAATTATATTACAACCGAAATTAGAAAACAAACCAAGAAATTACAAGAAAAAGTAAACAAGGAGTGTCCTGCCGCGCATCGATTGTGGGGAGGCCGTATGGCACAATATTTTCAATTTGAAATGAAGTTTGCAGGAGCTGTGTCGCAGAAACAACTGGGGCTTCGATGACTTTCGACCGATGATAGCTGCCAGCTGGGACGCATTTGACAGGTAGGGCGTTTACTACACACCGAGAATGGCGACCATGGTGATTGCTAAAATATGGAATCGTCTTGATGTAAATTATTTTTCTGGAACCCGAGGATCCTTTAGTTCATCGAAGAGGAAGTGCCGATAACTTAAATCTTGGTTCTGGTAGTGATGGTGCGAATAAATTGAATGTCGCAACCCCAAAAACTTCACCCATTTCCCGTCAGAATGCGAATATAAAAAATACGAAATTAGACTACACACATAATACAAAGCAGCTAAGGATAATGGTCCTAAATTGTCGGAGTATTAGAGGGAATGTAGCCGATTTCCATGCCGCATTGGCGACTAATGATGACAATACTAGGAACTGAGAGCTGATTGACGCCAGAGGTAGAATCTAGCGAAGTATATGGTCCTCATTTAAGTGTTTTTCGGAATAACAGAGCTGTCTCAATGGGCGGGGGTGTGTTCGTGGCCGTTAACAAAACCATTAATTGTTTTGTCGTAACCAAAACGGAAAATTTTATGGGTCAAGGTAAAAATTGGTAAAAATTTTAAGTTCATAATCGGGTCATTTTATCGACCTCCGGATTCTGAGTTGGCTAACGCGGAATACTTCAGACAGTCACCTAATAAAATTTATAAGAAATTTCAGGGACATATATTGATCGTGGGTGGTGATTTTAACCTACCGTCGGTTAATTGGGACACATGCATTTTCAGGTTGGGCGGAAGAGATAGGTTAATAACCGAAACGGTCCTTAGAAGTATTTGCAGAAAGATCTCTTGAACAGATGGTTCAAGAGCCAACGCGCTGCGATAAAGGTTCCTCGTCCATTCTGGATCTTTTTCTTATAAGCAATCTTGATATTGTAGATACAATTTGTATTGAAGACGGTATAAGTCATCACAAGGCGGTTGTGGTAACTTTAAAATTTAGTATGAATTTGAAGCATGTCAAAGACAAACTAGTATATTGCTTCGATAAGGCAAACGATGTGGGTATGGTAGATCACTTGACGAAAATTTTTGAAACGTACACGCTAAATACAAATGTTGAGGAACTTTGGTTTAATTTAAAAGAAATAATATGGAACGGTTTAATTCAATTTGTTCCTAAGAAGTTTATTAAGGTTAGTAAGAACCTTCCGTGGTTCAATAGGGAAGTGAATCGATTGCTCAGGAAGCAAAGGCGTTTACATGCCATGGTAAAGAAATCGGGGCACTCGTCTAATCGTGCTAAATTAGTCCAGTTACGAGCGGAAGTACGTAAGGCAATGCGTGGTGCGTTTAAAGAACTCCAAGCCAGGAATTTGTCCGAAGATCTGATTACTGATCCAAAAATGTTCTGGTTATGCCTTCACGGATTAAGGAAAATGGGGAATTATCCGAAACTAGCGTAGAGAAAGCAGAAATCTTGAATAATATATTTAAAAAAGCTTTCACGACAGAAAACTCATAGGAGATTACGACATTTCCAATCGTACCAACAAAATTATGAATGATCTCGTTCTTGATGTCGAGGGAATAACTAAACTGCTTATGAATGTAAAAACCAATAAGGCTCCTGGACCAGACGGTATTCCTACAAGATTCTAATCCAGGTACGCAAAGGAAATTGCACCGTATTTGATGAAATTATATACCGCCTCCTTGGATCAAGGAAAAATACCAGCCCAATGGAAGACCGCCTTCGTAAGTCCAGTGTTTAAAAAAGGGAATATTAATGATCCTCAAAATTATAGACCGATCTCGTTAACATCAATATTTTGTAGGATTTTAGTGCACATCATCCATTAAAATGACATGCGGTTTTTGGATGAAGATGAGCTTTTAAACCCAAATCAACATGGATTCAGAAAAGGCCGATGCTGCGAAACACAACTTGCTCTTTTAATTCACGACTTGTGCTGTATTATAGATTGGCAATCCCAGGTTGATATAGTTCTATTAGATTTTAAAAAAGCTTTCGACACTGTGCCTCACAATAGGTTACTTAGGAAACTTCGTGGCTACGGCATATCTAGACAAATATGCGACTGTGTTGCAGACTTTCTTAAGGGCAGAACACATTGTGTAGTTCTCGACGGCGAGAGTTCATCATTTACCGAGGTGAGGTCCGGGGTTCCCCAGGGAAACGTGATAGGGCCTCTGTTGTTTCTGATATACATTAATGATTTGTGTGACGTAATAAGGAGGATGAAAAGATTATTTGCCGATGATGCTATTATGTATCGTGAAATCAAAACCCAGGACTACTGCGTTTTGTTACAAGACGATATTTTGAAAATAATTGCGTGGTGTACGGTAAAGATTGGCAGTTGGAGTTAAACGCTAAAAAGTTCCAAGTCATGCGTTTAAGTGAAAAGGTAACACCATTTAGCTCTGAATATAAAATTAATGGTACTGTCCTTAGAACTGTAGATTCCGCTAAATACCTAGGGGTAACAATTCGTAATAATTTGTCGTGGAATGAACATACCGAGAATGTAATTGGGAAAGCAAATCGTATGCTTCGATTTCTGGGTCGTAATTTAAAACAATGCACTCCGGAAGTTAAATCGATTGCATATAAGTCACTAGTGCGTCCTACCTTGTAATATTGTTGTTCTGTATGTGGTCCCCATCAAAAGGGGTTAATGGAGGCATTAGAGAGGGTCCAGAGAAGGGCCGCCTGATTCGTGACAGGTATATATAGTTGGAGGGAAAGTGTAAGTGCGATGTTGAAGGAGTTAGGTTGGGAGGACCTGGAGCACCGAAGGGGTTGCTCTCGACAGAAGCTAATTGAAAAATTCACGACTAACATATTTCAGAATGACAGCAAAGAAATATTGCTACCAGCAACATTCGTACCTCGGAATGAACGTGAAAATAAGATAAGAGAAATGAGAGCCAGAACCGATTCCTTTCTGTATTCATTTTTTTCCACGTGCGATTAGGGAATGGAATAGAAAGGATTTACCGGGCGAGTAAACTTAAAATCCGACAGGAGTAGCTTTCGATAAAGCTCTCCGGCCATCCTGATCGGGGGTTTCCGCGGTTTCTCCAGATCACTCCACGCGAATGCTGGAATGGTTCCTCACAATAGCCAATGGGCGCCTCCTTCCATATCCCGTATATCCCTTCCAAACTATTAGCCTTTCGAATAGGTGGAATGCACCCTCTGCCACACACTTTTAGTGAATCGCATAGTAATAGTAATAGAGATACAGAAGATCGAGTAAAAAATATTCGCACACACCAAATTCTTGGCACCGGTATGAAGTACCACTTAGTATTATAAATTAGGAAGAATAAAATAAAAATAGGAGGTTTTTCCACAAGACCACTCGAGTCGTGGTGAAGGTTTTTTCCCCTAAAGAGATATAATAAAAAGTGACTCCAAACTTAGAATCTAATCCCAAAAAGCAAAACTTCTAAAGGAAATGGAGCTTTAGTTTTAGAGTAAAAAAAAAAAGGGTTGATCGTATATGCGTGTACACATTTGTTTTTTCGTGTATGCGATTTCTGCCTCTCACATCGAAGGTGCGGATAAGCGTAATTGCTTGTTTCTTCTTCTTTGGGGATCCTTTGCCCTCCCATTCCCCATTCCGAGATGTTAGGAACTTACCACCACACGGCGGCTGTCCGTTTGCGACAAGAGGCAAAAACCAATCCGGGTACTCAAACCCCCAGACGGGCAATCAGCAACTTCCACACCAAAATAAAATCACGGTGCTTGTAAATATGGTACAGTCGCTTCTAACAACAATGATCACCGACCTCCTGCGGCAAATTGCAGCCGCAGTGCAGACAGCGGTCGAGACCGCTCAACGAAGTGCAGTAAACACAACGCATAATGGACAGTAAAATCAAGGGGCTGGCCATTTACAAGTGGAATGCTAACGGCATCTAGAGGCAAATGGGGTAAATTTCTGAATTTCGTACGAGACGAGCAAATTGACATCTGCCTCGTCAATTAGATCCATCTGAAACAACGAGTATGTGCTGCAGCCCCAGACTATAGCTGCTACCACAACGACCGCTTGACTGCCAGAGGAGTAAATGCATTGTATATACAAAGCTCGATCAAACACCATGAGGTAGCACTTGCAACAATAGAAGCAACGGGAGTCGCCGTCGAGACTTCACATGGCCAACTACTCCTAATCGCAGCCTGTCGTCAACCAAATAACAGAGTAGACGACGACGACATCGCAACCCTTCTCCGCTTACGTGGAAATGTCTTTATTGGTGGTTACCTCAATGCGAAGCACCACCGCTGGATCTCGCGAATCACCAACACTGCCGGCAAGTTGCTTCTCCAAGCAGTTGAAAACAACGACTGAGTAGTATGGGGACCTACCGAACCCACCATCTTTCAGATCAGACATATCCCTGATGCTGGATGTAGTAATTATAAAAGGTACGAATCACAGCACTGTAATTGCAACTAAGGCAGCACTTTCTTCAAACCACGTCCAGGTGTTATTCTATCTCACTGAGGATGTTTCCCTGAGTGACAATAGACGTCATAGAAATCTATCAAACATCAACTGCGACGACTATAAAGCTATAGCTGCACAGCACATACTGAATGCTGGAGCTGTCGGACCCAGTTCGGAAGCTGAAAATATCACGCACTGGATAATGAGGCTGCCGACGCAGCCACGCCTCTGCAGTGGGCAAAACAACTACCATCGCACATCAGGGAGGCCATCTTGGTCAAAAACAACCTCACAAGAGAGTTACAGGTTGCGAGAAATTCCGCCATAAAGTGACGTTTAAATCAAATGTAGAGGGATATTAAAGCTGAAGTCCAAAAGCACAAAAACAGTGACTGGCCTGGTCTTCTGAGCTCGATTAACACTGAAGATGGATCCGCCTGGAACCTAACAAAGCGAACACACACACACACAAAAACAAACAAACTGGCTGCACCACTCTCTATGGGCAACTACATTCTCTGTTACCCAACAGAAAAGGAAGTAGCTTTAGCGGATGTCTTCTAATCCAACTTCCGGCCTGTTGTTGACCAACTGGATGAATATCACTTGTGGCGCGTGGAGGAGAGGCTACAAAGGTTTTCGATGACATCAGACCCCATCGCGCTCGACGAAGAAGTTGCAACCATCAAACAGCTACCCTCCAACAAAACAGCCGGGCATGATGGCACAGGTGCACCATTACTCAGTCAACTACTAACTCAAGCAATGGAATTCCTAGCCTCAACCTTTAATTAAGTATTGACTACTAGTGAATTTCCCAATACCTGGAAGTATGCTGACATTTATGCCTTCCAAAAGTCAGGCAAGGGCAGAAGATCTCCACGATCATACCATCCCATTAGCCTGCTGCCGGTCATCTCAAAAGTGTTCGCGAGGATACGCCACCACATCGATCAGGAGAGCCTTCTGCCATATGATCAGTTTGGCTTTCGCAAGAACCCTCCACCCCACAGCAGCTGTGTTCGCACTCGCAGTAATCGACGAAAGAGAATATTTTGGCGCCGTCCTTCTTGACGTCTCAAGACCGTTATCTGCATGTGTTACAAACTCCTTGTGCATGGAGTCCCAATGTCGCACGTAAAACTGCTCCGAAACTACTTAGCGCACAACAAATTCAACGTTCTGTTTGAAAGTGCAGTATCTTCAACCAGAAATTTCCCATCCGGCGTCTCAAAGGGTTCCTTATGGGCCTTCTACTGTATAACCTGTACATGGCCGAATTGCCATGGACGGAACAGATGGAAACGGCACTATACGCGGAAGGTACGGCAATGTTCGCGCGTAGTATCAGGGCAACCCAGGACAAAACTACTAAGAGCCTGCGCAACTTTGAAAACGGCGTAAAAGGTGTCGCCTAGCTTTCAATTCCACCAAAAGTCAAGCTATAATAATATATATGAGAAACGTGCCACTACTTCAGCTGGTAACACTTTTCAAGGAGGAAATACAATGAACCAGGACATCAGTTTACGTTGGTGTGACGCTGGACTGTAGACTGACATGGAAGTACCACGACAATAACCTCAGGACGAAAGCTGAAGGAATGATGCTGGCAGTCTATCCCAACCTCAGTCCTACATTCACCTTACCAGCAGACCAGGCGATCAGACTATACACGTCGCTAATCAGACCGGTGCTAGAATTCGCTGCTGTGGTATGGGGAAACGCTGCCGACACTCACATCAAAAGCCTACAATAGGTGCAAAATTGGGCTATCCGATTTGCATATAAACTTCCGAGGGACAAGCTTACCGCTGTCTTCCACCAAGTGGGCTACAAACCTGGAAACAGCGAATCAAGAGAACAGCTATTACATATTACGATAAGTGTTAGTGGTCGGAAAACCGACTTATCGCGAGCCTTGGCACAAGCATACACTACAACGACAATATTAGGTGGCCAGACCACCTTCTTCAGAAGGGAAAAGCATGGAGCCGACAACTCCGAAGATGGCACACCGACTATGAAAACTGTAACCACATAAACTGGAAGGAGATATGTACCCACGTAATAACTTCCCCATACTCCAGGCATAATGGCACCTGGGTATTGTTGTCTGTGTGGTTGAACCCGAGCAAGTTGAAGTTGACTATCTCCGTCCTTCTAGATAACTATGAGTTCGCCTAAGAGGTTCCAATAGACGTCCACTCAACTTTCGAGACAATCATGACCACTCCCGAATGCAGCCTCCTAGCGAAGAAGATTCTTCCGGCAGGGATCACTAAATTGCCGGAGCCACTAGTTTTTCCAACTCTACTCTCTGGTCATTTAGACTGGGAGGAGTACTCCGACCTCCTAACGAGGAGATTCAGAGCTTTCGACTTCGTCTCGGCACCGAATCAGTCAACGTCAAGGTCAAGAAATCTCCACCAGCAATGGTGTAGCCATCACCTAAACATTAAATCGTTTAGACTTCTCCACCTGAGTTCAACACGTCAACCAAAACGATAGCCGTCACAACCTAAACAATGGAGATCATCAAGTGGAAGAAGAACCAGTTCTTCCCCTCAGCGCTTTCTACGAGGGCAATTTCCTCTACCCAGCAGTCACATTCTTCAAGGAGAACATCATCTACGTCCTCTGCCTGTCCTTGAAAGAGGAGCTGCTGTTTCTCCCGCAGCACTCGACACAATCCAGTCGTCTGATGGTCTTCCTGGACGGACGCAACATCTACCTACCACACCCCACAGCTCCAATGGAAGCCAACAAGGCTTGTCGTCCATGGACTAACGGCTGATGTGACCGAGGAGAAGATGGCCGGCGAGTTCAACACTGGCGGTATCGTTATCTCGGCCACCCAGGGACAGAGTAGCGTCTGCCACTGTTCACGTTCCAAAATACGGAGCGTGTTCGGCCGGAATAGTGGATGCGGACCGTCCTAGGACGCAAGGTTCTACTTGACACCAAGAAGAGGCCACCGCTCGCACTGGCCCGGTGCTTTGGCTGTCAGGGTCATGGACACCTGGCACGGTTCTGCACTGACCAGGAGGGTTGCGTGAGGTGTGCTGGCAGCCACAATGTAGCCGACTTCAGCATCCAGCGAGACGGGGTACCAACCTGCTGCAATTGCAATGGGACCCACCCAGCTTACTACAATGGCTGCCCTGCGAAACGAAACCTGCGCGCCGATACAGAATCTTCAGACGACACAGAAGCTTTGACCTCTGATTCTGAATACGTGACTCATCTACCTCAACATCAGAAATCTCAATACAAAAGAAAAGATTTCTTGAAGCAATTTCCTAGTCTGATTCAACCTTCTAACGGGTTCTAAACAACAAATGACAAGAGGAAACATATGAATAATCCCAAGAGACAAGATAATACGAACAAAAAAAACTGTCAGATCCAGTTGCAAAACACATTTGCACCTCTAGATTCAGCTGCACCGATATAAGAAGACATAGCAAATAAAAACACTCGTCAACAGACAGGAAATAGTATAGACACTACACTTACAGTACCACCTCCACAAAGAGGAATAGAGGAATAAAATGATAAGAAAATACTAGTAGCTGAACAAGATCATCAAGGGCCACCTCACAGGCGGACTATGGGGAAAATCTAAAATATTTCGTGGGAAACAAAGAAAATCACAATACTCTGACAACTTTCTTCATGAAACTTAAAATAGATCATTTCTGTAACCAAATGCCCGACGAATGATCCCCAGCAGAGGCGTCAAATAGGGTTGAAAATTACGGGTCGATTATTTTGATTTCAGTGGCAGATATATTAATGGAGATATTGATATGCAATTATATTAGAAACATCTATGACAAAAGAAACTGGTTACCAAATTGACGACGAGGCTTTAGGCAATGATATTCATATGCGTCTCTGTGGGCTATATGCGAGAAACAATGCCAGACAAAAAAATTAATGCACCCAGAAAATTCACAGGTTGAGGGAGTATGCGATGTTATTTCAGTGATTACAAACTAGAGACAAATTTACAAAAACCTTGGCAATATGAGCCTAATTATTATTGTAACATTGCAACCCCTCTGGCATGGATGCATGCATTGGTTCGGTCAGAAAGAGTATTACAAAGCCGTTGAATCCTCTTCTGAGGCAAGCTGGTCCAAAACTGTTCTAACTAACCCTTGATATACTAATACTGGCACTGGCAATAGGACTGGGACTGGGACGTAGTTGACGTTAGAGCTGATCCCATACATGTTCTATCAGCGACAGATTTGGGTATCATGCTGGCCACTGGAATTCCTCAACATCAAGCAGACATTCATAGAACTACGTCCTGTGAGTGGACGAGCGTTGTCCTATTTAAAACTAAACTGAAGTGTTACCCGATGGCTCCATACACCATAAAGTCAATGGTAAGAGATTAGAAGCAGTAGAACTAGGGAATTACCGCCCCGTTCTTAGACTGCCGTTAACACAACACAAACGGCTGAGTTTTGTGTGGTGCCGTGACCGGGACTGCTGATGTATGTGGACGCATTGCGTTCAGCAATTAATCGCGGGTCCGCACTGCCTTGGATGACCATCATCGACGTGAATGGCGGTGAATGGGATGAGGTCCCATTCGTCAAATGTTTCAAAGAGGCACAGCGATGTTATTGCTGGCGTCATGGTGTGAGGAGCAATCGGATATGACTTCCGGTCACGGCAGACGGTAATTGAAGAAACTCATTCATCACAACGGTACGTCACGGATATCTTGCGACCTCATGGGTTATCTCTCATGTGACGGTATCGTTGAGCCATTTTTCAATCGTAAAATGCTCGTCCACACTACTTGTCTCTGTGAACAGCATGCTTAGTATCGAGGCAGTCTCGTGGCCAGCAAGATCTTTCCCTGATAGAACTTGTGGGAGGTCAGTTCGGATGTAAACTCCGTCCCAGTGCCAATATCCAGGATATCAATGACCAGTTACAAAAGTTTTGGGCCAGTTTGCCTCAGGATATGACA
Organism: Vandiemenella viatica; assembly: GCA_031002005.1. Lineage (NCBI taxonomy): Eukaryota > Metazoa > Arthropoda > Insecta > Orthoptera > Morabidae > Vandiemenella > Vandiemenella viatica. The sequence continues at coordinate 176,281,652 of CM061921.1, read as the reverse complement.
ATGGCTATATGACACCCTTTCCAACCTAATCATTTGTCAGGGTGTGTATTTTGGATGAGACAATCAAGTGAAGCCATGTTGAGAATATAACATTAGACCGTCCTAAGTCATTTAACTGAGGTAACCATAAAATGGTATTGAATAAGTTAGGGTAGCGCGTAGATGATAATAGATGAAATGAAAATAAATGCCAAGAATAGTCAGCTTATTTGGTACACAGATAAAGAAATGGTTATTTATGATCCTGGAGTGAGCATTGCTTATTGAAGACCAGAAATATAAATAACTTGGCATAACAGACGATAATAAATTCAGCTGGGTAGGACAAATGGAACAGGTGATAGGAAAATATGTCAGAATCCTTCAATTATTGGAGAGGGAGATGATAGTGACAGTGCCGTGCTTGCCTTTGTATTGTCGCGCGACATCTACGATTAGCACTAGTTAGTCTATTGTTTATGTGGTGATATTTTAATGAAAATGGATGTTTTCGAAGTTTTTACCAAGGAGGGCTTCTCACAACTTCAGAGTCACAAAAGCAACTACTGTATTATTTAAGTGCAGAAGATCAAAAAAAAAAAAAAAAAATTAAAAAAAGGGTAAGTTTTTGGTGAAATTTTAAGAGAGTACAGTTTGATCAATATTTTATTAATTTTTATTTTTAATAGTTTTTGCCAGCCTACTTATCCAGTTACAGAGTTGAAATATAGTTTTAGTTGACCTCTGACATGTATGATACCAAATATGATTCCCCTTGGTACCGGCCAAATTAATCATATCTGTAGGTTTCTGGATATCATGACGGTCGTAGTAGGGCCTGTCAATATCCTCCAAATACGCATCTCCTAAAAGATCGTGGGAAAAATAAGCTTCTAATATTAAATCAGTGAAAGTATCCGGATTATACACTAATGGAGTATATAATATTCGAAATACTTGACATATGAATCAACATTAGGAGCCACAAACTTATTAGCGTCAACCAAGGCAAGTATTACAATAGAAAAATAATCTTTGTACTTAAAATAAAGAATACTACTGTGTTATGGAGCATGCTGCCCATCTATGCTAATATACAGTTTGGTATGTATCATTTCTCCCAGAAATCTTTTTCATTCTCTTATAATCAATTTCGCCACTATCTTTTGTCTCAGCATTTCCAGAACAACTCTTATCACTATTTAAATATACGAATTCGATAATCTGTAAGCAAATCTATACTAATATTATAAATGTGAAAGTAATTCTGTCTCTGTCTGTCTGTCTGTTTGTTACGTTTCTTGGCCTAACGTCTAATCCGATCACGATGAAATTTGCGACATGGCAATAGGATGGTCATACGATACTTTTTCCGTGTAAATAGTACACATTGTCATTAATTTTGAAAAATTACCGAAACGACGATAGATAGATGCTTAGGATTTGTAAGACTCTGTAGTACCGTACCGTATAACGGGCTGGTAGCTTAGTATTTGAGGCGCTTGCTTACTGATGTTTGGACCGTGGTCTCCGGTTCCAATCCCGATCGAATCTGAGATTTTTAAGAATTGTTTTTGATCGTATGAGCCACGCCTGGACGGTCAGTTTTTCGGATTCCATGTTAAACTGTAGGTACCACAAATCTAGGGGTGCAATGCCTGGCAAATCGTACGCGGCCTAACAGTGCTGTAGGTGTACACTTTTTTACGCTATTTTGATCAGTCAGCCGTTGTTTCTCTCGCAGTCAGTGTGCGTGTGATCTGCACTAATAATATTATAAATGCGGAAGTAAGTCTTTGTCTATTTGTTACGTTTTGTCGACTAAATGACTATACCGATATTGATGGAATTTAAGAAGGAAATACTTTGTATCCGGAGGAATGACAAAGGACACTGTTTTCGGTATTAATAACAGTTTTAGTCACGAAGTTTTGATAACTTATCGAATGGTGACAGACAGACGGATGCGTGTGTTAGTCTGTAATATTACGTCGGTTGCTGAAGCTATGCTTCTCGCACAGTCTGTTAGTGTATGATTTGTTACTAAATTTCGTTTAGAGACAAAACTTATTATTTAGTGTAGATGTCGATTTGCTCTGCTCTGTACTATTACTTTGTGTCTGCCTAATAGATTCCGGCACCAGTTTATTTTGTCTTCTTTTCTGACATGCCTTGCGGGCGTAAACCTGTCCTAAGGTGTAACTCTAGATGAGCAGAAGCAAATAAAGTTATTAGAACCCAAGAATGTGATGCTCATGCTGAAGAAAGAAGAAAAGACCAAGCTGAAATAAAGCTGCACTCAGTGAAACTCCCCCCCCCCCCACATCCCCGCACCTTCGTTTGTTTTTCTGTTTTTAAATATGCTGGAAATTGATTCTCTTCATGAGACAAGTTTGATGATAGAATGATGTAGTGATGGCTTTCCTATCATATTATGCCGATTTCGCTATTGTTTGGGACAAATCCTACGTTTTCTAACAGCTTTCCATATCCAATTTTGGCAATGAAATTCCAAGTCCACGCGTACGAAGTACGGGTAACATCTAGTAATATATATGAGTATATCTCTTCCACAGCAATGAACCTGAAAATGAAATGTTAATCGTTATCTGGTCCCCTGAAAAGATCCAGGTTATACTTAAACAATAGATCTTACCGTTCTTCCTCATATAATTCTGGTAAGTCTTTCACAAGAGATTGAGTTACTTCAGATTTGCTATGAACAAGACAGCGCAGCCGACGATTGCGTAGTGACCTGAACTGTCTGGGCGATAGTGATGCGCGTCTCGGAAGTGAGTAGCGCGTCAGTGTAGCTGCGACAATGTTGCGGCATATTATGAATGAAAGCCGCCGCGACATTGTCGCGTTGCTCGGAACCCCACTTACATATGTCGGTGTCTGACGGACCCACATTTCGCGTATAAAATAAAGGATCTGATGGGGGTGCAAAAATGAACAGTTACATTTGTCTGTGGAAATTATCGTAGCACGTGAGGGGTCTGGTGGTTTAGTGTTTAAGGCATCTGACTGGAGATCGAAATGTCTCCGGTTCGAATTCCATACCTGGCTGAAATTTTCTAAGATCTTTAACCTGACCTTCACCTCTGGCACAGCTTGCTGTGTAATGTACACCAGAGGCTTTCGAGGTTCAGATTCCACGCTACAATTACCGGGTTAGGTTAGTTATGACCAGGACAAGAGGAGCCATGCTCGGCGAATCGAAAACTCTTTCACTGGGCGGACAATCAATCCTTCGGGATCTCCGGGCAAACGGAGTCATACGATGATTTGATTTTTTAGTAACTTATGTTATGAAGGAGCCAGATTGGTGTATATTGGTAGATTGGAGGAGGGTCACGAGAGTACTGAGAGCGTCTAGGACGTATATTGGTGATGAGGCCTAGAGAAATACTGATGGAACAATTAAGAGTAGTGCAAGAATGGGAATACGTGTACCATGACCTCAAGCCGGAACTCTATCTCAGGTACAATGGAGCGGGGAAACTTTTTTTTCCCTTGTCAGATTGGAATAAATAACCAAGAGGAACGATGAATAATTTATCAAAAACACTGAAATATTTTAAAATTAAAATTCGTAAAGGGCAAAAATAGGCTGATACCGAGCTTGGCAGACGAGCGGGAAAGCTCTGGTCTTGCATTCAAATTCTAATCCACCGCGTGTGGCCAGTCAAATTTCCGTTTTCCATAGTTTCTCGAAATCACTCAAGACGAATGCAGGAATGTATCTTACAAAAGGCGATGGCCAAGATCCTTCATATTACTTGCCCCAGTCCTTTCCCGCCTCTAATATCCTTGACTTCGACTAGAACTAAGCTAAAACAAAAAATGGTTACAAGAAAGGGGTTAAACGGGAGTGTAGGAGAACATCGGAGTGTGCGCTGAAGCGTTATTTAATTAAATTAATCAAGCCTCTGTACATTAATTTCAGAAGTTGAGAATTACTGGAATACCCTCTTCTTCATGTAATTAGTAAAAACATAAGGCCTCTAAATACCGCAACACAGTTGAGGAAACCTATGATAACAGACAAACAATAAACACAACGAAGAAAGTAGTGTATGCATGTTTTACCATTGTAATCACTTTAATGGAA
>CM061921.1:176098170-176276559 GCA_031002005.1 Vandiemenella viatica | reverse complement strand
AGCGTGGTGGTGTAATGGCTTTTGTTCTGCCTCGCATTCGGGAGACGGCGGTTCGAATCCCCGACCGGGCATCCAGATTTGGGTTTTCCATGTTTCCCAAATCACTCCAGGCAAATGCCGGGATGCTACCTTCAAAAGGCCATGGTCGAATTCCTTCCCATTCCTTGCCCCCATCCTTTCCCGTCTGAGAGACGTTAAGCAGGAAAAAAAATTACAATTATTCAGCATATCTAAATATGCCTTGCAACGTGCCGTTCAGAAGAGATCTCCACCCCTCGTACTGATTTATGGACAACCCTGCAGGATGCATGGTGTCAATTCCCTCCAGCACTACTTCAGACATTAGTCGAGACCATGCCACGTCGTGTTGTGGGGGGCCCTACACGATATTAGGCAGGTGTACCAGTTTCTTTGGCTCTTCAGTGTATGATGCTCTTCTCTTCGTGAACTGAAGGAGTCAAGAACAACTTGCAATGGACACACTATTTATTATGCTCATAGTGCTCTTGCAAATATACATTTTATTTTCATGTGTTGGGTAAAATTAAAAAAAAAAACCGTATATATAATATTTTAAAATTACCTCTTGGTAATCTCACATGCATCATATCAAGGTTTACATACACTAAATCTTGAAATAATCTAATTCAAACATCTTTTACTATATGCTTTAATTTCTAATCTTAACTGTGCAAAATCCAGTGTTGAAATGAGATTCTATGACATTTCACTTACATGTACGTTACTGTGTTCATATCTATTGGTTATTACGTTGGAAGAAGAGAACAGTTGCGTAGCATAACGAGTTCATAAACTCTTTATAGTTCTTCATAACTTGAATACTCCACGATATTTTTGGTATTGATGGCGCAGATCACTGCAAGCTGAGCTTCGATCAGGTTCATCATTGTTGATTCACCGAGAAACACATCGCTGGTAGTAATAACATTGTTGAAAAGCCAAATAGTTTTTGCTCCAAAAAATGTTGGTTAAGAATTCATAAACTGTATCGATTACCCGTATTCCTACTATCCATTCTTCATGTAATACTCATGTTTATTCGTGCAACTACTGGTTCAAAGTACAGTTCAAATGACGAAGTGACAGTGAGGCATTTGTTGTTACGACGACGAAAAAAGCAGCGCTTTAAACACTTTGCCAACCGTTTCTGCAAACTGAACTAAGTGTACCAGTTCAGAGGGCTGTTCTACATAGGTCGTACGTGGGGGTGTTGGGACGCCTTTCTGAAATTCCTGCCATGGCAAAGAACATTAGCTAGTGACATCCAGTGCGTGAATGGGATATGTTGGCGGTGTCCAAAGAGGAAACTGCAGCAGCTCACCCCTAAATGTACAACTCGCATGAGTTTTTTTTTTTTTTTTTAAATAGTTTTTCAGTGGAATAATGCAAGACGTATACGGCTCATGTTTGATTGGAGGGGTGTCGCAATCAGGTTAGGAGGAACAACCGGATCTGTTAACCTTAAAAATTGTATGGAAAGTCGATCTATTATTCTGTAACATGAATAACTTCTTGAATCATAATATACTGGTTAGAATTAGTATCTAATATCTTGAAATAACGTTTCCTGGGAGCACTCTTTTAAACTCCTTGTGTCGACTCTAACTTTACTAAAATACTGAAATTTTATTTAAATTTTTAGTATAATATTCCTTACAGATTTCTCAGTATTCTGAGAAAATTGTCTAAATTAGACCTCAGGTGAATAATGATGCATAAACAACAGTTTCCTTCATCATATACGATACTGCATTGAAAGAATAACAATACAACAAACGTTCAAATTATTGTAAGTACTGCCTTTGCGGTCCCCGACATAATTCTGTGCCAAAGTTTGATGACTTGTGTTATGTAAGTGAAAATATCTACCCTGGGCCTAGTGGATACCTGCTTAACGCGTGGACCTGGTATTCTGGGGGACAACTATTCAGATTTCGGATTTCCTTAATTTCCCGAAATCATCCAAGACTGGGACGGTTCCATCAATAGGCCATGTTCGTATTCCTTTCAGCTCCTTGCCCCCCCCCCCCCTTCTCTAAAGGCTCTAATGACCTCGATGCCTATTAATCGTATTACCCTTAAAAAAAAAAAAAGAGAGAGAAGAAAGTATGGCTTTGAACCTTAATATTTCAAACAAAAATATTACGAAAATGTCGTTAAACACCCGTCCCGTTGACTTACATCACGATGGTATCCGCCGTCTGGCCCCATGTAAGCTGGTTCGAGCCCGAATTGTGGAAGAAATTTTCATCTCTCGTAACATAATTATCTGGGTAGTAACGTTGGTTGTTCCCTACTCCTGATCACCACATTGTGTATCAAAGTCGTGGGTGAAATTACAAACCTTTCCGCACTGCTAATGGAGTGATTGCATGCGATGCTGCTGATGAAGCTTTAACCTTAGCGGTCCCCAATGTCTATTTCGGAAGAGTGGTCCTTAATAGGCGAGCACCGGATCTTTAATATTCGTTATACAACACAGGCAACTTACTACGCTTAACAAGAGCCAACGCAGTCATCTACACCCGCACAACAACAGATAGAAACATGCAAAAATGGAACTGCCCATCATACCATTGTATCTACACTAGTATGTCTGATCTGACGTAGTGCAGAACATAATTACTGCAGTCCTAGGAGATAGAAAGGTTCCCTGTTCGAATTCCGGTCTCGACGGAGGTTTTCAAAGGACATCAACGTAAACTTCACTTCTGGCACAGCTTTCTGTGCAATGTGAAGTGCGGCAAAACTCTTCCGTGTTTGGGATTCCTCGTTCCCCTTAGGATTACCGGGTTAGGTTAAGGCTGCTGCGATACAGACAAATTGTGCAGCCAGTGAAAACCTTGTCAGCTTCTTACTTCAGTCGTATTCAAAACTTCAGATTTATTCTTAAAAGAATATACTAAACTTAGAGGTAAAATGCCTGTTTCATGATTTCACTTCTGCCATTAATACTATAAATTCTAGTATTATAAAAATATTTTTCTGGAAAAATTTAAATTTTAGTAAGATTAGAATTAAAGTAAAAACATAATTGGAATATGGACAGCCCTTCAGAATATTTGGTGGTTAATTTTTATATTTGTGTTTTATGTGTATTTGGTAAATGTTATGTCATTTAAATTAACGATTGTTTTATTATTATTATTACTGTGGTAAGGGATTGTTTCCAATAAAACTTCGGTATTATTGTGTGAACGACTAGTGTAGTTTCAGCTGAGGTTTGATGTTGAGTTTCGGCTTATTTTGGCAGTAATCCACAAATAATTTAAACTCCTCATTTACGTACTTCACGTACGTCAAAGTGATCTGAGTACACAGCAACGTTAATTGAAAGGCAAGTAATGTTACTGTCCACTCTGGCTATCAGTGAATGATTTTACGGATATATCTTTTATGACACCGAAATTTGTTTTCTGATGCTTGGTAATATCTTCGTGAGTGATTTCTTTTCAAAATAATGCAATTATTAAATATAAATATTTTAGGAACATTTTAATTTAAATAAACGGGACAGATGCTAAAAGAGTCATCAACTCTTGGAAAATTCTGATAATTTAAAAATCTGGAGGCACAGTTTTAAAGCTGATACAGTTTGCGTGCTACCCTGTGAACGATATTTACTTATACTTCATTTTAGTCTGATAAAAATAAAAAATAAAAGATTAAAAAAAAAAAAAACATTTTTCGGACACTCATTATATTTTTTCCTGATTGTGCCTGCCTGTGATATAATTCTAGCAGTAACTATCCTGCTTCAAGTATTCTCAGATCCTGTCACAAATTTCGTCAGATATTCATACAATTACTGAATCCCTAACAGTCCGTGAAAAACACGAAAACACACAGGTGCACTGAAATCTATTTATGGACATTTTTTTCGGATTGTTTGGTAACAGCAAATGTATTGTCGCCGAGGAGTTTTTAGGCGAGAGGTCTAATATTTTTTCTGTTACTGTAGCTGGACGTTAGAAACCTCCATTCCGTAAACACAAAATTCTGCACCGCTGTGAAAGCAGTTGCTCCCTGCACAGGCACCTTCCAATTACGTTAAACAAAGCTCGTAATTATATTTGCAGTAAGACTCGCACTCGTTACCATTTACAGAATAAAAGCACATCTGAGGCGTCGCTGCTGACCTGTTACTAGGCAACGTGTTGACTGAGGAAGCGCCTAATGGAAGAATTTGTTTCCATGGTGACAAAATAATTGCTGGCTATTCTATAGCGGATCGTGAATAGCAGGAGGCAGTCATTTCGGCCAGTACGCTAATTGCATGTTGCTGATGATACGCCAGCCAGCGACTTTCAGATAATGATAGATCTCCAGTCTCCCTCTGCTCTCTAGTTAAAAATATCGCCTCACTCCTGTGCTTATAATAACGAACTCATTCAGTATTTAACTATAGGACGGGATCTGAACGCTCTGTTTTATTTAGTGAAGTATCTTTATGAATATTACACACACCACGGTACACTGTAGACTTGCTTGCTCCCGTCTAATGAAAGGCTAACTTAAACTGGAAGGATCCAACTCCACAAAGGGCTCCAGAAATTAATAAATGAAGACACAATTTAATGAAGGAACAGAAGTGATCCAACGAAAGCCACTACACTGGTAGGAAATTCGATGTCGCTTGTTTAGTACGCGACCATCTTTAACTGAAATTCGTTTGACTTTGCGATCTTTTAAGTTATGGGAAAAAGGTAAATTAATTTTTGATGTCGCTAAAACATAATAAAATAAAATAATACAGTAAAACTCTAAACATGATATGTCAAACAGTTCTCTAGCAAATGACAAACATAAAGTGCTGAGTTTCGCCAACATTTGCTGTTACCTAACAACATACTCCAATTTATCTTTCGCTACTTTTGGCTACAGATTCATGACTGCACACATATCTACTTAGGCTAGCGTCTAAAACTTGGGTTTGTTTTATGATATGATCGTTCGTCAACTGGGTACGATTATCTGAGAGGTGAGTCAAAATACGATAGTTTCCAAATGCGTTCATATATTAGAAGAAAAAACAAGAGAAAAATTTAAACTGAGTCTAAAACTTTGACCGGAGCTTAAACACAATGCCCTGGAAATATCTGTATTTTATGATGTACTTTATAATGTATTACCCTTGAAATATTGACATTAAAAATTATACACGTGTTGACCAGCATTACGTTTCCTGGTTCCCAGCTTCCTCCAAACTTTATGTCTCATAAACAACCGTTACAAAATATAAAAACAACTGTTAATTGTCATTCATTATTGATTAGTATCAGCTTCTAAAATTTTCGCACTTGTGAAATTTCTTGTTGTATTCTGGGTTACCAGATGACTGGTAACAATTTTACCCCTTAAATCAGTGCAGGTTCTTTACGGACTACTGTCGGAAGAGTTCACCTTAATATTATCATCAATATGGAGTGGTCTACGATAATAACATCAAGTAGCAAAATGCGTATAAATCGCGAAATGAACTTATGATTTCGTACTTGTCCGCTAGCAAACGCATCAGTTAGTTAATGACCAAATGTCTTAAGTGCATGCCCTTGGATACTTACCAATAACGTTTTTGGTAAGAACATCAAACCAACGTTCCACCTGTCGTTTGAGTTTTAATAGCACCGCCACCCACAGAATATTGCTATAGCGAAAAAGCCGTATTAGTTTTTTGTTCTTTGCCTGCTTATAAAACACTACTGAAACCACAAAAGTGACAACACTATGTGAAATTGTGTCTTCAAATATTGAACCCTCATCGTGTTTTGTTTTTGTTTTAAAAAGAATGTTCATTTCGCCTTAAGCAGATTTCGATATTAATGGTAGGTGAAAATAAGTTTTTTGACGCTAAAATACTGTCAACTCAGACTGCGTTGACATCTCATGTCACCGACAACAGTAATTTAGTTATAAGTTTTTTCCGTATTGTCTAAAATAAGTTTAAATATAGTAGTAAAAGAACAACATGTCTTCATAGCACGCCGCAAAATTAACTGACTTCAAAAATTTGCAATTATTTGTCAACGCACTCACCTAATACTATCTTTACATCGCAAATCTTGATTTTATCATTAATATCTAGTTATTTTTAGTGACAGATGATCGGTATAACGTCTTCCTTTCTTTTGATCCTAGCGTTTGTTCAAAATTAACTTTTTGTTTGAAAACGGTAACTTTTTATGTTCTGTATGGACACGTAATTTCTCTTGAATGTCTTAAAAAACTAAAAAGAAGTGCAATGACTGTCTGTACAACCCTTTTACTAACGAAATATAATCCATATTTTGATTTCTATAACGAATATGTTAAAATATGTCACGTTTTTTTTGTGAGGTGGGTGAGTCTCAATTTTGGATATTAACGTGAATGTACCACCTACTGGGTATAGTACTGTCTTGGTAGATGTGTATAATGGGTTTAATAAGTGCCAGGAGGAAATGTAGCGATGTGCAATTCAGGTCGTTCGGATTAATATGAGCATGGTAGAACATTACTGATGATAAAGATGTCAAAACTAAAATTTGGAATTTTTGTCTCTCCTTGTGTCTGTCTGTCTGAATGTTCTTGGACAGCGTAGAAACCGATGGGCGGATTTTAACTAAATTTCATATAGTTTATGTTCTCTGTCAGGATATGGGATACACTTTTACTCGATAAGTTATATTTTTTTTTTTTTTTTTTTTTTTTTTTTTTTTGTATTTACGTCTCTCAACATCGAGGTCTTTAGAGACGGGATAGGATGGGGGGCAAGGATGGGGGCAAGGAATGGGAAGGAATTCGGCCATGGCCTTTTGAAGGAAGCATCCCGGCATTTGCCTGGAGTGATTTGGGAAACCATGGAAAACCCAAATCTGGATGCCCGGACGGGGATCGAACCGCCGTCCTCCCGAATGCGAGGCGAGAACGCTATCCGTTATACCGCCACGCTCGGTGATAAGTTATAAAATTTCCTACGGTACAGGAACGAAGAGAGTAAAATTTGAATTTTTTCTTCCTGTCCACGCATCACGCTGAAAATAAAGTGCGAATTTTAATGAAACTGCATATAGTGAAGGAAAACATACAGTATACATATGAGTTTCCTGATGATACAAAGCCTAAAATCTTAAATTTGTAATAATAATAATAAATATATCTGTCCGCGCAACTCACAAAATATTGAATGTATTTCAACGAATCTGCGCATAGTTATAGCTTGTGTTTTCAGCTAATTTACATCGGTTGCATTGTTCCCTATGGCTTAGATGACAAAACATTAAATTTTGGATTTTTTTTTTTTGGTTACACAAGAAGTATTAAATGAATTTCTGTGAAATTGCACATAGTAACAGATTGATTCATCAGTTGATTGATTTGATAGTTTCTGTTTTACCTATTTCGTCCATAATGCTGATGCCAAATTTTGAAATTTTTGTAAATGTGTTCATGTATCAAGCTAAAATCCACCTTACTAGGGAAACTATTCCTAATTTAATTGTAGTTTCTAGTTTACTATCATCTCATCCTCGTGCCGAATGCCCGGGAAGCATAAAAACTATTTATTCAGGCCGCGGAAGCCTTCGATTTCACCCCGCGTAGTTTATTTATATGCATACAAACGAATCAATCTGTTCGTAAATACACCAGGAAGTACCACTTCAAAAATTTGCTTGCAGCTAAGCTACGTGAACCATACTAAAGTGTGACTGTGAGTCTTCATTAACCACAAAATATTCCGATTGGGTGGAAGTTTCAAGGGGTGGTATAAACAAATGATACGCAAAAATGGTTTAAGACATTTGCATATAACCTAAATTTTGAAGAAGAAGAGGAGATCCAATGAAGGAAAAAATCAAAGTTTTCCCTACCCATGCAACATTTATTTGATAGTTTATCACTGAATTTACAACACATATCTAAGATTCCACGAGGTCGAAGTCGTTAGTACAGCTAGAGCATTATAAATTAAAAGTGGATGTTTGTCTCATTTCTTAGATCAGGATAAAAGTCATAGTTACTTTTTATTATTTACTAGCGGCGTTATTTTCATTCGTCTGAAAAGATTCATGTACATCAAGCTTCATTAATTTGGTTAAGAAATTGCATTTTTAGGTTACTGAAAAACGCTAGATTATGCTGGAAACTCACATTCGATTTAACTGCGAAGTGAATATACTTTTTGCTCGAAACGCCAGATACTTTAACTCCACAGATTCATCCTTTTATACAAATATCGAAAGTGAATCGAGAATAGTATCATCGTAAACAGAATACTATTGACGATAGCCAGAGACATTGTCCAGAGATCGTGCTTAAAAAAATCTGTTGTTTCTTTGTATATCTATGGCGTTTAAAAATTGAATATGCCGACATTATGTAAAGAATACTTCAAGTTTTGTTTAGTGTATAAAATAGTTATTATTGTAAAGTTATCTTATTTCTTTCATTAAAGGCTATGCTCAGAGACATAGTTGTGTGTTTAGTGCGAAGTATGCAACATCTGATCCTTCCAACTTTGGGATTCGTCATCATGCGTTCAGAATTTCATTTAATGCTCCTGAGTTATTCAACGTTGAAACGTAAGACGCCAAACTGAATTGACATTCTAAGCTTTTAAACGGTGAAAACTCCATCGAAATCCGCTCCGTAGTTTCCGAGTTTTTATAAGACAAATTTATCCGGTTTTCGTTTTATAGATATAGATTTGGTGATAATTTATATAAAATTTAATGTTGACCTCCGGGCCCAAGAGGTATGCATCACATCCTGAGTATTTTGCTTGTGAAACCATCTAAAACCGAAAACTGGATGGGCGGACGGGGATTTGAATACAGGTGTTCTCGAGTGCAAGGCCTGAGCCCATCAATCTCGCTTTATAGTTTGATTTAATTGCGATAGAGCACACGCCCCTGTAGCAATTTCTCTACACCCCCTTTTTCGCCTAACAGAGTATTTTTGCCATTTGAGTTAAGTTTTTGTATCTCAGAAATGTTGAAATTACCATCGTGAATCATAAGAACAAATTTAAACTTTCTTCACAAGGAAACAAAAATCCATGTCGATTTACTACTATAACAGTATTCGTCCAACCCAGAAACATGTGAATAATGTTTTATGAAAAATCTTTTAACTGTGGCGTTGCAATTTGATGATGTATTCTTATGTACAACCACAAGACAAATCAAAATTGAAGATTTTATCTATATATCTCGTTTACACTTCTCGTTAAACCAGGCGATGGATTCTTATCTGACTTGACGAGACACATTGAACGTAAAATCTAAAATATTGCTTTTTCCTTGGGATATTGTTTCTGTAAATTGAGGTTGATAGTTTGAAATACAACCTGGACCATAAAAAATTCCAGTCACAAGTTACTACAAGCTGGACATGTACAATGGGAGTTTTGTTTTCTTTCTAGCGATTGTGGTCAAGTTGAAATGCAGTTTGAAGGAGAAGAAAATCGTTGTCAAAAGAAAAAGAAACTATAGGCCCTACCTATAAATAATTTTTGACTTTCGATATCTCGAGAGCTAAGCAAGATGTGTATCTTTTTACTTTCTATCTGTCTCATTGAGTTATTTAAGAATTCTTCATAAAATTGCGGCCCAATGGTTTAGGTGAAACCAGCATTACTAAACAATTCAATAAATTATGAAATTAATAAAAGCTAGATTATGTCAGAAACTCAAGTGTATAGCACTGAATGGAATGCCAAAAAACGTTCAGTTGTCATAATAGGTTATTTTCCAACAGTATGGACATAACATAAACTTCTGTTTATGTTAAAAACCATTGCATTACTAAACAACGCGATAAAATATAAAATGAATAAAAGCTAAATTACATCAGAAACACGCAAGTGTAGCACAGAATTGCAGCTTAATACCAAAAAACCATCTGCGTAAATACCAAAAAAACATTCAGTTGTCCTAAGCCGTTATTATTCTCAACACTAAAGGTTTAATACATACTTCTAATGATAAAAAAACTATCAGCGCCTGTATTAATTACGACGTTGCAACTCCGTGAGGATTCCTATGTAATACCGCAAGACAAATGAAAATTTAAGATTTTTTTTATATATATCTCGAATAAATTTCTCGTTAAATGTTATTTCACAGTTGACATGGCTAGGTTGAAATGCGGTTTGGACGTGAAAAAATTGCGAATAAGCCAAATCGACGATGTAGTCTTATCTAACTGGACGAAACACAATGAAAGAGAAGAGTAAAATATTGGGATATCTTGGAGAATCTCTAAATTGAGGAGGTTAGTTTGAAATGCAACCTGGACCCGAAAAAAATTCTACAGAGTCACAAGGCACTACACGCTGGACATGTATGAAGGGTGTTTTGTTTTCTTTCTAGCGGTTGTGGTCAAGTTGAAATGTAGTTTGAAGCAGAAAACAATCGCCATGAAAAAGAAAAGAAAACTACACCTATAAATAATTTTTGACATTCGATATCTCGACAACTAAGCGAGATACGTAATTTGTTTTTACAATCTGTACCGAGATTGGTGGTGTAACGGTTAGCGTTCTGGCCTCGCATTCGGGAGGACTGCGGTTCGAATCCCGATTTGGGTTTTCCATGGTTTTCCCAAATCACTCCAGGTGAATGCCGGGATGCTTCCTTAAAAAGGCCATGGCTGAATTTGTTCCCATTCCTTGCCCCCCATTCCTTCCTGTCTCTAAAGACCTCGCTGTTAAGAGACGTTAAGCAGTAAAAAAAAAAAAAATACAATCTGTCTCATTCAGTTATATAAGAATTCATCATCAAATTACGCCGCCACGGTAGACGTAGAAACTGCTATACTGAACAAGGCAATACATTATAATATGAATAAATGCTAGATTATGTCAGAAACTCAAATGTATAGCGTAGAAAATAATTCCAATAAACGCTCAGTTGTCATAATGGGTACTTTCCAACGATAATCACATAACACAAACTTCTGTTGATGTTAAAAACTATTGCATTTCTAAATAACGCGATAAAATATAAAATGAATAATACTTAGATTATGTCACAAACACGCGCGTATAGCACAGAATTGCAGCCTAATATCAAAAAACGTTCAATTGTCCTAAGCCGTTATTATTCTCAACACTAAAGGTTGAATACAAACTACAAATGATAAAAAAAAAACCATCAGCGTACAAATTAATTACCTGTATGAACGTAATTTATCCAGAAAATTATTATCGTAGAATACTAAGATAGATATCAGAGACAAATACTAAAGCTCATGGTCAAAGACATTGCCAGAAATGGGCAAAGAAAATCTCTACTGATTTCTCGTTATTAATTCCTCGCATTCAATACCGCCATCGAAGCGTTTAAAAACTAAACACCCCATTTAATGCTTCTACATTATTTAACGTCGAAACATAAGACATGTCAGACAAGTGAATTAAGGTTCTAAGCTTTAAAACAGTGAAAACCCCATCGAAATCCGCTCCATAGTTTCCGAGTTTTTATACTACAAACATCTCTGGTTTTCGTTTTATAGATATAGATTGTACTAACGTGGCTATGGCTGATATAAGTAATTACTTATATGAAACTAATCTTATCAACCGATTTGTCCGTCACATGCAATGGTGTAATAGGTACCGACGCGTATTCTAACTTTGGTTCAACATTAGTATGGACTATGTACACTGATGTGCCAAGATTTATGGGAAAGAAAGATGCAAATATCCCGATGGCACTAGTACAGCTGAAGAAATGCGTTAATGTTCCGTGCAAAGGTCGTGGCTTTCATTTTTACTCTCGTGGATCGTATGAAAGACTTTCTGATTTGATTAAGCCCACTCAACATGAATTAAAAAACTTTGAACTCATAATGGTAATTAGCGCTTGATGCATGGGGAATTCTAGTCTATACATTGTTAGTGATTTTAACGCCAACAAAGCGCCGTAGGTTTGCAACACCTCACGGGTCAGATGAGTCACGATTCCAGTTCGTAACAGCTGATCGTAGTGTTCGAATGTGACGCAGATCTGAAGAGGCAATGATCCCAGGATGACGGGAAGGTATATGCAAGCTGGTGATGGCTCCATCCTGGTATGGGCTGCGTTAACTGGGACCTCGTGTCAAATTAAACTGACAATTGACTGGAAATGTTTATGTCCAGCTTTCTAGAGAACATTTTAAACCATTCATGGATTTCATGTCCCCAGACAACGACGGAGATTCCCAGGACAACAATGTGACATGTCACCGGGCCGAAGTCGTTCACGATTGTTTGAGGATCATTCTGGACAACTCCAGTGAAAGATTTGGCCACCTAGATCGCCAGATATGAATGCAGTCGAACATATCTGGGATTTGATCGAAAGGACAGTTGGTGCACAACACTTTCGCAATTATGGACCATTGTACAGAAAGCATGGCTAAATGTTTGTTCAAGAGACTTCCGACGGCTTGTTGAATCAATTCCCCCTTGGGTTGCTTCACTTCACCGGGGAAAAGAAGGTCCCCCATGATGTTAGGAAGTACCCTAAGACTTTTGGCATTTAAGAATATATATATATCTTGCTTGCTCGCTCTCTCTCTCTCATATATATATATATATATATATATATATATATATATATATATATATATATATATACACTCCTGGAAATTGAAATAAGAACACATTGACGCCGGTGTGTAAGACCCACCATACTGGCTCCGGACACTACGAGAGGGCTGTACAAGCAATGATCAAACGCTCGGCACAGCGGACACACCAGGAACAGCAGTGTTGGCCGTCGAAGGGCGCTAGCAGCGCAGCGGTTGGGCACCGCCGCAGTCTGTGTCAGCCAGTTTGCCGTGTCATACGGAGCTCCATCTCAGTCTTTAACACTGGTAGCATGCCGCGACAGCGTGTACGTGAACCGTATGTGCAGTTGACAGACTTTGAGTGAGGGCGTATAGTGGGCATGCGGGAGGCCGGGTGGACGTACCGCCGAATTGCTCAACATGTGGGGCGCGAGGTCTCCACAGTACATCGATGTTGTCGCCAGTGGTCGGCGGAAGGTGCACGTTCCCGTCGACCTGGGTCCGGACAGCAGCGACGCACGGACGCACGCCAAGACCGTCGCATCCTACGCAGTGCCGTAGGGGACCGCACCGCCACTTCCCGGCAAATTAGGGACACTGTTGCTCCTGGGGTATCAGAGAGGACCATTCGCAACCGTCTCCATGAAGCTGGGCTACGGTCCCGCGCACTGTTAGGTCGTCTTCCGCTCACGCCCCAACATCGTGCAGCCCGCTTCCAGTGGTGTCGCGACAGGCGTGTATGGAGGGACGAATGGAGACGTGTCGTCTTCAGTGATGAGAGTCGCTTCTGCCTTGGTGCCAATGATGGTCGTATGCGTGTTTGGCGCCGTGCAGGTGAGCGCCACAATCAGGACTGCATACGACCGAGGCACACAGGGCCAACACCCGGCATCATGGTGTGGGGAGCGATCTCCTACACTGGCCGTACACCTCTGGTGATCGTCGAGGGTACACTGAACAGTGCACGGTACATTCAAACCGTCATCGAACCCATCGTTCTACCATTCCTAGACCGGCAAGGTAACATGCTGTTCCAACAGGACAATGCACGTCCACATGTATCCCGTGCCACCCAACGTGCTCTAGAAGGTGTAAGTCAACTACCCTGGCCAGCGAGATCTCCGGATCTGTCCCCCATTGAGCATGTTTGGGACTGGATGAAACGTCGTCTCACGCGGTCTGCACGTCCAGCACGAACGCTGGTCCAGCTGAGGCGCCAGGTGGAAATGGCTTGGCATGCCGTTCCACAGGACTACATCCAGCACCTCTACGATCGTCTCCATGGGAGAATTGCAGCCTGCATTGCTGCGAAAGGAGGATATACACGGTACTAGTGCCGACATTGTGCATGCTCTGTTGCCTGTGTCTATGTGCCTATGGTTCTGTCTGTGTGATCATGTGTTGTATCTGACCCCAGGAATGTGTATATAAAGTTTCCCATTCCTGGGACAATGAATTCACGGTGTTCTTATTTCAATTTCCAGGAGTGTATATATATATGAGAGAGAGCAAGCAAGATGTATGTATATAAACAAGCTGTTACAAAGACTCTAAAGAAATTTTATCCTTATCTCTGTCACTAGGGAATGAAGTACTTGTAGAAGAATTGTCATTTTTAGTGAAAAATGTTCCCATTTTATGAGTTTGTTCTATAATCAAATTTTATTTTTTCAGCCTAAGTTCTGGTTAGTTTTAATAAACATGACCACTGAAACGTTTTCTCGTGATAACAGATGATTAAAATAAATCCAGTCAAACCAATTCATGTGTCGGAGAGAGCGTACTTTAGATGAGGGACAGATTAATACTCCGCTTTCTGCCGGGATTTCGCTAACCACATAGATTGCCATGCCAACAAGCGGGATGAACCTAATTAGTAACCAACAAACAATTTACCTACTTCTTACGTAAAGAGTAATCAAACCAAAATATTCCTTTATGTTATAGCATCCGCCGATGACAATCGGAAGTGCCTACCAAATGCTAAAGGGATGAATCTCCGAGCCCTCCTCTGAGACCCACTACCCCCTACGCGCATAGGAGGGAATACGAAAATGTACACAGACAGTCATTTTAGATATAACAATGATGCGGAAAAAGTTTAAAAATATAAGATAAGAACTTGATTTTGACTGGTTACTGAATCGGATTCACATCACACCAAAAATTGATTAATACTATTTAGAATGTGCAGAGAAGAACCTTGCAATTTAAGACTGCTTTTTATAACCCTTAAAAAAGTGTCAGTGACTTGTTTCTGACGTTGGGTTGGAATTATCCATCTGACCGGAGACATAAATTCCTATCAAACTTATTTATATACTAGCTGATACCCGCGACTTCGTACGCGTGAATTAAGAATTTCTTTGCCATAATTGAATATAGGAAGTTGTTGGTATCGAAGGATTGGTCCCAAACAACACCAAGGCAGCATAATATGACAGGAAAGCTATCACTATATCATTCTACCGTCGAACCTCTCTCTTGAAGAGAATCAATTTCCAACATATTTCTGTCACCATTCGATAATATCTCAAAATTTCGTGACTACAGCTGTTAATCATACCAGAAAGATGTCCTGTGCCCCTCCTAAAGATTTTCTTGTCAAATTCCATCAATATTGGTAACGTAACGTAACAAAAAGACAGAGACTTACTTCCTCATTTATAGTATTACTACCGCAGATCACACACACTTACTGCGAACAACCCCTGAGGGATGATTATAACGTAAAAAAGTGTACACCTACAGCATTGCAAGACTACCTACGATTTGCCTCGCATTGAACCCCTAAATTTGTGACATCTACAGTTTAACATTCAATCCGAATAACCGACGGTCCAGGCGTGACTTTTACGATCAAAAACAATTTTTAAAAATCTTTGCTCCATGGATATTTGAACCGGAGACCACGATCCAAACAGCAGTAAGAAAGCGCTTTAACCACTGAGCTACCAGACTAGTACATGGAAAGGCAGTACAAAGACCTACACATCCTACGCGTCTATCACCCTGCAGTAATGTTTCGAAATTATAAGACAACATTATAAGACAGCTGCCCCCCCCCCCCTAGCAGGACGCTGGTATGCACCTGATCGGAGTTCTGCCATACGGAAGAGTAAACAGTGTTAAGCAACTTTCAAAAATTAGTTCGATTCGCGCGATTTAAACCTGCTTGGTACTGCTATCTGCGGGAAACAGTCGTTAGCGAGAGCGAGGCGGCACAACGCGGCAGGCACGGTGCTTTAAGCTGCGTATCGACTATGTGCGGTTGCCGCGCGGGCCATGTTCGAGCGCGCCAACCGGTTATTTGCCGCGCGAACCATTTCTGCTGACGAGTGCGGCTGCCACGCGTTTCAACGCAGCCCAGCCAGGCACTGTCCAGGGCTGCATTTAGGCTCTGTGGGCTTTTAGGCTATACATGTGGCGCGGGCCCCCTTGTCGGCAGTGGCCCTAGCTGCCTCCGGGGATATGGATGCTTAAATTTCGAAATTCGGCCCAAAAAATTTATGGGGAACCTTTTTTTAGCTCTATTACTGGCCCAGGCGGGGAATCCAGGATTGTGGTGCGGGCTCCCTCTTTGCGGTGGGGGCCCCGATTGTGGTGCGGGCTCCCTCTTTGCGGTGGGGGCCCCCATTGTGGTACGGGCGCCTAGACTACAGCCTATGTAGCCCATGCTTAAATGCGGCCCTGGCACTGTATTTTCGTAAAGCCACTGTAGACATTTCACGTGCACGACTAGCTGCAAAATTCACTGTGATGCATCACACTGTATATACTAGAAACCTAAATGGAAAGTGATTTGGTGAATATGGAAATTGTATTTTAATAGAATGCAGTATGGTGAGAAACTCTTGGAAGACATGAGATATGAAGCCATCGAGGATACAATAAACAAATTTTACGAGAATGACAACTGTAGAGTTCCAAAAATCATTAATTGAGCCAGTAAACACTCAATTTCGGTAGGCAATTTCAGTTTCTGAAAGATGCTGTGACTTAATATTTCTAGTAATTGCTTACTCGTGTCCTAGCCTGAAATCATTATCTTGAACATTTCCAGATGTTTTCTACGCATTATGCGAAGCTCTGAAAGAATGGGCAAAGATAAGGTAATAGACCCATTTTATCCTAAATTTTTTATTGATATTCAATTTTATGTTGCCATTCTTAAGGAGAACTTACTTAGGTAAAATGTATTGCGTTAATTATGTCATTAAGCGATTCTATAGATTCGTTGATTAGAGTTTCAAGTGACGGTTGCGGTGGTGATGGAGGTGATACCGTCGGAGTGTGATTAGGCTGCACGTTTGCTATTACACAAATTTTTTTGTCACCGTACAATTGTATTAAAAGGCGACAGTTTTCTTAATCCATGATAATAAACTGTCACTGTACCACCCCCCAGGGGCTTGGGCCTTGAGCCTCCCTCCGGGTAGGTCTGGTAACCCTGGGAGTACCCCCCCCCCCGATGCTTTCTCCCTCTGGAGGGATGTGGTAGGTTGATTGAGGTGGAGGTATTTGTTATAATGCCCTTATGACTTGTGATGAATGACAAAATTTGAAACCTGCTGTTGTCGGTCTTATACTTATTGCGTCTATCAACAGAGGGGATATTATTGGGCGTAGGAAATGGGTCCTTGCAAGGGGTGGTTGTAGGGGCAGTGTTGTTACCGCCTCTGCCGTCCCCGGGACTTATGCCCGGCGTCCACAGTCCCGTCGCTCCTGGTCTGTAGGCTGGGGTTCCGAGGGGATCGCATACCCTGCTGGACGGAAGGCTTTTGGCTAGTCAAAATGCATCTTGGGCACTACGGTGTAGGACGCAGCTCAAGACGCTGAGCAACCTTGCCCTGACTGCTCCAGTGTTGGAGGTGTCCTGGTGAATGAAGACCAAGTAGCCCAGAGGTTTAGTGCACCTCTGCTGCCAGTGCAGCATAATCCCCGAAGTCGAATGAAGGGGTCAGTACCACGGTCTTGATGCTGTGCTTGATTGCGGTTCACCACCTCTGGGTTCGGCCCCTGGGGTTCAGAGGTAGCATCCTTGCTGGTGGTAGCCATCTCTTATGTTGCCATTGTCATTGTAGGTCCACTATATAAGAGTGGACTCGTAGTGCATGGCTTTTACCTGGGATGGGGCAGCATTCACACTTTGAACGTTGTGGGGATCTTCGGGCCTCTGCACCCTGATCGTGCGCTACGACGGTGCTCTGTGGAACTTAGACGAGTGCGTGGGAACCAGTGCTCGCACTGGACACGAGTGTTGGGCGGGTGTAGGGGAAAGCGCACTAGGAGCGTGCCCTAGTGTGGGAAGCCGCGTATTAAGTGACGGTCGGCTGGCGTGGTGGATCATGCGAAGGGGCATTCCTGAGTGACATTCGGTCGCTACGGCTTCCGCCCACCCTGCGGGGTTCGGGTGGGGCCGTGTGTTGCACGTAGGAACCACAGAGAGGTTTATGTTATACGGCCAGGTTTTGGAAGGGTCTTGGGCCTAGTTCGTGGCGGGCGCCGACTCCGTGCTGTTGCACCATAAGGGGTGGCGAAAGGCGCCTTGCCTCACCGTCCCCACTGTAATGGTTGGTGATTCGGAAGAGCCCGATTCCGCGGCGGGGACGTAGTATGGGTATCCGGGTATCCACAGCTTAATAATAGAGGGGGAATGAGTTCTCTCGCGTACCCCTGATGAAGGATTCTAGTGCCTATAAAACGGCTACTGGTGAGCCCTCGTGCTGATCCTACTAACACTCTGTCGCTGTGAAGCTTGAGCCAACTTGAACAAAGATACATTCGTCTAAATGCGGGCGAGTCAGGTATTGAGGAGCCTTTGCCGCGTGCCTAAGTAGCGATAGACTGCAGGCTGACTCGACCCACACACAACGCATCAGATCGTTTAAATTGTGATATCGCCGGAGCTAACAACAATGGATGTAAGGAAGGTTTTTAAAGGTAGTTAATTTGTATTTACCGTAAGGCTAACGACGGCATTTAATAATATTACATACAGTACCTACAAAAAGTACGACTTTTATGTAATAACTATAATTAGCTACATTCATTTGTATTTTATTTATTTTTATTACCATTAAGCGTTGGTTAAAAAGTCAATAGTCTAAGAGCTAATTTGTGATAAAATATTAATTACTCTTGAATTTACAGTACATTTGTCCTAAGCGCCCGGCTTCTTCCGGAAAAGAGTTGGGTCGCTCCAACGGTCAAGTTGTTTCACTCATTCTGTGATCATATCGATACTGCTAAATACGGTGTTATTGCCGACAGGCACAGCTTCATATTAATTTCAGTCTTATGAATTAAGTACAACGGTGTTGGAGAGAAATGCTAAAACGCTTCTGTGTACCTTCCTGAAAATTGCAACTTGTCTGTAGATGCTAAAGCCACTAATTTGAAATAAAAAATTAATCATGGTTGCTTAAATTCCTCTGCAAGTATATTCTAATTAATTTGTTACTCGAAGTTTCTGTCATTTTAAAAATTTCCATGAATACCGCAAAAAATGTTTCTTCACATTATCATCAATCAGCAGTTAGCGATTCTAAGAACTTCTCGGAATAATACCGGTCGCTGTAATGATGAATACTGCTCGCCAGAAGTAAGTAGAAGACAATCGACAAATCGTGTCATCTGTAATATCTTAGATTATTTTCTATAGTACACCATACAAATGACTTGCCTTTAAGAAGTAAAGAGCAACATCAAGGTGTTCTTTAAGACCTGTTGAAACTAAGAATTGATTCAAATATTCTAGTATTAAAACAGACTACTGAAAAAGTTAAGAAAAATATCATGTTTATCTCCCTATAGATTCAAAACGAAATCATTGCCCTGTGCGGCTTGGTCTTTAAAAGCGAAATTATGCAGACCGCAAAGAAGGCTTATGCTTGTATTGTATTAGCAGATGAGTCGTGTGACATAACTGGGAAAGAACAGCTTTCCATAAAAATCAGTTTTTTGACGAAGATGAAAATACAATTCGCAAAAAATTTCTCGGAATGGGAGAACTGATGGCATTGAATGACAACTTATAGCATCAGAAATTGACATTTTTAGAAAGCGAAGGAGATGGACCTTATAGGTGTGTTAGCCAAGGGTATGGAGGGTGTTCTACATTGGCGCGTGATATTGGTGAAGGTAATTTATTTTAAAGAGATATATATAAAAAAATTCTTGTATTTTCATTGTGCAAGCCACAGACTTAACCTGCTTATAAATCATTTAAATCAAATTACAAAAATAAGGAACGCAATTAGCACCATAGAGTACATCACAAACTTTTTACCACAAACCTTTTTACACGGAGAAAGTGCGTGCAAATATTTCAGCTTTATATGAGACCCACTGGTCTCAGAAATATACATGTTTTGCTATTTTAACGAATATTTTGAAGACTTTTCAATGGACTTTCGAATGTTTCTAGATAATGGAATGATGCGGTGAGAAAACCTGCTTACCAATTATAGTGCGCTGCTAATAAGTCAGAATTCATTATATGCGTTGAATTGAATACTCAGGATTATTGGAACCTGTTGCCACTGTGTTACAATCAAAGGTGATCGACATTTGTACATGGCTGGATCATATTAATGGAGTAATGACAGCCATAAAAGATCTTTGCAGCAACTCGGACACAGAGAGCTAAAATATTTTAAACACATCTACCAGAACTGCAGCTGCCGTTGGAACCGATTTGAAAGTCCGGTGCATTGTATCTGCCCAACAACGTCGTTCCAATCACCCTGCTTAGTCTCTATACGATTTTTTAAAGGGATCTATTTTCATACCTTATTTAAATTCCTTGATAGCTTCTCTGGAGCAATGTTATAAGATTATACGTTGTGATTTTACACGTTTTGTTTTAAATCTAACTCTAGTAAATAATCAATTGTGGTAAGTATTCAGTTTAAGAACACATTACATGTCTCACAGTAAATCAAGTCAATTCGAAAAATAATCTATTTATCTAATTAGCACTGAAATTATCACCTTATTTGCAAAGAATTACATATATAGCAAGCATCCAAGGAATCCCTTTCTGCCTCCTCATTAGTTGGTTTGATTGAAATGATCATAAATAAAAATCTTTTTGAAAAACTTACTTTTTTGAGATCATTATATCTGGGAATTACCTCAGTATGTGGATGAAGCAGTGTCACGGTCACGCTTTGTGCTTCAATTGTGACGTCCAGGTCTTCGTTGTCTACATCCGAGTCAAAGTTGTTTCTGTGCGTTCAATTTCTTTCAGTAGTTTTCTTTTGGGGGGTGGGGGGGTATAAAACGTCGACAACTACCAATTGTGTTATGTGTGAAAAGTAAAATTGCAGTTACCAAGGCAGAATGTTTTCCATGATGCTTGTTCCGAAAGATCTTTTGCCGATAACATCAGTTTCATCAGTAACAGCAAAGCTTCTCAGTCGTTCTTTCACCAAACTGATGCAATCTTTCTTGGTGCATGAACCGCGTATTCCAAGCAAGCTGATATTAAATCTTTGCCATTGTTTCTGGAAATATTAAAACAGAACTATTATGTCAACCTTTACAGTATTTGAAAACTTTGTTTTTATATGTCTTATAGAATTAGCAGAATTAGGAAACTGAAATCCATTTTTTGAGAAGAAATATCTCAAATACGATGAAGTACAGTTTATAACAAAAACATTTTGACACGTCATTTATTCAATAGATTTTGAAATAGCTGTCAATATTGGTAACCTTGTTTCTACTTTCTCCTCAGAAACAACTCTAATTATATCTTTTTTGTGTGTACGATTTGGAAGCTAGTTTTTCAATAGGACGACATAACTCAAATTACAGTAATACACACAACAAAAACAAACTGGAATTCTTATAAAATTTAAAAGTGAATCTATTTACTTACGATCACGAAGGACGACAGAAACACACATTTGTTACCGTGAGTCAAATGTCAACATTTACGGGTACAGGTAAACGGGACGATACAACCGGTAAAGAACGAATGGAACCGGAAAGTGACGACAGAGAGACATGGTGACGAAGAATGAAGTTTTTTATTATTATTATTTTATTTTATTGACACTTGGCCTGTTGGTCATACAGTCAATATACATTACATTTATACATATACACTCATTCGCCCACATTTACCCAACCATATATACAAATCACTGTTTATATTATAAGATCAAACATACTTTTCGAATGGTATACAACAGAGGTAATAATTTACATAACATTAAGAAAGTATACATCAACACTGAGGACATAAAATTATAAAGATGGTTAGATGGAGAATTAAATATTAAAAATGTTTCACAGTAAATTTTTGGTAATTTAGAGTTTATTTATTAGTTTAAAATGTAATAAAACCATAACCGTCTAGTGTTCCATGAACGGTAACTATTTGCAATATTGAAGAGTAGGGCGGGTTCTCCCGATTTTATCTCTATATTGTTTCTTGTTATAAAATGTACCATCTTTTGGTATATAGAAATATTTCCTAAAGCAAGGAGATGGCTTACATTGACTGGATAACTTATATCCCAGTGTTTCAAGTCTTCCCAAAAGGTGTCCGTTTCTTCCTTGTATTTTTTACATCCAAAGAATATATGCTTTGTATCGGCCTCGGATGGCCCGTCACACTGACAAAATGGGGAGTTCACTAAATTTATTTTGTATAGATGACTTCCGAATCTCCCGTGGTTGAATTTTAATCTCGATATTATGGTGACTGCTTTTTTGTGGCATATTTCTTTTGGTACCACTGTGTTCTTGGTATCAACGGATGTATCAGCCTGTAATGTGCTCCTTTGTGTTGGTTAGTGGATTTCCACATGTCATTCCAGGTCTCCAAACTTTTTTGGGGAAATAGTGGGATTAGATCACTTCCTATTAAAAGTTCAACTGGGTTTCCTGTTTGTGCGGCTATTTTTGCAAGAGCAGCCACTTTTTCGTTGCCATGTAGTCCGACATGCGCCTTTACCCAGATAAAAGAGACTTCATACCTTGTTTGTTTATGTCAGTCATCAACTCCAATATGTTATACAAAAGTGGAGTCCTCCATCTACCTTTGATTCCATCACCGAGTTTTTGCAGTGCCGATTTGCAGTCTGTAAGAACAATAGTATTTTGAATGTGCATCTCTAGCATGTATTTCAGCGCTTTAAGTATTGCAGACAGTTCGGCTGTGACAGAGGATGTTTCCGCGCGCAACTTAAACAGCCTTTCCACTATGTTAGTGCTGTCAAAAAAGGCACTCCCAACCATGTTGCCAGTCTTTGACCCATCTGTATATATATATATATATATATATACCACTCGACCCATACCGCTTAGATAGTCACTTAGAAGATTATTGTTGCAAAGGGCGTTCTCTGAATATCTCAGATTTTCTACGATCTCGTTCCGGATCATATGGGTTTCGTAGTCAACTTCGTAACATGGTAATCTTGGGAGAGAGAACACTTGTGACTGATATTCGTTAAGATCAGCGTTGGCCACAACTAGAGGTGGGCTGTTCCTGTGGCTCCAGTAAGTAGAGGTTGATGTTGCTGTCTACAGGGCGCTAATTTTTATTGTAAGCGCGTTTCCGGTTTTCTGGAACTGTGTTATTATAACCTTTTTACTGAGATATTGGCGCCTCAGTGCGAGTGGAATTTCTTTGGTTTCGAAAAGCAGTGCATCGACAGAAATGCCCCTAAGCAGAGTCGAAGAGCTTGGTACTGACATTTATCCAGGCGGTTCAGAAGTTGATCAGACGCGGAGCCGTAAAGTACACAGCCATAATCTAGGTGAGGTCGCACCATGGCTTTGTAGAGGGCTATTGAGATTTTGGGATCAGCCCCCCACCAAGCACCGTTAGTGGCTCGGAGTATGTTTATTGCTTTATCGCATTTCACAACTGTTTCAGATATCTGACGCGTCCATCTTAGCATGTTGTCTAAATATAGTCCTAAATATTTGAAGATTCCTGGATGTTTTGTAAATGCAAAGGTCATCCGCATATTGTATAAATCAGGTATCTGGTGATAGTGCTATACCAATGTAACTACAGTATATGATGAACAGGAGTGGTGCCAGGAGAGACCCTGGCGGGAAACCAAAATTTGTACGCCGAGGGCCAATTTTGCCAGTTGGTGTCATAATTATCAGGACTCTGTTTTGCAGAATGTTCCAAAGATTTAATATAAATGTTTCAGGCTGTTTCATTAGGAGGAGCTCTTGTACTAGAAATTCTGGAACTACATTATCATATGCTCCAGTCAAGTCTGTAAACACACACGTTGTGTACTTGTTAGCTGTCAAGCTCTCTTGTAACTCAGTAACTAGGTATGCCAGAACGTCAAGCGTACCAAGTCCTCTGCGAAAACCGTACTGAAAATGGGGAAGTTTTTTTATAGTGTTCCACTTGCCACTCTATTCTGACCCTAATCATACGCTCCAGGGTTTTATACATACATGACATGAGAGAAATCGGCCTGTATGATGCTGGGTCGCATGGGTCCTTGCCTGGTTTGAGGATAGGGACTATTCTTATACTCTTCATAGATTCGATGTCAATGCGTTGTAACCAAACGTCATTCATTACTTTTAGAATTGCTAAGTTGCCTTTTCTTGGTAGATATTTGAGCATGGCGTAATGAATGTTGTCTGGCTCAGGCGATGTGTTCCTACTATTACTGACAGACGTTTTAAACTCTTCCAGATTAAATTGTTATAGTATCTGTTCATTTGATGTATTTTCCCGTAGGCAGATCTTGTTTATTACTGATGGTGGTGTCATCTTCTCCAATATCTTCTCTAGCACCTCTTGCGTTGCGGTATGAGTTGAGCGGTGACTCGATGAATTACGGAATTTTCTTATCTCGTTCCACACAGTGATCGGGGAGGTGTTACGGTTTAAGTTTTCGCAACAAGCTATCCACTTTTGCCGCTTTTTCCTTTTCAAGAAGTGTTTAACTCTGGCCTGAGTTTTACTTAATAGAATAAAGTTTTCCTCCGTTCCGTGTTGACGATAGATTTTTAGGGCTTGTTTTCGTTCTTGAACTGCCACGGTACATTCTAAGTCCCACCAAAATGCAGATCTTCTTCGCTTAAATTTGACTGTGTGGTTTTCTGGAATCGTCGTAAGAGCCGCTTGTTCTATTCCGCTTAATATTTTCTCATAATCGCGCTGCGTATCCCCTGTTTCTTTGAAGTTTGAGAATATATTGCTTGCTGCTTTTCTGTAGGCGCTCCAATCGGCACGCTTAATGTTCCATCTATACGTGGGTTTTCTTCCTTCGTATTCTATGTGTTGTCGTTGATAAGAGAAATAAATGGGAAGGTGGTGTCTTTTATGGTTGTCCAGACGGCTGTGTGGGAGAGGTGGGTCGACGCCAGAATTATATCTACAGCTGATCTCCGTTCTCCTGGTTTTGATATCCTTGTTACGAGCCGTCGTTAAGGACCACTAGTTGCTCTTCTTCTGCTACCTCCATTATCAGTCTTCCGACAACGTCCGTTCTTTCACTCCCCCAAACCAGATTATGACCATTTACATCGCCCATTAAAATTTCAGATCTGGGTATTTGTTTCACATAGGAGCATTTGGAGAACGATAAATTACTAGTATGGTCGATTCAATACCGTTAACGCGCGTTCTTATCGCGCATCCTTCTATACCATTTATTACATTCCTTAGTTTCAGGCTGCGGGATGGTATGTTTCTTCTAATTAGTATAGCCACTCCTCCGTAACCTTCTGCACTGTCGTATCGCTCAATATTATAGCCAGGATGTTGAATTGTTCCTTAGGTTTAAGCCACGTTTCTGCAATTCAGGCAACACATACATCATACGATTTTGATAGATGGTGCAAACTTTCTTTGTTGGATCGGACCGAACGTGCGTTCCAGAATAATAGATTGTTCACCTGCCTATTCCCCGCCATTGTTGCTTAGCAATAAGTTGGTGACACATTGTTTAATATTGGATGGTAAAATTCCAGAAGTGGCCATATTGAATATCGTTACAACCATCTCGCAAATCTTATCTATCATCTGTTCATTTATAGGTACAGGTGAGGGTCTATAGGGGTTGTTGGTGATTGGCTCTATGTGGGGTCTGTTGACATCATAGTATAAGTCAGACGGGATGTTTTGTACTGGGTTCTGTTGGCCGACCGGCGGCCGTTTGAGCTGTTGTTGAGGTAGTGGATGCCGGCGGCTCGTAGGGGGAGTGCTGGTCCGAGGTAGAGGCAGAGCCGTTATCTTTGAGGGAAAGCTGGGTTGTTGTACAACGCTCTGTGCTGAGCGTGAAACAGGCAATTGCGGAAAATTGTTCTCATCTCTGGTTAGTGGTACGGCAGTCCTTTTCGCATAGGTGTTAATTGATTCAAGTGCTATGGCTTCCTCCCATGATATATTCTCACGGGCCATGAATTTGTTTCTGTCTAGTGAATTCGGGACAAATACGATCCGTTGAACGGTGGCTGCCCCCACAGTGTACACAGTGTGGGTTTCCCTGATAAGAACATTCCTTCGTGTCGTGTTGTTCGCCACAATTTGCGCAACGAGCAGCACTGCGACACATTCGACTTGTGTGTCCGAAACGGAGACAGTGAAAACAATTTACCATGTTCCTCACGTATGGTTCAAAACTGCAGCGAATACTATGAATGTATACATAGTTCGGTAGCCTTTGACCAAGAAATGTCACCTGTACTAGCTGCCGAGGTATTAGTTCTGTTGCTCCTTCCCGCACTACTTTCCGCATGATCCGACGGACTTGTAAAACTTCCGTATCACGCTCAATTTCTTTCTTCAGCTCGTCTTCCGAAAAGGACGTCTCTACATTATGTTTAAGTCCTTCCTTTACAGTACAAAATCGTGGTATGTAGAACTTAATTTTTTTTGGATGGTTTCTGCCTTAAGCTAAGCAATTTGCCCACACTGCCGAGTTGAGCTACATCCCAGTGAAAGTTTAAGTATGTCATTGGTTGATAAAAAAGAATCACAAAGTTTCTTCCAATACTATAACTTAAATAGAGAATCCTTCTCTCCACTGAGGTCAACGATGCTATAGAACGATCTAAACTGTTTGTGTATGCTTAGTTAACACAGAAAATTTTTATAAGATAATTGTAATAAAATTGCAGATGAAGTAGCTCGAAAATTACTATTAGTGTAATTATTAATGGGTCCATTAATAAATTATTTACCGAGCGAGGCGGTGTAACGGTTAGCGTTCTCGCCTCGCATTCGGGAGGACGGCGGTTCGAATCCCCGTCCGGGCATCCAGATTTGGGTTTTCCATGGTTTCCCCAAATCACTCCAGGCAAATGCCGGGATGCTTCCTTCAAAAAGGCCATGGCCGAATTCCTTCCCATTCCTTGCCCCCATCTTTGCCCCTCATCCTTTCCCGTCTCTAAAGACCTCGATGTTAAAAAGAGACGTAAAGCAGTTACAAAAAAAAAAAAAATAATAAAAAAATAATAATAATAATAATAAATAATAATTAATAGAATATATATGTATTCCATTAATATTTTTTTTGTAGCATGCATATTATCAGTTTTCTCTTGTTTGCCCCCCCTCACCCCCTGGACAAAATACTGGTTACGCCGTTGACTGCAGCTCAATCACACACACACACACACACACACTGACTGCGAAAAATCCCTGAGGGATCATTATTACGTACAGCATTGAAAGACTACCTAAGATTTGCGTCGCATTGAACCCCTAAATTTGTGATATCTACAGTTTAACATTCAATCCGAATAACCGACGGTTCAGGCGTGACTTTTACGATCAAAAACAGTTTTTAAAAATCTTTGTCTCCACCGAGATTTGAACCGGAGACCACGATCCAAACAGCAGTAAGCAAGCGCTTTAGCCACTTCCTTTTTATAAGGTAATTTTTTCTTAATGGAAACATAAGACGCCGACGTGATTTGAACAGGCAATGTTCTGATCTGGAGTCAGACGCGCTGGCATTTTTTTTTTTTTTTTTCAATAAGGAATCACTGCAAGCAGAAATATGGCAAAGATTCCTTTATAACAGTTTTTGTCTTACTATTCTTTGGTGCTCTACTGTTAATTGGTACCAGTAATCTTCTAAATTCGCCCTTCCCCGATTCTTAATGATGTAGTGAGTGTAATTGGTAATAAGCCATAAGTGGGCGTTTCTTTTACTTTTTGGATATTGTCTCTGAACTGGTAGTAAGATGCTTTCCGGCGTGTACATGTTGGGGGGCAATCTGTTTATTATTAGTGCTAGCCTTTCCTTTGTCCAACTCCCGCTATGTCATACTGAGTCCGAAATTCGAAGGTTGGCTGTATCCTCCCGCATGAGGTGTCAGATAAGGACGTTAAAACTTGGAGCCCAATGGATAGCTTGTTGAGTCATATCGTGAATTTAGACTTGGAATACAATGTAAAGCATCACTTTCTAGTCCGGACCTCAGGCCACGTCGTGACACTCGTTCCTCGCTCATGAGATATGTGTATTGTAGTACGTTCAATTTCGTATTTATCATAGTCTACCAACAACTGTAACCATTATTCACATAGGACTATTTCGTTGGGATCCTTAAAATTTATCTCCGACAGTTGGTACTTACGAGGGGAGATGTGGACCACTACACTCAGCTAGCGCACTTTGACTCAAATAGTTCTGACCGGACAGATAATTATCGAATGTTTCGAGGATCAATTAACATTGTCAGAAACAAGTTCTCGGGATGTGTGAAATAAATGTTTCTTTGTATGATGGGCTCTAAATATAAGTATGGAGATGCTAAGATTAGCTTCCACAGTTGTTGTGTACTAACTTTGTAATGAGGGTGACTTCTAATAGCAAACCAGGTTGGAACATATTCTTTAACAATATCTGCTGCTAGCGTAATTAGATTTTCAGAAACTGTTTCCACAAAAACAAAAGACGGAATATTCGGTCAATGCTCTTGAATATATACAAATATTATCGTTCAACAAACGAGCGTTATTTTGAAAATATAAATGTGTAAGAGGTCTCACAGGTATGTCTTAACGACACAGTAGTATCATCCATCGGAAAAAGTACCTGCTGAGATCACTAATAGGGTTACAACAAGTGATGTAATATGCATGTTTTCCGAAATTGATATATGGCCTTTTATATGACGTTTTACATCAACGTCATTACGATCGTATTCACAGTAATTTGTTAGACAGAGAGTATTTGGAACCGATTAAAAACATTTTCCATCTCATGACCATCAGCAATATCTAAAGATATTCATGTTGTAGAATCGTTGTTTTTACTTATGGCTTTACGTCTCGTCGACGTCGTACATATATTTGGGCTGCCATTGTCTGGCAGACAGACGACATAGGTTTAGTTTGAACGTATTGGTAAATAAGCAAACACACACTTTCATTTCTAGCAATCATTTTTTGAACCATCAGCTGCATACGCCAATCACACACGTCCAAACAAGCTGTTGTGTTCTCACGCTGTTCACTGTCTACTACTTGCTTGAGACAAACGATGCAATCAGTACCATTGAGTCCATGCAACATAGTTGGTGCCCATTGAGAATCCTTTTTTGTTACCTACTGTTGCCGTTATCAGTTCCAAATGCCAGAATAAACTATCCATTAATCTACTATTGAGACAAGCTCTTCATGTGTGTGTTCAGGTGTGTAGTACTTAATTAGGTGATACTGCTTAGCCTGATGAAGTCAGCAGAGCTAGCTCTTGAATCGTTGGGTTTTGATGAAATTATTCCTTTTGTAGATCAGCAAACAATTGCAGACTGCTACAAACGTTTTCTGTGAGATAGTGTACAAAAATTAAGGAGAGAAGTGGTCCTATTACACTTCCTCTAGGAACCTAAAACAATTTTTATCGAGAACAATTTCTGAAATAACAGAAAACGGGAAATATTTGTGTGTTTTCCATGTTTATAAGATAACATTACTAACGGACATCAAAAGGGGAATATGGAATTTACCTTGAGACTAGGTCTGGCTAAGTCCTGCGCGTACAAAGCAACCATAAACTAAAATAAAGTAGTATCAATTCGTTCGGTAAGCAAATTATCACGAACAAACTTTTGGCTATTGGTATTTATGGATATGTAACTATATACATTAATGAAAAAATCGACGAGTGATTTGTGACAACTTGCCAATCTTTCACAGAATTTAAGAAGGGATTCTCGATGAAGTATGAATTTATTCAGTAGTATATGAACTATTTTTTTAGGTACATATGCCGGCAATAGTGACGAACAAAAAATGTTAGTTGTTCTTGAGTACAAATTAAATCTTGGAAAGGTTTTTTTTTTAATGCTAAGTACTTAAAAAATATTCAAAGATTTAGATGTAGGCCAGCGACCCTTGCTCGAAATTTTCCTGGTAGAATTCCCTGATATACTTGCGAGAGAGCGTTGTGAAACGACCTCTGATGTCAAACGATGGAATTCCGATCTCACAGAAATAAATTCCTGTCAGCAATCGTATGTTTGAGGGATCGATGAAGGAAACAGCTTGGAATTCCGCGAAATACGTATCACAACTTGTTAGAGAGAAAGGTTTGATTGGGGCTACGAATTCCACTTTCGTCAAACTTTATTTGCCCACCAGGGGCTGTGGAAAGTGCCACATTCCAGTTTGCTGCCATCTGGGGACAATCCCAGGATGTCCCGTAGTCCAGACTTCTGACGTCAATGGACATCTGCTGAGTGCCAGAGTTGCCTCAGGCGCTGATGTCGATGGAAATATCCAGAGAAACAGGGAGTGAGAGAGAGAGAGAGAGAGAGAATACTCCTGGGGTTAAGACGTCATGAGTAAACTCAGCCCAACCACCGGCCTGTGACGTCACGCCACATAGACAAACATTGGATGGAACTTCCCACCAACGCTTCTCAATAGTCCATTTGAATCTCCCGGCTTGCAAAAGAACTTAAAACTACTACTTCACGCGAACTAGTGGAATATCTTCGAGAGTCGGCCTATGATCTTTAGAGCAATTTCTCTCGCTCTGGGACTATTATTAACATCAAAACAAATGAGAATATAGGTAATGTACAACCAAGAAGGCAGTATATATTACTGTCGATGTTTTTAAACTACACTGCAAACCCTAAATGATAAGTGGAAAACATAGACAAAAATTTATTAATTTTCACTGGTGGTATTAGGGGTGCAGCATTTTATGATGAAAACGTAAATACTTTCAAGTCAATTAAACTCCTAAATGATATTTCAGTATTCTCGGCGGATCTATACGCAATCTTAGATGCCATCAA
The DNA here is from genome assembly GCA_031002005.1 of Vandiemenella viatica. Classification (NCBI taxonomy): domain Eukaryota; kingdom Metazoa; phylum Arthropoda; class Insecta; order Orthoptera; family Morabidae; genus Vandiemenella; species Vandiemenella viatica. The sequence goes on along the minus strand of CM061921.1, from coordinate 176,245,737 downwards.
ATATACTTTACAAATGACAGAAGAAAATATTTTAATCTGTTCTGATTCGCTGAACTCATTACAGTGTCTAGAAAATGTGCCGAATTGGAAGAATATATTAAACAAAATATAGCGTTTATAGAAAAAATAGAATTTCAGTGGATTACTGAATATATGGGATTTGATGGTAATGAAAAAAAGGAACACCTGGCAACGACAGCAAAGCATAATGAATTAAGTGATCCTAAAGTGCCATATAGAGCCTTTTTAAGTAAAATCAGAAATATACTGAAGATCGAGTAGGAAACGTTAGGGGAGATTAAATACAGATCTAAAGACTCCTGGTACCACGCAGTTAAACATAACATCCCAAAGCAACCATGGTTTAATATAAAAGTAAATAACAAAGAAACAAACAAGCTGCGATCGGACTGCACCATGCTAAATGCAAAAAAAAAGTTCCAATTATTTTTAACAGTTTCACCAGATTGTGAATATTGCTTTGCATATGAAGACATTATACACTTTATTGTGAAATACCTCAAATACAGTTAGTATAGGAAAAAAATTCCACAGATTGATAGAGGCAAAAAGATTACAAACTATGATAGCTTACGACACTTCCTAGCAAAAATAAAGGATGATAAGATAAAGCATTTTTGCAAATAAGTAGCTAAATGTAACAGGATAATCTAGAATGAAATTATTATACTTGTTAAAGTATTGGTTACCCCATACTAACACAATACATACATCGTTAGACACAGAATGGCAGTGTTATATAAAAAAAAACTTACAATACTCACAAACCAGTTTAATTGTTTTTTTTCCCTAATTATGGTTGAATAATGTGTTACAGATGTTTTTAATGTACTGAAAAAGTTTTGTAATGTGTTTGATAGCTGATACTGCTAGAATATGGTTACTGCAAAATTATGTTCTTTATGATGGCGAAATAATTAATTGCAAATGGTTGTATTGCGTGTGATACAAAATAAGCTTTTTTACAGAAAAATAAGTGTTTATATCTACTAATACAAATGCTTGAAAGTGGTTTCTGCAAAATACATTTTTAATGATGGTTCAAAAATGCAATATAAATGTTTATAATTTATTTGATACTAAATAATGTTTTGTTTATTTTGATGATGAATATATAATAAAGTACATGTGCTTGGATGTTTTTGCTGCTAAATGTTTAATAATAATATATTATAATGTAAATAATATATAATAAGTGTTTATAAATTTTAATGTGACGTTTTTTGTTAAATGGTCAAAATTGTCGAAAGCCAAAGACCATAAAGTAAATAAATGATTTCTCAAGAGATATTAATAATCCGAATAAATGTTTGTGCTAAATTTTCAAAGATAGCTTATTTAATCTCAGATGTGACGTAACTTACAGAAGTGTTCAGACAAAAGATCTGATGCACTTTTTTATTCATTCTAAATTTGGTAGCCTAATACTATTAAGACCTTTCATTTTACGACTAAGGCGTAAATTATTCAGTTAATCGAAAATTCTAACTACCATGGTGTGGGTCATATTTGTTGCTAACTTGAAGACTATTCAAGTTATTAAAAACAGCAACATATATGAGTTCTTATTTAACGTTCCATTCTAAGACAATTGAATAACAACCATTTCTTTTTAATATTGCCATTTTCTTAACTTTAGCTCCAGTTATGTCCAAAATATTTTCAATGATGGAAAATTAATAAATCTAAAACATTTAAACATTATAATTAGGAGTTTGGGAAATGATTAAATAAATGAGTCAGTGCTATAGAATTCGTTATCACTATATGTTCACATTATACATGTTGTACAAATAGAAATAATTCAAGACAATTTCAGTAATAAATTATCCAAAGTAATTATTATAATAAATTTATATATTTATATACAATGGCTATAATCTTTTAATGAATTTATGCGTATTTAAGATATTTGAAACATAGGTAGAAAAAAGACACAGTAATAGGCCATGAGGACATTATATTGCATTTCAGTATACATTTTTGCATTGTTGCTACATAGACATTATTTCAATAAGTTAAAATGTTCAATTGTAAAATATCCACTGTATACCAGTGATTCAGTTACTCTACATCATGTTTAGTATTTACAAGGTGGTCATGTTTTAAAGGTATACTAAATATCAATCAAGTGCTACAGATTTCGGGTTTGAAATGTTATAATTAATCTTTGATAATGATCAGTTTACAGGGAAGAAGTAATAGTGACCAGACTGTTTAAGTTACCAAATATTTTTAGAATAGTATTCAGTCTGAAAGTATTGTAGCTCTACAGGAATGAAGGTAAGTGGCTGCCGGACTGTTCCAATTGTAAAATTTACTCTTACAGTTATTTTCCGTTACAGTAAAACATCTCGCATTGCTTGCAACATTATAACACAACAAAATATCTAGAGGAATGTTTCAATTGTCAATTTTTTAACACACCTCTAGTATCATTAAAAGAAATAGCCTCTCAAAGATCAATATTCAAATCTTGTTCACAGATATCTTTTACCTGTTTTGAATTTAAAAAGGGACATTAAGATGACATCCTACTATCCTGGGAGGTTTATACGCGTATCGGAAAAAAATCTTAATAGCGGCAAATGACAGCGTTTCCATTGCGATTAGGATCGACCGAGATCGTTCTGCTGCTCTCGGTAATCACAAGGAATTAGTTTTCCAGAAAAGTATGTTTTCGTCATGCCTAAGAAATTAACTTTTTCCATAATGCATAGATTCGACCAGCGCTGATGTTTTCGTTGAATCTATTTTTATATTAGCATATCCTGACGTTAGATAGTTACACTCTTTTAATTTTATGCTATAACATCAAATCAGATAATTCACGCCGTAAACTAAACTAATTCAGTCGTAATTTGTCTTAGGCATAAGCAAATTTCAAATATTCGTACTAGATTTATAGCTTCAAAATTTGGTATCCACAGAGAATATTTTGCAGCATAAAAGGATGTAAAAAGAAAAGTCTGGGATTAAAATAAAGTGTAAACTGTTGATAAAACTAAGTTATTTTCCTTTATGGAATGTGACGATCCAGTCAATATTATTCTAATGGTCTGAAATGTATTCAGCTGCCCAATATAAAATGTTAACATTTGAAGCCAAAAGATCCTGACCATGCACAAAATTAAACACATGGTCAGAAAATAGCATAACGAGTCGCATCGTGTGCAATCATTTTCATATACGGATAATAAGTTATTAAGTATCTACAAAATTATACAAAATCCGATAATTGCTATTAAAGATAGCTGTCACATAAGAATCCTGAGAAATATATAGACCATCAATAGTCGCCTAGTAAGTAAATATTCTCATTAAGAATAAGATACGATTATAATTTGTATTTGCGCTCAGCTGATGGGGCGCTGGTATTGAAACTTCAACGTCACGGCTACGACTTCCGGTGTGGTCATCAATTTTTATGGACTTTCCTTAACCCGTATTTAGCGTCTAGTAAAATGAACAAATTTCAAGGGAACTGTTTGAGTCATGTGTTGGGGAAACACCATCAGACATAAAGTCTTAAAAATCTTCAACATGGCCAAAAGCCGTAAAAAACACCTAGTTTAGAAGGAATTCGTAAGCCACAGTGCATTGAAAAAATGACTGTAGCGGTATGCAAATTATTAGTTTTTATGTTAGTTTTTATATAAGAAACAAGATATATGCCTAATATAACACTGAATGCGTATAAAAACCGAAAATAAAATTTTCCGAACAACCTTTATATTTAAAAGAATGTGTTGGAGTTTTTGAAGCAGAACATGGCGTCAATATACAACGTTTTAGACTAATTCGTCCTTCCTGTCTTTAATTTTTGTAGTACGATACATACAGTGGTGGTGTTAAAGATGTGTTGCACCACAGCATCGACAGAAGTGTTTAGGTAACATTCAAACGATCACTAATTAAGGCTAATATCGAGAATATTCCCACCTATGTTCCATGTTATGACATGAAATGGAATCTTACTTACATCTTTGTACTAAAAGTGACATTTTGATTTCATTTCACACCAAAAGGTAATTTGCTACAGTGGGAGGGTTATGTGCCCATACAGTATCTAGAAAAACTTGAACGAAATGTTAAAATATGTCGACGGTTTAAGTTTTCTCTATTTACACAACAAAACTAATAACTGTAGTATTTAGAAACTATTCTAACTATATACGTAAAGAAGCAAGTAGTCTTGTGAGTTATCACAGTTGGCAGCCGTGGACGTATGTGACGTTGCGGAAGATGGCAGCAGCGGTGGTTAGGAAGCCTGGAGGCTGGTAGGGGCAACAGGACGGGGGCTTCCCCCGCCGACGCGCCCTGCGCATGCGCATGAGCAGACAGAAGCTCCTTCTCCACAGACGCCTGCTGCCGCAGCTGCTCCAGTCGCAGCTGGTTCTGACGCTTCCATTTCGTCCTGAAAACAAGCAGTCGAGGATGTAGCGAAAACTAATAATTTGCTACACCTCTGTTGTACCCACTTAACCAAACCTGGAAATCCCATCGGGTAACATTACTGTTTCGTGCTGAAGGGTTTGAGAATTTTGTTCATGCAATTCAGTAACGTCTCAATATCCTCAGCCTGTTGTGATAACATGACATTGTCCTGTTAGCAGAGAGGGCTGAGGATATTGAGAAGTTACTGAATGGCATGAACAAAATACCGAAGGAAGATTTTGGATTGAATATAAATCAAAGCAAGACAATAGTGTCAAAATTTAGCAGAGGTTATACCAATCACAGTAGGTTAAATATAAAAATTTGATCGGATGCAATAGGAAAAGTAAGTGAATTCTGCTACTTGGGAAGCAAAATTACAACTGATGGCTGAAGCAGGAATGATGTTAAAAGCAGAATAGCTCTAGTCAAAAAGAGCCTTCATGAAAAAGATAAATCTTTTAGTTTCAAAAATTGATTTAAGACTTAGAAAGAACGTTTTAAAACTCTATCTATGGAGACCAGCACTTTATGGCAGGGAAAAATGGATTTTAGGAATATCAGAAAGAAAGAAAATTGAAGCATTTGAATTGTGTTGCTACAGAAGAATGCTGAAAATTAATTGGACAGACAAAGTACGAAATGATCGAGTTTTGGAAATGATGGGTGAGGAAAGAAGTTTCTAGAAGAAGCTTAGACAGGCTGGTAGGTCATATTTTGAGACATGGTGGATTAATTAATTTGTTAGTGGAGGGAACAGTCGAAGGTAAGAACTGTAGAGGAAGACAGAGATTAGAATATGTGAAGCAGATAATTGAGGACGTAGGTTGTAATGGGTATGTAGAGATGAAGAGGTTATCAGAATATAGGAAAGGATGGAAGATTGTATCAAACCAGTCGAAAGACTGAGGACAGCAAAAAAAGATTATTTTTTTTAGTTTTAACACGGGTCTTTGGCACACAATCTAATAAGCACACCAGCACCGGTCATATTAACCTGATGATGATTCCGGGGCAGGAATCGGAAAATTACATGTCAAGCGAGGTCAGGCGGGTCTATTAGACGAGCTGAGACAGATGAACAGCATACCCAAAATACATTTGTAACCCGAAGATGACAATCAGTAAATCGGAGTGACCTTCAAATTGTTCGGTATGCAATTGAACGGTCTGGGTTCATATCTCAGAAAGGTCATGTAGGACTCCATAATGATTACTACACCGCATCCACTCCAGTGCGGTATCTGCGTCAGCAACAGGTAATTTTTACTTTCACCATGAAACAACAACGGAAAGAGAAGATTTGACAGTTTGATCAAAGATTTAGTCAATTTTGCAGCAAAAGAAATCACACGGACAATATAATTTGTGCAGATAACAAACAAAATCCGTGGGTGGGGGCGTGATCAGCGTTGTGGTTCCACTGAGAATATATTAAATTTATAGACATTTTAGAACGTATTTGAAAGAATTGCAGTCAGGTTCAAAGAAAACTTTGAAAGTAAAAATCAAAAAATAATGATCAAGATATGCGATAGGTTTCTGTTTGTTTGTTTGTTTAAGGCTTTATACATATAATATTGCATGTAATATATCGCAGCCGGCCTCGGTAGCGTAGGGGCTAGAGGTCGCTCGAGTCCGGCCGAGGGCATGGGTGTTTAGTGTTGTGTCTGTGAATGTCTTGTCCGTGTTGTAGTGTCCTTGTGTCAATACTTGATAGCAACAAATCACATTGAGCTGGCTGTATGGCACAGTAGCCGAATGCCATTTAAAAAAAAAAAAAAAATCGCAGGGGTAGGCAACCAAACAAACATGTTGACGTACTTCATGCAGGGTTTGTTTAGTAAATATCACCAATGCCAGGAAGATGGGGGAAGATTTAAAACCAAATATCAGATTTAAGATGGCATTATGCGTTGTATCTGGATGGTCAGTGTTGATTTTTCGTCTTTTGACTGCAGTATGCGTTACAGACTTAGGTGTACAGTTTATTCGATCAACTTTATATAAAAGTCATATACGGCAGTCGTGCATGATTTTATATGATCTTGTGATGGGTAAAGTCTATGATTATTTCATAAGATCATATCTTCTTCCATCCCGCTTACCTGCACGAGTATACATGTTTACCAGTTTATTGGGACATATCCGCTGTATGTTCGTCAACCAGCTCAGTTTTTACAAGGATCTCGTGAACACCTTAATTAGACGTTCACTGCATAGTGTATAGGAAGAGAAGGTGCTATGGTGCTATTTCGTGGTGGGCTTGTATACCCGTCCTGACATCACTCGATGTTTTCTTACGGGATCGTGTGAAACATTTTGTGTACGAGAGTCATCTTTAGAGATTGAAGGCGATCTGCCTGCAATAATTCTCGCCATTTGTGAAGACACCGGGATTGTTCCGCCTGGTACGACAGAACGTATTGGAACGTTGTTTTACCTGCATCGCATCTGCTGGACGCCATTTTAAACCAATGTTGTAAATGTATTTGCAGCTAGTAGTGCTAATCTATGTCTGCAAACCAAACCCTCCCTGCGATAGAGTCCTGCCCCTGACACGAGGTTGCCTGGTTCAAGAAAGTTTCCTCATCAGGAAGGGTAGAAGAGATGGTAGTGCATAGTTTCTGGTCCCTAAATTGTGCACCAAAGTCATGGACTAAAACGCAAATGTTGATGGTGAGGAAGTTAAGCTTGGCGGCCACACAGGAAGTATTCCCGAATGAACAGGTAGATGATTCATTCACCAGAACGTAAACAACACACTATACTAAACATTTCACAGTCAACCACACAAACAGTAACGCTTCTATAAGCTTCCATAATTGGAATCGGAAATTCACCAGTATCCGGAGAGAAGTGGCTGCGAACAAGGAGAGGACAAAAGTAGAACGGGAAAGCGCACGGCCATGCACCACCAGCCCTCCGGAGCGCAGAGCACTGGAACGGTCCTTAAATCTAGTGGGCAGGTCCAAGGTAAAACTAGAGAAATGGGGCTACAGCATTAAGTGCGAATGTGGTGAGAAGCAAACCACGAACCAAATGCTCGAGCGACCTATCTGCCCATCATCCTGTAACTAAGATGATCTGCTTCGAGCGTTGAGGTTGCAAAGTACTGTGCGAAATGTGTTTAAAGTTTTTAATTTGCACAATGTTTTAACTGAGTACCTGAAGTTTGTGAGCCACCAGTGTGAGATACAAGTGCCTTGGTCGACGTATCAGCCATACTGACGGTGTCCAGCATTCACCCAATCTAAACATTTCACAAACAAAGATACACTTATCTTATAGAACATAATCTTCACAAACAGGTGGTAACATTAAATACTGTCGGAGTACCCGACTTTACTCGAGCTGTTTGGGGTTGAATCTTTAGTCGCCCAGTGGGAAACATGTATTCCACGTTTCATCAAAATTGCTCCAGCCGTTTCAGGAACGTAATAAAACGTAGACTCACCCGAACACCACCCATAAGGGTGTACGTTGTGATTAGTTTACGCGTACAGTATTTTCAGTAACATAATGAGAAACGTTTTTACTACGTTTCATCAATATCGCCCAACCCTTTGAAAAAAAATAGATGTATTTTTGTAAAAAGAAATTTTTAATGTTAAAAAGCAGTGAATAGTAGCCAAAAAGAATTCACGCAGAAAGAAGTATTGCTTCGAGCAGAGACCGAACCCGCAGCCACGGCATAGGGATACGACGACTTTACATGCCCAATCATTTTCATTCTGCTATTTTGTTGATTTCTTTATTGGTATACAATCAGCATTTATTTTCAATTGTTTACAGAGTTTCCCTGTGTACAGTATAATTCGTTACACCGTCAGAGACAGATTGGTGGGATGACTTACTGTAGATAGCTCCGTGGCCGATATCGATGGCATTGAGGTCTGTCCTTGTGCTTTATTTATCACCAAAACAAAGCAGACGCTTACGGGAAACTGTACGCACTTGAAGCGGAACAGGAAATTATTTGGTTCAAGTGGTATCCAGGGAATAAAACATGTTCCCCGACACTGGATCCCGCCAAAATCTCCGTTTCTGTCAGGTTCCGCTGCGAAGTGGTCACTTTGAGTCGGGTAAACGTAAACATCAGGCAGTTCCTACAGCTCCTGCCGCTTTCCGCAGGGATCACGGAGGCAAAGCTCCACATTTCCATTACAACCATTGGCACTAAAAACATGTGACGTGGTCAGCGCCACGCTTCGGCGGAGTTTCCTCCACGCTACTCATTAGATAGAGGTTGAACCAAGAGTTCTCTCAATTTTTTTCTCTGTTTCTGATGCAATTAGTTCCTCAGAAGAAGCGAGGTGGAAGTCTAAATTCTCATTCTTCTTTCGGAAACGTATCGTTGTCGATTACGAACAACAAAACCGAGAACTCTTGAGCATTGACATTTCTACACCTGCTTGCCAGGGACTTGACAGGCATTGACTTCATCCGCTCTTGTGCCTCGTAGCACTACAGGCAGTATTTGCTTGACGTCACCACAAAAAACATTGTGATAGCTACAATCGATATTTCGTTTTTCTGGATATCGTGTAATGTCCTACTGCCTTTCAGTGTACCCTGGTACATTTATAATCAGACAATAACATCGCAAAACGCGCGCTTTGTTGCTATTACGCAAGATGCCACGAGCAGGTGTTTCAGTGATGTCTATTTGTATAATTACTCTCACTCTTCACACGACACTTACAGCATTGCAGACTACATTTATTTCGTAACTTTCATCACCTATCTTTAATTTAATTTAATTGCAATGGAGCACACGCTCCGGTGGCAATTTCCCTACACACCCAATTTCCCCCTACATTTGCCCTCTACAAATTTTAACTTTAAATTCTTTTAACGTTTTCGGTAAGTTATTCATCATTCCCCTTGGTAACTCATTCCAATCCCTGACACCCTTACCTAAAAAAGAAAATCTTCCCACACCCTTGTGCCTGAAATAGAGTGCCAGCTTATGGTCATGGTCATCTTTTCCCTTCCTTGAACTACTTTTCATACCTACTGCAATATCTTTCCATGCCTCATCGCCAGTATACGCCCTGTACATTTCCTACCCTAACTTTCTGTTTTTTACCTTTTAAAAATTCTTCTACCCAGCAAATCACTTTCTCATCCACTCCAATAGGTTTTACCTTATTTACTACCATTTTGTGGCTTACTCTGTCAAACGCCTTTGAAAGATCTAGTGCTACACTATCAATTTGGCCTCCCTTGTCCATTTCATCTGAAATATCTTGCATACAGTGGCGTAGCTAGGGGGGGGGGCGGTGGGGGCGGTCCGCCCCGGGTGTCACCCGTTTGGGGGTGACACCCGCATTTCGAAAATACTAATCGAAATTAGTGTGATACAAAATTTATATATATATATATATATATATATATATATATATATATATATATATTTTTGATAGACTACTTTTATCCTTTGGTGTCGAAACACGTCTACCTTTAATGTTCTGAATATTTCTTTTTAAGTTGATCTATCGCTTTTTCAAATACGATCCAGTATAGTATAATAATATTATTGGCTACACCGCACTCTTAAACAATAGAGCATCGCTCGGTTGCTCCATCAATCACAGGAACTCGTTGTGCTTGCCGTCCGTCACAGTTGTTTGGTTTGTTACGAGCGGCGGTGGATATAATGTAAGTTTTCTTGTATTAAGAGAGGAAGTTTTAAAATTAAAGGATATATCTAAAATTGTTAAAATCATGGTAATTAGGCAGTTAAATTGTAATTCCTCGAAATTATTTCAAGAAAAATTATAGATTTTCCTTTGAAAATAAAAAAAAAGCAACCAAGCGTATGCTGGAATAAGCGTAGTCTAGGCTTCAGAATTGTTTTGCTTTTTTAGAATTCTATTAGCTTTCTAGCTATGATGCACAAGTGACTTGAAGTATTTTCTAGTAATTTTTGAATTTATCATCTGACAGATTCGAACTGAGTACATTTCGTGTTATCCGATATACACTCTGCGTACCTTCCTTTTGTCGACAGTGCACCTATACTCGACATGAAATCGTATCATGTTCGAATTTATGCAAATAAAATGATTCGGAAAACTGCATTAAACTAGCAATACGGTCAGGTTTCAAGTCAATCCGGACGAGTCCAAGTGTTATCGTCTGTCGGTAATCAGTTTTTGTAAGGCATGTGTTTAAAACAGTCGGAACCGCGTATCTTGCTAACGAAATCGTAACATTAGTAAGGGGACATCCATAAATTACGTGAGGTGTTTTTCCGAATTTTCGGATCCCCCCCCCCTTTCTGGTGAGACTTTGTGAGATCTGGTCCCGTCAGAAACCCCCCCCCCCCCTCCTACGGATCGCCCTCGCAAATTTTTGAGACCTTTTTTTTAGATCTCACCCTCCCAAAGCCGGTTACACCCACACTTTTCGACGAAATACCCACCTAAAATCGACATTCCCGTCATATGTAAACACTCCTTTTTTTTAGCTCTACAGTCCAACACAATTTTAAAAAATCTCACATGAGAATTGGTGAGATTTCGCTGCACCCCGCCCCTATTTCACCTCACGTAATTTATGGATGCCCCCTAAGCACTTTAACTCTAGTTTCATGTAAGTTTGATATGCTTTCTACTGATTGAGAATATACAAATATGATCGCGATCAAATTTTCCATCATAAATTTACAGAAGAAGATTTCTATTATGGGTAACCTCTTTGTCGAATACACGTACCTACATTCTTATGGGTTCCTTAAATCGACAGGGATGTCGAACTTCTGTTCCTGAACAAAAACAGCTTTAATCATAAACTGAACGAACATTCGAGCCGTTTACATCTTTATTTATACGCTACTGAGCGGTGCTAGAAATATAAAATTTACACATGGAGATGGGCCTCGATACATATCATATTTAGGAGTCTGTAGCTACTTATTTCTTAAACAGGTAGTAAAATACTTCACTTATTAAGTACTTCATGTAAAGGCGGCAGATATCTCAAAGGCATGTTCTTTTATTACCTGACCGTCGTTTTTTTTATTTGATTTTATATTTTATTTATTCCTCTATTTTTATGAAGGAACTTAATGTAGAGTTGCTTTTCTGACTATACAGTATCCCCCAGGGTCTCACAACTTGTGGAACCCGGATCCTGGGTTTGCTCCAATGGGACCCCATCTGGGTCTGGAATTGCTTCTACTTGGATCAAGCCACTTCTGTTAACTTTCCTCTCAATATCCCTTGGTCCTCCAAATACCGAGGTTGTGAAGTCATTTAAATACAGCCTATGTTAACGTTTCAATAACAAATGGGTAGCTTTCGACTTTTTTAAATTTATAGCGAAATCTTATGGTCACCCTATAGTTACACTGGCGGAAATTAAAATCACAACACGCATACATGAATGGTAGAATTTTAGGAAACTTTGAAAATATATCCAGGACCATACCTAAAATAAATAATAACAATTGGAAATGGATCAGGCTAAGTTATTACCTTTTACAGTTGTCAGTGAGAAATGCGCCCAACTTGAGCACCAATACATTCGTGGATCCCTGCCGGCATTGACACAACAAGTGTTCGGATGTCTTCTTGGTGTATGTCTCACTACGCGTGCATGTCTTTTGCAGTTAGTTGTTGCAGAGTTTGTGCTGGGTGACCATGTGATCTAATGTGTCTACTTCTGGTATCCTAGAAATGCTCTATTTGGGAAAAATCTGGGAACCGTGCTGTCCATATTGTGATCGAAACTCCTTGCAAGGCTTGTGTGACGATGGCCGCAATGTGAGGACGGGCACTGTCTCGTTGGAAAATACGATTCGGATGTTGAACATGTAGGGTATCACAATAAGATGCAGTACCCCGTCCACATAGTGATGGGCTGTCATTGCCTTCAACAACAGCCGACTCAGTCATGCTATCGAAACTGATTGCCACTAAAACATGACACCGGTGATGGCACTTGCGTGAGGTTCTGAAATCACAGCAGATAAGCCGTTCCTCCACTACGCCTGCGAACATGTCGTCGATTATCACTTTGCCACAGACAGAATCGAGACTCGTCTCTAAACACAAATTTACGCCATTCACATGTCCATTTGTGTTTCGCATTATACAGGGGTAGATGATGATGGCAATGAAATTAGATTAATGGGACACAATGCACAGGGGCCAGAGAGTGTAACCCAGCTTCAAGCAATTAGTTTACAATCATCCGGGGAGGGGCGGAGGCGGGGTGTGACTATGTGTAACCACTACTTGGATCTGGCCTGCAGTCAACCATCTGCCAGCAACAGCCACCCACACCATTTGGCAGTCTTCACGTGCTGTTATCCTTCTGTATGGACTTGTGCCTGCTCTAGGAGTATTAGAGCTTTTTTCATCACTGTGTAACAAGTCTGTATACTGACATTGCACTGCGGCAAATCGTTCTGGAGATTTCACGATATGATGCACCCTTTCAGAACACGTCAATTCTCCGACCTCTCTCACTGTTAAACATTTGGGTGTAGAGAGTTGTCACTCTTCGCCTTGGCATACTTAGACAACAAAAACTTGTGGGCAACTACAGGGCGTTCGCCGGGAAACGCAACCCAATGTTAGCGCTACAAGGAAGAAACTGCTCCCGGCGAGCGAGCGCTCAGTTTCCGGCATTGTTCGACCGTCGGCCGCGGACTATTTCATAATAATTACGCTTCATAAACTTGTGTGCTAAGCATTTAAATGTGACGTAATTCATTAGCTTACCTTATAAAAGATGCTGGAAGTGTTGACCCTCTTGTGTAATGCACATTTCACATCTTCTGAACATATTTCGAGACACACGCTGCCCTAACTGACTTAATGATTTTTTGGGTGACTGTTCTAGTCGAAAAGCGATATCGTCAATTTTCTCCTCTGTGAGAATACGGTTGACCGACAGTCTCTTTTTGTTAAAAAATGAACCCGTTTCTCTTACTTTTTTAACCAGACGCAGAATTGTTGATTTAGCTGGCAGTAAAGCGCCAGGAAATTCGCGACGAAATTTACTGCGACACTTTTTAAACGACTTCTTCTTCACATATGTATCGTAGAGAAATATTCTTTGTTGCAAACTGTAACGTACCATAATTTTACTCATACTCAAACACGGTACAGATTAATAAGAGTATGAAGCCCCAAACCAGCCAAACCGCAAAGAAACGTTTATTCACAACACTGATTAATAAGAGACTGAAGTCACAAACTATCTACAATGTAAAGAAACCGTTCTTAACAATGTAAGGGTCACTGCACTGCACTGTTGGGGCAGCGGAGGTGTTAAACAGTGCGGTGATTCACGGTGGCGTGTGGCGGAAACTGCTGGCACGACTGACCGAGCAAGTTGCCGACGGCAACAGACTGGGAGTTTAGCGTTTTCCGGCGAACGCCCTGTACGTGTCATGTGACACCACACTGTTCGCCACTTATTAAAAAAAAAAAAAAAATTTAAATAATATATAGCACCGTAATTCTCACATTATTACATGTAAAACTTTTAATGTTAAATCATTTAAACTCTTCATGCGGGCATATTTGGGGCCAAATTTCATTCGGGGTGCTGGGATTTTAATTTGCACCAGTTGGTGTATCAGTTGCTAAGTGTAAAGGTCGAACTGCACTTTGCCAATACTGGCCTGTATATCGTAACGGCAACGACAGCCGGCCGAGTGACGGCTCGCCCCCTCGCGTCCACACTTTTCCATAGCTCGCCCGTGTTCTACCCGGTCTTTAGTCTCCTTTAACGTTTACAAGTGATTGTTTCAGGGAATCAGTGTTGGGAACGACAGGTAGGTTTGACACCCTACTTTATAATAGTGTACTGTACTTTATTTTGCACAGTTTTGGTACGAATGTACACACTTTGACAATAAATTTGGCCGCCGCTGAAAAATTCTGTCACTATTATCTTGCACAATCTGACATCAATGTCATCCTAAGAAACAGCAACGCAATACTGGCTTTCCAGTATTGTATTACTGTTTTCTGGGGTGACATTGATGTCAGATTGTGCAAGATAAGAGTGATAGAATTTTTCAGTGGCGGCCAAATTTATTGTCAAAGTGTGTACATTAAAATACTTTTTTATCTGACTCACGTAATCACCTAACTGGTTGATATTTTATGTACAAAAATAGTATCCCAGCGCAGTATTAACAGTATCAATGCAATCTCAATGAAATGTCAATCACTCGCACTTGACGTGTTTGTTTTGTCTGAGGTTCTTTTCGATTCACTCAATACTTTTTGTTAGTTAAGAACGAGATTATAACATATTTTAATTTAAATATAAGTCGTAAAGATTGTGTATAGTAAAAATAATAATTTCATGTTATCTCAATGTTCTAGCCACAGAGTTTCTTATTTGGAAACTCGCAGTGCACCTATATCGTAGTCACCTAACTTGAAAAGAAGACCTACAGATTAAGTGAAATTCAAACCACCGAGCGTCCTTCGCATTAAAACATAAAAGCGTTGCCATTGGTAAAAGTCAGTTTTAAGGCCCGCAAAAATTACAATCGAGACCGGGATTTGAACCCTGACCTACAGTTTTCAAATCGCACGCAGTAATCATTTGAGTCACCAGTCCGAATATAGGTGTGATGAAAAATAAGTTTTCAAAAATGATAAAATCAACATATTTTTTTCTATACCATATATTTTTGTTATCAAAAGACACGAATCCACTTTTATGTGTTTGAATACATATTTTTCAGTACTTCTGGATTAGTCTTGCGTCGGGTTACGGCATGCTATTCGGGTGTGGGAGGTTCGGTTACAAATGCGGATTTCGGCTGCAATTTTTGTGGGTCGCAAAATTGGTCTTCAACTCTGGCAAAGCTCTGATTTTTTTAATGCGAAGATGCTAGGACTTTTCCTACATTTTACGAACATCTGATGAACATGGATGAAAAAAACATACTTTTTTTAAGGCAAATAATAACATGAAAACAACATTTAGTCGTAAGGGAAGGTAAATTTCCGAACTCTCTCCATGCGTTTCTCCACATCTAGCAGGCCGATACTGATCCGCACCGTCAAAACATAAACCAATCCAATGACGGCCGAGTGTCGAACTGAGACCCGATCTTCAGAGGCCTCTCTAAAACCACTTTCGATCACCGGTGAACAACACGTGGCTAAAATCTTGCCATATTGACTATTGAACATGAAGTAACCAAAATTGATAATTTTGAAGATGTGATTTACGAGTTTGCAGCTGTTAAAGCTAAAAAGAGAAGATTGTTTTTAGTTTACTGTGTTTTTTTAAAATGAAGTTAATATTACAATTTTATTAACTATAATTTTTAATAACAATAAATTTTTATTTAATTATATTTTATTAATATGATATTTTACACTTACAAGATATTATATTTTACTTAATTTTGAATTTAAATTTTCGAGGGGTGACACCATCAATAACCGCCCCGGGTGTCACCCACGCTAGCTACGCCACTGCTTGCATATATCCCACCTACTGTTATTCGCATGAATATCCTTGCCTGAACCCATGTTTGCTACTTGAAAACCACTTACGTTCCTCACATACATTTCTGATGTGGTTACATATCAATCTTTCCATTAAAGTCACCACTGAAGTCAAACTAATTGGCCTGTAATTTTCGACTCTATTTCTCACCCCTCCTTTATGTACCGGTACTACTATCGCACTTTTCCAGTCTTGTGGTAAGCAGCAAGTACCGAGCGTGGTGGTGTAACGGATAGCGTTCTGGCCTCGCATTCGGGAGGACGGCGGTTCGAATCCCCGTCCGGGCATCCAGATTTGGGTTTTCCATGGTTTCCCCAAATCACTCCAGGTGAATGCCGGGATGCTTCCTTCAAAAGGCCATGGCCGAATTCCTTCCCATTCCTTGCCCCCATCCTTTCCCGTCTCTAAATACCACGTTGTTAAAAAGGGACGTTAAACTGTTAAAAAAAAAAAAAAAAAAAAAAAAGCAGCAAGTATTCAGACTCAATTTAAATAATATTTCAAGATAAGGTATAATGTCACATCCGGCTATCTTTAAGATATCTGTAGTAATATTATCTGCACCAGCCCCCTTATGTTTTTTCAGCTTGCTTATTTCCTTCATGATTTCTACAGTATGAATTTCAAATTGTTTAGTATCTTCATTTCTAATCATATTGTTAAGCTCGTTTTCCGAATTAGACCTTCCCGTTTCTGAGTCATTGTCCCTAATGCTCTCACTAAACCAGTTACTTAAAATCTCTGCCTTTTTCAGATCCTCAGTAAGTACTTCTCCATCCTTATCTATAAGCGTCTCTACACCCTCCCTTCCCCTCAGTTTCCTGATATAGCCATAGAAATTTCTAGATGCATCAGTCAGTGGTCCCACGATAAGTTTATCGTTTTCCTAGATAAAAGGTATTATAAACATGAATCTATAATATCAGTTATAGTTATTCCAAGTTGATTTCAAATGCATTTTTTTCCAATCGTGTGGAGGATCTTTATTACATTTGTACACTAAATAGGAAATTTTTACAAGTTATTCTCGTAAACAAATGAAAATTATTAAAAATTTAAAGCACACTTTGCTAAATTGTAGAGTATCGCATCTATCCTTAATGTGTATTTGATGTTTAGAGCTTTTCTATTGCAGAACATCTTGGACTAACTTTTTTCGTCAATAACCAACGTCTAAACCCGTTAAAGCTAAGGGGCTGAATGCAGATTTCTGAATCATAACTTAAATAATTTTTAAAAGTTTAAATAACTCAATCTCCCACTGCTGAAAAGTCGAATGATAATATTTATGTATGAAAATGAAAGCTTTTATCGCACGCGCATTGACTCATTCACTGTATGCTGATATACGAGTAAACGTGATTCCTTATTTCTTTGTTTAATGTGCGAGCTATCAGATGATATAATGAAATATCGAACGAATGCAAATAAACAAAATGCAAATAATAAACTAAAAAAGCAACTAAAAATAAGGGTGCATGTATCAGTATGATAAGGGAGCTTTCTTAAATTACGTGGTTCGGTCTGGGGGTGGGGAAGGGAGGGGGGTCCGAGCCAGACCACGTACCTTTCCATTCATATCATGTTCCACAGTTAAAATGAGCTACAGAACACACAGCAGCATGTGAATATTTATTTCCTTCATTTGATTATGTCAAAATGTAATTTACGAGAGAAAATAGTACAAAATATCTTCTGGAATCAAAAGGAGAAGAAGCTATGTGTTACATGGGGGAGGGGGACGGGGGTTCACAGGAGACGTCCGTGGTTTATAACTGTGAATCCTCCGTGTCACGTCGTCATGCAGGACGTTAAGTGCGCATACGTAGACGTCGAGGGCATTGGTCACAAGGGAACCATCACGGCAGTTTACTCTGCAAGATAACAGTGAGTGAATTTACTGGAAAGAATAGTGATTATAATGAAGCATAGATAAAATGATAATTTCTTACAGCTGTATGACTAGTGGAATTATTTTTAAACAAAATAAAAAAGAAGGTTATAGATCTAGCGTATTGGTGACGATTTTCGATATTTCTGGCAGAAGTGCTGTGTTGGGAAGTACTATGTTCCATATAAGTCAACAATAAGAAAGCAGTTTATAAGCGACTCCGAACTCTTCTTAAATATAGCGCTGAGTTTGATGGCTAGTTCGCTGTTTAACCAAATTTTCACACATTAAGCGTCAGTAAAAATCATGAGAAACAGTGATATGAAATGAGATTCTTATGCTGCATATGGTATTTTTTTAAAAAAGAATTTTACTTCTTAATTATTCATCGATGAGTTCTACATATGTAAAAGCACTTTGTTAAGGGTAGCACCAAATTACTCCTTGGGCTTGTGAGAAAAAGTTGGTTCAATTTTTCAGTCGATAAATTACACAGGACGTGAAAACATTATAACTGTACCATTTTGCTGACCGCTGATACATGTAGGATTTGTTGCTCCTTATCCCTTCTTGCCTGAACCAAGCTAACGCTCAGGTCTGGAATTAGGACCCGAATATATATATATATATATATATATATACATGATTTCATGAGCGATCAGATCTCATGAATTATCATCAATATGGAATTTGTGGAAAGAGATTACACGTCTCCTTTACTAAGATTCCTCAACACAAAATACACTGAAACTTGACAAAAACATTAAAGCTTCGTAGCTGTATTATCTCAGGAAATCATCACAACTACGTATAAAACCTTGTTCAGAAATAGTGGGAGGTTCCAATGAGAGGCTGTGATCATTCCGCTGCTCTTACGGAATTTAATTTTGATTTGGGTACAGCTGCCAATATACCTAAAACTTTCTCTACCGGAAAAGTGCTGAACGCCTCGTGATTTGACGATCTATGCTCTGATCTATACAAAAGATCTTTAAAAAACCTGTAAGCGCTTAGGCAATCGAGTATAGTTGATTGCGATAGGAAAGTACGGATGAAAATGAACTAAAAAAATTACTTTCTCCTATTGTAGCAAAAAACATCCGTTTGTTAATCGAATAATGCTCTTACGAACTGTGTTTTTATCAAGAGATATAATAGATTAAGTTATCTAAATTAAGTAATTTGCACAGTTTATTATAATGCCAAATATTTACCAATCTTGTTCCGTTTCTGAGATACAGCCCAAACTACTGACGGACTCGATAACTCACTTGCTGCAGTCTACTACAAATGTTCAAATATCTGGGATTCCGAGGAATTGCATTAGATCCTTTAATGTTTAATAACAACCTGTTTCAGGTCGGCTCTATCATTTGTAACAGGAAACAAGTAAAAAATCCTGAGCATTGGACTAGACGAGTGTGTAACATTCTGTCGCTGCACAAGCCTGTCGAGCTCATTATTGTGTAACTGGATGAATGATTTAGTCTTTATACCTAAATCGTAAACAATGCAAACGAAATTAAACTGTTCCTTTGTTTACAGTCATGTCGTACACATTTATGTAGTGTTCAACACTTATAATAACATGAGGAAGGCGTCAAAAACAAAAACATTTTAGTTCTGTTACCGCTAAAATTGAAATCACCAAAGGATGGAAGTGGAAAAATCGTAACAAATTAGTTGTCATATTCATTTTATCACGTAGTAAGATATTGAAAGATGCCATATTTACTTTCCTGAAATGAGGGTGAAGGAATGAAAGTGTTTAAAGCACCCTCTAATCCTTGCTGTCGGGTTAGTGAAATGGATCAACGGCTCAGGGATGCAGAATGCAACGGGAAACACTGCATATTCCGATGGCGTAGATTCTTCAATTACTTGACAAATGACTCCTTCTTCGTAGGTAGAATATTCCGGAGGAATATAGTCCTTCCATCGGATCTACGGATGGCGACTGATCACAGACGAATTGTTAGAACTGATAGAATCAGAATGTGGAATGTTAGAAGTCTGAATAGGGCAGATAGATTACAGAACTTAAGAGTTAGAATTAATTGGGATTAAGTTGAAGAATGCCAGATTCACTGATATGGGGAATTTACAAATTTATAGGTTTATTGCTTAATGGTGTGGTGTATAATGAACTAGCAGAGTACATGACGTTGTCAGGTCTTCATGTCACAACTCTGGAGGAGAGAGAAGCAGTATTATATAAGCCACAGGTGTTATGAACCTCATCGATTGATTAGATAAGATATAATCCCATCGGGGTGTAAGGGTGGTGCACCCTGTTTGCACGGACGAGGCTCTGGCGACTGAAAGATTCCCGGTATAAGGAATCATCCACTGCTTGCCAACGACCTCCGAAAGGAGGGCGGAAGAGCGGGGAGTGGTTCAGGGCACCCTCTTCCTCTTGGGGTTGGAAACGGCCCCTAAAGGCAGATGAATCAGATGAGATCAACGGCATGGGGATGCAGAAGGCAATGGGAAACCACTGCATTAAAGACCCAAAGGGTATCCCGAGGACATGTAATCCTCTCAAATTACATCTATCATGATGGCTTCTTCCTGGGTAAAATATTCCGGAGGTAAAATAGTCCCCCAATCGGATCTCCGGGTGGGGACTGCTCGGGGAGGAGTCATCAGAATGGATAGAAACATTCTACGAGTCAGAGCATGGAATGTTAGAAGTCTGAATAGGGCAGGTAGGGTAGAAAATCTAAAAAGGGAGATGGAACACCTTAAGTTAGATGTTGTTGGGATTAGTGAGATTAAATGGAAGGACGCACAGGATTTCTGGTCTGGGGAACATAGAATAATTAGCACACAAGCTGTCAATGGAGTCACTGGTGTAAGATTTGTAATGAATAAGAAAGTAGGGAAACGGGTGAGTTATTATGAACAGTTTAGTGACAGGATTATTTTGATGAGGTTAGAAACTAAGCCCGTCCCAACCACATTAGTACAAGTGTATATGCCAACGTCACAGGAAGATGACGAAGAAATAGAGAAAATGTACGCTAAAATTGAAGAATTAATCCAATATGTGAAGGGGGAGGAAAATCTAATAATCAAGGGTGATTGGAATGCAATAGTGGGAGAAGGAAAAGAGGGAAGTACTGTAGGAAGGTTTGGTCTAGGAGAAAGAAATGAACAAGGAAGCAGGTTGCTAGAATTTTGTGAAAGATATAAGCTAGTATTGCCAAACACACTGTTTAAGAACCATGCAAGAAGAATATACACCTGGATACAGGCAGATATCAGCTAGATTATATCATGGTCAAACAGAGATTCAGGAATCAAGTTCTAGACTGTAAAGCGTACCCGGGAGCAGACATAGATTCTGACCATAATTTGATAATAATGAAGTGCAGGCTGAAATTTAAGCGAATAAGGAAGCAGTATAAGCAGAACAGACTGGAAGTGAATAAACTGAAACAATCTAGCATGAGAGAAAAATTTGCAGAAATGGTAAACTTAGGTCTAAGAAGTAACTCTGAAAGGAGCTCAACCGAGGACGAATGGAATGCATTAAAGACCGAAATAGTGAAAGCTGGTAAAGAAACATTAGGCTTTACGGAACAAGCTGCCCGAAAACCTTGGATCACAGAAGAAATTTTGGAGCTGATGGATCAGAGGAGAAGGTACAAAAATGCTCAGGATGAAGCAGGAAGAGAGCAGTATAGGCAATTTAGAAATCAAATAAATCGGAAATGCAAAATAGCAAAAGAAAAATGGCTACAAGAAAAGTGTGAAGAAGTAGAAAAGGAATTGGTAGTAGGAAAAGTAGATGTTGCATATAGAAAGATCAAACAGAATTTTGGAGAAATGAAGAAAAGAGGTATGAACATTAAAGCTGCCGATTGGAAACCTCTTTTAAGCTCAGAAGATAGAGCTAATCGATGGAAGGAATAGATGACATGGTCTTGTTAGCAGAGAGGGCTGAGGATATTGAGAAGTTACTGAATGGCATGAACAAAATACAGAAGGAAGATTTTGGACTGAATATAAATCAAAGTAAGACAAAAGTGATGAAATGTAGCAGAAATGATATCAATACTAGTAGATTAAATATAAAAATTGGATCGGATGTAATAGGAGAAGTAAGTGAATTCTGTTACTTGGGAAGTAAAATTACAACCGATGGCCGAAGCAGGAATGATGTTAAAAGCAGAATAGCACTTGGAAAAAGAGCCTTCATGAAAAAGAGAAACCTTTTAGTTTCAAATATTCATCTAGGAATTAGAAAGAACTTTTTAAACCTCTTTGTGTGGAGCACAGCACTTTATGGTAGCGAAACATGGACTTTAGGAATAGCGGAAAGAAAGAAAATTGAGGCATTTGAAATGTGGTGCTACAGAAGATTGCTGCAGATTAAGTGGACAGACAAAGTAAGAAATGAACTAGTTTTGGAAATGATGGGTGAGAAAAGAAGCTTACAGAAAGAAGAGACAGGCTGGTAGGTCATATTTTGAGACATGCTGGATTGGTTAATTTGTTAGCGGAGGGAACAGTCGAAGGTAAGAACTATAGAGGAATACAGAGATTAGAATATATGAAGCAAATAATTGAGGACGTGGGCTGTAAGGGATATGTAGAAATGAAGAGGTTAGCACAGGATAGGAAGGGATGGAGGGTTGCATCAAACCAGTCGAAAGACTGACGAGACCAAAAAAAAAAAAAAAAAAAAAAATCCCATCAACTGAATCATGCGCACTAATGAACTGAAAACTGAAATTTAAGGAGATAAGGAAACACAACAGGCAAAACGGAACTGAAGAGAACAAACTAAAAAGGATCTCGCATAAGAGAAAAATTTGCAGATTTAAGAAATAACTGTGTATGAAATTCAGCTGGAGAAGAATAGAATACACAGAAGAAGAGGGAATAATTGAAGTTAATAAAGAAACAGGGAACTGTAATGAAAGAAGCAGGAAGAAAACATTGGATCACAGAAGAAACTTTGGAACTTATGGCTCGGAGGAAAAGACACAAATAATGCTCAGGATGAATCAGGAAGACAACAGTACAGATATTCCTGAAATCAGACAAGCAGCGAACGAAAGAAAGCCCAAGGATGAGGAAGTAGAGAAGACTTTTGGTGAAATGAAAAAAAGTTGTATAAATATTGAAGGTGCTGATGCGAAGCAGGCTTAGAATAAAGAGCGAATTCATGAGAGGAATATATAGATAAACTACACAATAGGGGATGCCTGAACAACAGTGTGCTGGAAAGAGAGAAAGATTTTGATATTGATGCCATAGAGGATACTGTTTAAAGAACAGTAATTACAGAACTTAAGTTTCAAATAAATTCCATCAGAATTACTAAAGTCTCGTAGCAGAAAGAATCAAAATATTATTCATACTGATGTAGCAATGTTACGAAACAGGAGAGGTTTCAATTGATGTTAATAAAATTGTCACCTACAATTTCTGGAAGAAAATTATTGCACAATAACTCGAACATTACATGTTTCGAATTATCTGATGGTATAATATAGATAACTATAGACCGGAAAGTGAAGGAGATGAGTTCAGGTTTGCGCAAAAATATCGGGGGGAGGGGGGGGGGTGTGGCTTAGGATTAATGCTGGAAAGATTTATTAAAAAAACGTTTCAATACATTCGTGAACTTCCAAAAAGTATTTTATAGTCCTAGTTCGACAAAAAGCTCAAAATTTTAAAGGAATCAGATATAAAATGCCGAGACAGATAGTAAATTAATCTACATAATACTCCGTTGACCGCAATAAAAGTAGAGGATCATGAGATATAAACATCGGTTAAACAGGGCACGAGGCAAGATTGTAGTCTATTATCACTAATATTCAACTTGTATGTAGAGGAAGCAATCAAAGAAGTGAAAAAAAGTTGAATGAATATAAGGCTTCAAGGAAAAATAATTAGTATCCTGCGAATTGCTGATGGCATTGTATTCTTCAAACAAATGAGGAGTATATTGAGAAATTACTGAACGATATGAACAAAATACTGAGAGAAGAATTTCGACTAAAATTAAACCAAAGCAAGACAAACATAATAAAATTTAGAATAAACTGTGTGAACTGTTAAGTTTAATAGGATCAAATAAAGTTGCAGAAGTATGTGGAGGAAGTTAAAATACAACTGATGGCTGAAACAGAAATTATCTTGAAAGCATAATAGCACTGGATAATCGAGCCTTCTTGAAAAGCAGATTTTTTTTAGTTTCGTATACAGACCTAGCAGTAGAAGAAAGATCTGTCAGATCCTCAATTTACAACATCACATTGTTCTGTAAGCAGCGCCTCCAGTTACGGTATAGTAAACTCTACGAGTTCTCACAAGATACCACAATAATTCTTTACCGACAATTGTTCTTGTAAAAGGGCTTACAATGTCCAAAACCTCTTCAGATTACCCGGTTAGGTTAGGTTAGGCTAGCCGCGACAGATCGTCCAGTAACGGGATAGTTTTCACTTGCATTATCTTGTATATATTGATGAGAGTATGCAGAAACCTCCAACACCCTCGGCACAATTTTCTGTAGCCAAAAAAACATAAAAATTTTGGAACTTTTTCAGTTTTCGTCTATACCTGCTTCCTGATGAGTCCTAGCAGGAAATACTCTATTTCCAATTTGAAAGAGGACAAAATTTCCTACAACTTTCGTAGTACAAACTTTTTTCTAAACTCAAAACAAAGCGATCTGCAGTTCTTCGAAAATCAGCCAAATTTCACACTTTTCCTAAAAGTTGGGTTTTTACCTACTTTGCCGCTCAAAATGACCAGAAACCCTTGTATATACAATTGATATACATGTATTTCTGTATGATATAGTATATATATGTACTACACTTTGGTTACTGATGGTTAATTCAATAATCATATAGCACTGTTGGCCGGGAGATCCCGAAGGATTGTTCGGACTGTTTTCGATACGCCGCGCAATGCGCTCCTTTGTGGCTAATCTAACCTGACCAAGTAATAGTACCGGATGTAGGGAACCTACAGCTTAAGGTGGAATCCAAACCACAGAATCGTTCTAGCTTACATCATGTTACACAACAAGCTGTGGCAGAAGTGAAGGTCGGGATTTCGATCTCCAGTCAGATGTCTTAACCATTGAGCTATCAGATCACTCTATTACTGATGATAATAGAGCGAAAATTAATGCATAATGTTATGGCGCAAAGTTATTAAGTCATAATAAATTCGTAATAAGTTAAAAAATTGTCGTAAATCAATTTCTTTTTCCGTTTGGATTGTCCCGACTTATCAATGAATTGTTTCTTATTCATCTATTGCATCAGGAACAGCTTCCTCGAGGTCAAAGAAGTCTTCCTCTCATTCATCTACTTCATTTCAGGAACGTTTTCAAGAGACAGACCAGAGCAGTTTTTGCAAGCAGCTGAACAGTGCAGTCCTGGTAAGCGACAGCTGCATGATGGAGTACATGGTTTCTTGCAGGAAACATGATACAAACTTCCGAGTAAACTCAGGTGCAGCGTCTGTTATTATGTTGTTTTTTTTTTCTTATGACTTTAGGCCTCCTCGACGTCGAGGTCATTACAGGCACGAGGGGACTAGGGACAAGGAACGGGAAGGATTTAGGTCATCACCTTTTGAAGGAAGCATCCCGGCATTCCACTGGAGTGATTTGGGGAAACCATGGAAAACCCAAATCTGGATGCCCTGACGGGGATTCGTACCGGTGTCGTTTATTATTGTAACTGGAATAAGACTGAATGAGCCTTCCTTCACCACCATTGCAATGGGTACGTTTCTCGATCCTACCATCCTTTACTTAGTTATGTGCATATTGAGTGAAACGTTGCCACGTATGACTTTGGTGAAAACCGTGCTATCCTGAATGCATTTTTTTGGGCAGATTTCTTAAACATTTCGTAACTGAGCCTTCCAATGTTCCACAAGCTATTTTTCCGTTCCGTTCCAAAATGAGCTGTTCCCATGCGTGTTCTCCAGGCGCTAGTCTCTGGAGTCTAGGAGTCCTGAGAAGTTAGCATGCATGTTATTCTCAGATATGATTGGTATTGAATCAGGCAGTAGAATTTGCTTTCTCATAGCCGAAATATGCTGATATTGTATCACATCCGGCAAATGCATGGATGAAGAGGATATGTGTGGGTTCAAACTCGTGTTACCAAGGCCCATTAGCAAAAAGAGAAAGCCAATATACTCACTTAGAATCATCATGCTGTCGGATTTTTCTGCTTGGGAAATAGCTGCGTCAAAGATCAATCCAGCTGCATCTTGTTATGCCTGTTGATCTTGAATGCCTCCTTTTCCAGTTTTTGAATTAGTATCAACACTACACGGTTCTTGCTGCTCCCATTTGCTGCGTCACTGCAGCACTTGTTTCCTCACTGAAAATGAGTCCAGGCCCCGGAAAATTCGCACATCCGGCCCCCAGCTTTTCCACCATTCAATGACGCCAAGGAAGACTGGGACACATATTTGCATCGGCTCAAACAGCATTTCTTGGCGTTCCAGGTGACGTACGATTCCTTACAGCGCTCGCTGTTTCTGTCGTGGGCATCACACGACACGTTCTTCGTCCTGCGGAAACTGGCCCCATCATCCGATCCGGTCGCCCTCACATTCAAGGAAATGTGCACACTGCTAACAAGCTACTACTCTCAAAGATACCATGTGGTGGCCTCCCGCCTATGTTCCATCAGTATCACAAACATCCAGGACAATCATACCGGTCATGGGTGACGAATCTCCAAGGTCTTAGCCGCAAATGCGACTTCAGTTGCTCAAAAGCAGAGCGCAAGGCTTCATACGCAGACTCCCTGATCCGCGACGTCGTAGTGCAGTTAGCTCCAGACCCAGAGGTGCACACAGCGGCACTGAAGCTGGATAACCCATCACTCGAGGACATTCTATGCATCGCGCACTCGCATAAAATTGCGCAGGCAGCGAACGAGCGCCTCATGCACGCCCACAAGTAGCGGTGGTCAAAACGACACAACGCAACTCCCGCGTACGAGGCACTCCCACGTCGCGCTCCAGACGCTAACAAAGCAGGACGCCATCGCTGTCCGACGTATCTATGACATCCAAACCCCGAACCCCACCCCACCGACAGATCCAGAGGCCCCTGCCGTCTTGCCCACAGTGCTTCACTTCGCACTCAAGGGCGGATTGCCCCGACCGTTGGGCACATTGCACACGCTGCGGTAAGGAGGGACACTTGCGGTCAGTCTGCCGAAACCGGGCACCTCACCCCAGCCCGATAGCCCGCATGCAGCAAGAAACGGTAAATACACTACAGACCGCAGCTCATACTGGCGACCCGCTCTCACAGAAACTATTTTTAACTCTTAGAGTCGCCAACCAGGACATCCATTTTCAAGTGGAAATGGGGGCAACCGTCTCGCTGATAAACCAAGCTACCTACGTCCGACTAGGCTCACCACCGTTGTCTCCAACTTCACGGCGTTTAGTATCGTACGGGGATAGAGACATTCCCCTGCGGGGTCAGTTCTCCATCACGGCCGCCTACAAACAAGTCATCAGACTAATCACCTTTTTTGTGGTTGATCAGCCCTCGGCTACTAATATTTTTGGGTTAGACGCATTCAACATATTCGAATTCTCAATCGTGGACGAAGTCCAGGTCATATCGGACTCGGTTCCATTCCAGGACCTGGATGATCTCTGTACACAGTTCGCACCCATCTTTACGCCAGACTTAGGGTGCGCCTCAGATTTTGAGGCTCACATCACCCTCCGGCCAGGTTCAGTACCTCGCCTTTGCCGTGCCAGCCCTATTCCGGTCACCTTACGTGCAGCAGTAAAACAGGAGCTTGACCGGCTTCAGAAGATTGGAGTAATCAAACCTGTCAAATCCAGCGCATGGGCTACACCACTGGTCATCATCCGGAAACCCAATGGCACCCTCCGGTTATGTGGAGACTTTAAGGCTACTATCAACGCACAGTCTCAAGTCGAGACGTATCCAATCCCACGACAAGAAGACCTTCTCAATAAACTTGAGGGCGGCGAATACTTCTCGAAGATTGACCTCGCAGATGCATACTTGCAGCTTCCACTAGATGAGGAATCACAAAACATCGTCATCATCAACACACCGTTTGGACTCTACAAATACAAGAGCCTCTCATTTGGCATCGCTTCTGCGCCGGCAATCTTCCAAAGATACTTGGAACAGCTGTTGCGTCACATCCCGGCATGCGCAAACTACCTGGACGATAACATTGTCACAGGAACCACTCGTCAGGAGCACCTACAAAACCTTCGCACTCTATTTGCAGCATTACAGGAGGCAGGGCTGCGGTGTCGCCTCGAGAAGTGTCGATTTTTTTTTCAAGAGGAAGTGGAATATCTCGGCCATTGGCTCAACAAAAATGGAATTAGGCCAACAGACCGCAACGTGGCCGTCATAGACTCCCTACCACGCCCAAAGAACCTGCCGGAACTACAAGCCTTCCTCGGGAAAATAAACTGCTACTCAAAGTTTCTGCCACAAGCGGCACATATTTCCCAACCACTCAATCAACTCCGAAAGAAAGGCGTTACCTACAACTGGATCCCGTCTTGTCAACGAGCCTTCGACCGGTTTATAGCGCATGCTAAGGTCTGCTCCTTGTCTAACGCCGTTTTCCCCTACACGGCCCCTAGTCATGGCAGCCGACGCCTCAGCATATGGAATCTGGGCGGTACTCGCACACAGGAATGAAGATGGCTCTGAACAACCGATAGCTATGCCTCTAAGCCATTGACGCCAGCAAAATGCAACTACTTGCAGATCGAGAAAGAGGCATTGGCAATAGTCTTCGCTATCAAGAAATTTCATGTATATCTATTTGGAACCAAGTTCTCCCTAAACACGGACCACAAACCGTTGGTGGCAATATCCGGACCCCGCTCCAGCCTCCCAGAGCGAACGGCACAACGTCTCCAACGATGGGCGATGTTTCTGAGCGCTTATAACTACACAATCCCATATAAGCCAACAGCACAACACTCCAATGCCGATGCCCTATCACGCCTGCCTGCCGGCCCCGATCCGGAATTCGACCAACAAGAAGTGCTGTGTTTTTATATCGACACAGAGAGGAAGCAGACAGTGGACGGGTTCACCATTACAGCGGCCCGAATCGCCCCCGCCACCCACCGGGATCCAATCTTGCGCCAGGTCCTACGCTATATCATCCATGGGTGGCCAACATACCTCAGACGTAGAATGGACAACGAATTGAAGACATGGCGCCACATATCCCACAGACTCTCGGTAACAGACGACGTCATCCTTTTGGTCGCAGGAAAACGATATACATCGTGTGGTCATCCCAGCGGAATTGCGTTCACAAATCTTAAAGCTCCTGCATCGAGGACATTGGGGCATGTTCCGTATGAAGAATCTCGCAAGAAGACATGCTTATTGGCCAGGAATCAATCGAGAAATTGAAAAGATGTTAAGCAGCTATATAGCCTGCGCCCAACATCAGGCAGCGCCACCACAAGCCTTCGCCCCCTGGCCCACTCCCCGCCAACCGTGGGACCGCATTCACCTGGACTTTGCAGGCCCATTTTTTGGAACCATGTGGCTACTTATAATTGATGCCTATTCAAAGTACCCATACGTGGTTCGCATGGCATCCACGACGACGGAAGCTACACTAAATGCATTAAGCCAGGCTTTGGCCATCGAGGGGTTACCACGCACCCTCGTCTCTGACAATGGGCCCCAATTTACAGCAACCACATTCGAGGAATTCTGCGTGGCAAACGGCATCAAACACATCTTCAGTCCTCCATTCCATCCCGCCTCAAATGGTGAAGTAGAACGCCTCGTAAGGACGTTCAAACAACAAATGCTGAAAGAGGTACAGTCAGCTACGACGTCTTCCGCCCACACCCTCTTTCTCAGCATGTACCGGACAATACCAATCAATGGTCGCAGCCCAGCAGAACTGCTCCATGGGCGAATACCAGGGACGTTGCTGCACCTCCTGGCACCATCACCGGCGGAGCCCCGATCCAGACCGTCCCATCGTTACACACCAGGCAGCGTGGTCTGGGCACGCACCTACGGAGGAAACGCCACTTGGATGCCAGCAACTGTAGTGGGTACACACGGACGGCGTGTCATCTCAGTACAAATGCCACACGGAATAGAACGCCGTCATCAAAACCAGCTGCGACCTCGCAGCACAACAGGCCCATCACCGTCACAACAATATCGTGAAGAATACATTATACCACCACCAGCGCCATTAGCGGAGGTCCCACAGCCACCCTCCCCACAAGGACGATACCACTTGCGCCCAAGAAAACCAGCAGTGCCAGCCGAGAGTGACGTCGAAATAGACACACCCATCAACCCTCCACCAACCACATCGGCACCCACGTCACCACGTCCTCAACCATGGAGTACGTCGGCGCAAACCGAGAACGATGCGGCCGGGATACCACAGCCATTCCAGCCTCATCACCCCAAGTATCGTCGAGGGCGCTTCCGTCCGTACGCGCCCACTTCAGGGGGGAGGGATGTGGTAACCCGTCCCGACTTCGCCACATGCTCGGTAGAGGGCATGGATGTGGACAGCATATAGGCGGCGCTGGCAGCGGGCCAACCAGCGCTACCACGTCATAGATTCCGCCGCGGCCAATCGGAGCCAACCAGCTGCATATAAATACAGCCAGCGCAGCTCCACTCGGCAGTTCGGTGTTCACTGCGCTTCGGTCGTGTAAATCGTTACTGTGAATCGCCTCTCGGACTCTTGACAGTGCTCGTCTCGGCTACGTTTCGGTATTCTCTCTTGGACTCTGTGAATCGCCTCTCGGACTCTTGACAGTGCTCGTTCTCGGCTACATTTCGGTACTCTCTTCGGACTCTGTGAACCACCCGTCGGACTCTGCCAGTGCACGTTTTGGGATTACGTTTCGGCCTGCTCCTGGGACTTGTTCGGGTTGTTCGTGACCGTCTCCTGTGGACCGCCTTTCCGCCGTGTGGCATTCGGCCGCCGTAAGGACATAGCACTGACCACCACTTGTAAGGATCTGCCGTCCTTTGTAGGCATACAGTTTTCACATAAAAATCAATCTCATTTGCAATAACACTTTTCTTTTCCACATCATCACCATTTTGCATATTTTCAGTAGCAACTTCTCAAAACAGTTCCAGAAACTTTCATATATTTCAGTGGTTTCATCATTTTCATTAATATATCATTTCTTACTACGCGGAGGAGAATCATTACCGCAACTACTAGAATATTCACAATTAATATTCAGAGCTTCTGAAAGAATTTTTTGTTTTGCTCTGCGTTTGA
Source organism: Vandiemenella viatica (assembly GCA_031002005.1). Taxonomy (NCBI): domain Eukaryota; kingdom Metazoa; phylum Arthropoda; class Insecta; order Orthoptera; family Morabidae; genus Vandiemenella; species Vandiemenella viatica. Next base: position 176,214,576 of record CM061921.1, on the reverse strand, counting down.
AGCAATCCCAGAAAACTGGTTTTGAAACGTGGGTCAAGAAAAGTGGCAACCAGATACTTATTATTTTCATCAAAGTTGAACCGTGTTTCAAGCTCAGCTTGTAGTAAAGTTCTCAAGCTCAATAAATTTGGTGTTCCATAAGCAGTTTCTTCCTTCCCCAGGTATTTCAACAATGTGACGATATGTGGAATCACTTCAGAGATGCAGGAAATACCTGAGCTGGTTATTCTCGTAATCTCCTAGGACGGCTTTTTTGTTTTTGTTTTTTTGTTTATTACTTTGCTAGGTATTGGTTACAAAATTCACAGATGTATGGTACTAGGTACAAAATACAATTGTATGATTCAAGGTATCAATGCCAGGTACAAGATACAAGACACAAAATCAAAGTGTGGTACAAAATTTCTTGGATGCGAGATACATGCTTCTTATAGTCTGTTAAATTCATCATTCACAATGTTCGCTTCTTGTGGGCTTGCAGCGTGGTCGTTCGGTGAGTTGTGTTTTCTTCGGCAGCTGCAGTGAGAGGAGTTTGGCGCCCCTGTGTGTGTTGTGACGTGATGATTGGATGTCCGCCCATTACGAGGGATTGCAGTGCGTTGCCGTATGAGCTGACGTAACGGGGAGAAGTGGTTGCCCTAGCGAATTCTCTCTCCATGAAGTAGATGTAATTGGTGTATTCTTTGTCGCGATGTTGACAAACATTTAGTACTGTGTGACCTAGCAGCCATGTTGCGGCGTTTTGTTTCCATGCTGGTTTTCGGATCTTATCCGGTCTGAGGCTTTCTTGTAGTGAAATTGTGGTTCCATCCAGCTGTGCTACCTTGGATTTCAGCCACATCCAAATGCGCTGTGCTTCGCCGCACGAGAAGCGATGCAAAAGGGTGTCTGTGTTGCCGCATTTGTGGCACCTGTCAGTTGCCGAGAGATGAATCCGGAAAAGGTTTTCGTTTGTCGATATTATTTCGTTAGTTGTTTTATGCCATGCGGGCATTACCTCGGATGGAAGGTTTTTGTTAAAGATGGTTTGCCAAACTTGGGGCCAGTTAGTGCTCGGATACTTTAATTCAATGTTGTTTCTTTCGGCCATTGTTGAAAGTCTAATATAGATGTTCCTTGTTGTTTTGGGTGCCGGTGGGTCTAAGCTCGTTTCGAAATATATTTTTTCTAGAAAATAGATTCTGAGCTGGTTTAAGTTCTTCCCTATGTTTCCTATGTAGACTGGGGCTTTCGTGCATTGTGGTTTGTAGTGCCTCATGACTGAAGTTGTGAAACTGGAGTCGTTGTTGTCTTTCAGATTGTCTATTGAGTGTATCAGTAATGCTTTGCACCTGGCCTTTATATTGATGACGTCCAGGCCTCCCTTTATTTTTGGTCGGGTTAGCGTTTCAAATTTTACCTTGAATATGTCGTTTTGACATACAAACCAACATAAGGCTTTTTGCAGATTTTCCGCAATAGGGTCAGGCGCTGGTAATACCTGGGCTAGGTAGCTTATTTTGCCTAGGATGCAGGTGGATATTATTATTGATTTTTGGACCATGTTGAGGTTTCTGAAACTGTGCGCTCTCAGAATTGCTCTTACTTTATTTAAGGTATTTCTCCAGTTGTTTGTGGACATTTTTTTCGGGTTTTCCTCGAGTACTTTTCCTAAGGATGTGTGTTTCGTAACTTCGTGACCCAGAACATTTTTCCCCGTGCCTGTGAATCCTTTACCAATGTGAAGTAGTGCGGACTTGTTAAAGTTTACTCTTGCGTTTGTTGCTCGTTGGAAGAGTTTAATAATGGCGTTTATGATTTTATTCATGTCGTCCTGTGAACTGACATAAAAGCCCACGTCATATGCGTATGCTCGGCATCTTACTCGTTTTCCGTCGAAAGGGTAGCCATTGATGGTTTTGTCTATATGTCTTAATAGAGGTTCTATTGAGATGCTGAAAAGTATCATAGACAGAGGGCATCCTTGTCTTACGGATCGCGTTATTTTGAAGCATCTGGTCAATGTGCCGTTGGTTTGGAGTTTTGAGGAAACGTTAGTTGTTATTTTTTCCACCAACGTGGTGAACCTGATGCCTAAACCGAATTTCCTTAATACTTTTAGTAGAAACTGGTGGTTCACGCGGTCGTAGGCTTTTTCAAAGTCGGCAAAATAAATTGCTGGGCGGGATTTTTTTTTCAGCGGCTATGGACATGAGCGTTTTGGTAGCTCAGTGGCTAAGGTGCTTGCTTTCAAAACATTCGCTGCTCCTGCCCCGGGCACGAATCCCGGCAGGCGCAGGAATTTGGAGAGTTGTGTATAATCATATGAGCTATGCCAGGACGCTCCGTGGTTCGGATTCCACGTTAAACTGTAGGTCCCAGAGGAAAGGAACTGGCCGTCCTACCTCTGACACAATGACTTAGTATGCCTCCTTCGGGAGGATCCAACCAACCTTCGGGTTGTGGACCAAGTTAAGTTAAGTTTATGGAGATGACATCTCTGTATTCATTCTTGGCTTGGATTATACGTCGTCCTGGTATAGGGCCTGATTGATAACTGCCTAGAATCCTGCTTCAATACGGTTCTAGTCTTTTCTTTAAGATTCGGGTTAATATTTTGAAATCTGAGTTTAGTAATGTGATCGGCCTCAATTGCCTCATCTCTTTGCTTTTGCTGTTCTTTGGTAACAGTACGATTATCCCTTCACCGAAGACTTGTGGTATAGTGCCTTTCCGCCATATTTCATTCATTACTTGGAGTAGTTTCCTGTTTATGAGAGGCCAGAACGTGGAGTAGAATTCAACTGGTATTCCATCAGGCCCGGGGGATCTGTTTCTTGCTGCCTTTTTGATTGAGAACTCCATCTCTTCCAAGTCAAATTCACTGGAGAGGTTTTCCCTTTCACTGTCGGAGATAACACTGTTGATGGGTTCTAAGAACTGTTGGGCCGCTCTTTCATCATTTCCTTCCTCTGTGTAGAGATCTGAAAAATACGAGAGTGCGGCATTGACGATTTCCCCTTGAGTTCTTAACGTGTAGCCGTTGTTGTTCTTTATCTCCGTAATCAAGGTCTCATCTCTTCTTTTCTGGGCTCTCGTTAAATGATATAGAGAAGCAGTTTCTTCTTCTACTATATCTTTCAGGGCCGGCGTTAGGGGGGGGGGGGGGGTAAGCGGGTCAAATGTACCCGGGCCCGCCGGCTGATGGGGGGCCCCGATCATCGGCTGCAGGGACCCCCAGGCCTCAAAGCCAAGAATCCGCCCACTGTCACCCGGCTAGTTCGTAGAGCAAAAAAAAAAAAAAAAAGGTCGCCAATTTTACCCCGGGCCCGAAATTCCTAGCGCCGGCCCTGATATCTTTAGGCTTTGATCATAACAATAGACTGTTTGTGCTGTTTTCCTTAAGCCTAGTTATTTTTGCCTTATATTTTTTAATCAGTGCGATGGTGGTTGGGTTTGAGTTCGTGTCTGCATACAGTTCTCGTAGGCATCTATAGTAGAATTCGATAGTCTCGTTCTGCCAGTATCTTTTCCGTTTTGAGTAGAGTATTATTGTTTTGCGGAGATATGGATTTGCTTTGAGAAGCCACCATTACAAGCTATTTCTGTATTGATGGCAGTTTTGCAAGGAGGACTGCCGGGAGTGATGAATAAGGGTTTGGAGCTCAACGTCTTTTAGTAATGAAGTATTCATTTTCCAGTATCCTTTATTCCTTCGTATTGGTTGGGGCTGCATTTTGATGTTGCACAGGTAACTGCAGTGATCTGAGAAGTTTATAGGGGCTATATCAGTGCTACATATTTCACTTGCTAAGTTACTGGTTACGTATATTCGATCTAGCCTACTGCCTGATGAGCTAGTGACATATGTGAATTTCTTTAGGTGTCCCTGGGTTTGTCTGAATGTGTCTACCAGATGTAGCCCGTTTATCAAATTCTGATGTTCAGGACATCTGTTAAAGTTCGGGTGTTGGTCTATGGGGTGAGTGACGCAATTGAAGTCTCCGCCCATTATGATTTCTGTCGGACTGTTCCTGAGAAGGAAAGGCACGTTGGTTTTGTAGAACATTAATCTTTCTTTTCTTTTCTTAGTTCCTGAGGGGGCGTAGACATTAACCACCAAAATGTCGTTTATAAATATTGAAATTCCTCTCCCCGTTTCCACGATGTCGGCATCCCTGCAGGGAATGCCGTCTCTGACTAAAATTGAGGTTCCTGTGCCGCCATCTGGGGAGGAATTCAGATAAAGGGTAAACCCTGTGATGCGTAAATCTATTAGGATGATTTCTTGGAGCAGTGCTATGTCTATGCAGTTGTCATACAAGTAAACCTTTAAGCTTTTCACTTTTGATTTTGTGGTGATTCTGTTGATGTTGATGGTAGCGATTTTGTATGTTTGCTGCATTGTTTTTTGCTATGCGCGCTGCTGTCTTCTCAAGGGTTTTTGTTCAGGTGCGGAGGCGGAAAGGCTGCTTTGTCTTCTTCTGTTGACATCGGTGCTTCTTCCGAAATTCCCTGCATGTCGTCGGCCCAATCCTTTTAAGAACTAACTGATTTTTCTTCGTTTTTTCAGGTTTTTGCTTGTTGTTTGGGGGATTCGGAGGGAGTTGGGGCGCCTCTGCTACGTTGAATTTTTCCTCCTGTAGCCGCGTGCGCTTGTTGGTTTCTGCCGTTGTCCTCGAAGTTTGTGATGTTTGCGTGGCTGTTCTGCGTCCCCGTCGTTTTTCCTTGCACTTAGCTGCGTAGTACCATCCGTGTCCGAGTCAAGGGCGGAAGAGGACTGTAGTGCATCCTTAGGAGTGGACTGGTGTGACTCTTTGTGGGTGTGGGCTGTCTGGTTGAGTGGTTCCGTCAGAAAGTATTTTCTAGTGGTAATCTCATTTTCCTGTTCTTCAGTTATGTTGGACTGTTTTTGTTGAGTGATGTTTATGTCTGCTAAGCGAGTCCCATTTCGTGTTGTTTCTTCCGGGTTTACACTGGTCTTTGTGTCTTGTAACACTTCCGTGTTTTGATTTGGTAATGGTGGAAAGTTGGTATCAAATTCGGTTCTGGGTAATTTATCATGATCTGGTTGTGCTTCCTGTTTGCATAACGGATCGGCAGTACCGTGGTTTGTTTTCGTGGGCACTCCGCTCGAATGTGATCAGTGGAGTTGCAGACGGCGCACGTTCTGGGCTGTCCGTCATAAATAATCAGAACCCGGTATCGCGCAACCATTATGTATGACGAGATGTGTCTTTTTATTTCCATTTTTACGATTTTCACTCCGTTAGGCTTTTGATATCTAATATTTCCTCCCCAGCAGTCGTCTGATATTGTCAGTATCGTCCCAAAGGGTTTCAGAGCTAAAGCTATTGATTCGTTAGAAATTTCAAAGGGGAGGTTAACTACACAGACATTGCGTTGTCCCATTCCCACATCTGATACATGGACGTTGCTGATCTGACCGTCGGTGTGTTTAAATTTCAATTTTCCTTATTAGCTTTTCGCATACTTCTTTATCCTCGAATTTTACGAAAACTGCATTTTGGAAGGAATCTAGTTGTATTCCAAAGATGTCAGTCTCTGATAAGTGCACCGTTTCAAGAAGCCATTCATGAATTTCAAGAGCTGTAGGTCTGATAAACTTCCTATCAAAGCTGAATCTGCAGGAGCCATTACGTGGGTTGCTACTGACTGCCCGGCTGTAACCGCGACCCCAGCGTGCGCTGTGGCGGCGACCAGCGTGCGCCGCTTAGATCCACGAGGTTCGTGTTGAGGACTTCACCGATGGAGATTCTGGATCTTCAATGGTTCACACAGTCTTCAAAACACTCTTCAGTGACACTGTAGAGGCTCTTCGCCTTGATAAACTATCACTTAACCTCACAACACTCTGAGGGAAGTTCGGTGCGACCACTCGCTACGGCTGGCCGCGAGCGACTGCTTCAGGAGCTTGATACATTATTCCATTAGGTGCCACTGAGAATGTGTTAAATTGATTAAACACTCGTGATCAGTTATGTACAAAGAAACAGCTCGCTTTTGTTCTAATAATCTCTCCATTAAATAATATGTGGAATTCCATCGAGTGCTTACATCTTGTACTAGTTGGTGGTTCGGCAAATCAAGTTCTTGGCTAATGAATTTCAACTTTTCTTGTGCAATACCAGAGTGGTTAAAATGGATAGCAATTCATCTTGCAGCAGCTACCGTCTGCGTTACATCCGTTTGAGATTTTAGCGATTCCTCAACAGCTCGTTGCAGGCAATGAATAAAGCACTTGGCAGAATCATATTCTGCGTCTCGTACACCTTTTATCATGTTGGCTCCACTGTCATGGACAAGTAAATGGATCTTGCTATGAGGAATATTCCATGTTTCTGCAATGGCAGTGAGTTCTTTTGCGATATTAGTACCAGTATGTGAGCCAGCGAATGGCTTCATAGCTGTGACAGTACACATTTTTGCCGAACATTCGGCGCTTCGGCCGAGAGCGTGGCCGAATATTCGGTACTCGGCAAAATCACTATTCGTGGCATCTCTAGTAAAAACCCAACTTTTAGGAAAAGTGTGAAATTTAGCTGATTTTCAAAGAACTGCAGATCGCTTAGTTTTGAGTTTAGAAAAAAGTTTGTACTACGAAAGTTGAAGGAAATTTTGTCCTCTTTCAAATTGGAAATAGAGTATGTCCTGCTAGGACTCATCAGGAAGGAGTTATAGATGAAAACTGGAAAAAGTACCAAAATTTTGATGTTTTTTGGCTACAGAAAATTGTTCTGAGGGTGTTGGAGATCGAAAACTTGGTTTCTGCATACTCTTACCAATATATACAAGATAAGAAAAAAAAATCTTCTACGTGATATAATGTTTCTGAGACCCCCCTTTTTACGACCCCGTTACTGGACTAAGAGGTGCATGCAAAACACTGTCCAGTAGCCCAACTACCCTTCGAGGTCTCCCGGCTAACAATGCCATACGCCCATTTTTTTGTAGTACGGCAGTGATATTATCTGCTGTTTGCTAACTTGTTCATCATGCTCTTCTAAATAAGCAGCGCCTCGAATAAGATGATTCAGAGAAGGAATCAAAAAATATTGTATTTGTGAATTAAACATATGTACTTATCAGAGATCACACGTTTGACCAGTTTTCTTAGTCAAAGTGTGACACATCAAACAGATGCTTCGTCTAGCAGAAAACCTCATGTAGAGCTTAAACATGCTACCATTATTATTAATGTGAATTGAAGATGATTTACGGCAAGCAAGGAAATGATGGCTAACATATAGTTCCTATTTGCCTCCCTAAGTGACAACAGCAATCCACTTACGGGGTGGCCCGATATCAGATTTTTCAACCATTCTTATATCTAGGCCAGCGCCATACCATCGCTACAGCATTAATACTGTTAGACACACAAGTTTAGAAAGCATTATAACGGTATCAAACATCAGATTATAGATCAGATTTGTGCGTCCTGTAACATTGTTTTTAAAGTAATGCTCAGTCACTACAGCAGAAATATTAAACCCTCGTAAATAGAGAAAGGTTCTGTATCTCTGAAACCAGTTTAGATTAAATTAAATGTTCACTTTGATCGCAAGTGAGAAAGTACGTATCTTTCTTAATGTCTAAAATGTTAATAGTTGCTGAATAAGATTAGTAATTCAGCATCTCGCGAATACATACAGTGATAACTACCAACACGCAGCTTCCCCTGTCAATTATAACATAAGAATATAATTTATTAAACCTTACTTTAGTTGCTACGTTTGAACGCTTATTCCAAAATGTAATAGACAAAGTCAGTAATTTTGAACATCTTTGTACGCTGGACTTCCTTACATTGTTCTCTCAGTCCTCTTTAGTTTCACAGACTAAAATTTGTTCTGAACGAGTCATTATTTAATACTGTAGTTAAAGTTGCCAGATATTTGTAGATAACCGAAAAATGTTATCTCTATGTATATTTATTCCTAGTATTATGGTCATGGAAGTAACTCATATTCCACAGTTAATTCTTAGAGCATGATGAGAACGGTGCATGAGTAGGATGTAAAGGTTGGGAACAAATCCACAAAATAGATGATTATCCCGCAATCCATGATTGTTTATCATGCAACAGATTCTGATGAAGTTTGCATAGTTTTAGACTTGGTTTAGGGTGCGATCTGGTACCTGCGGTTCTGGTACCAGGTCTTGACTTGCGTCTCGCTGAGGTTGAGTGCGTCAGCCACGTCGCTGCGGTCAGCCACGGAGAGGTACTTCTGACAGCGGAACTTCCTCTCCAGGTATGCAAGCTGAGCGTGTGTGAACGCTGTCCTCCGCCTCCGAGGCTTGCGGCCCTTGCCAGCCGCCCCCGGAGGCGGCCCCTCGTCGCCTCCGCCGCTGCCACTGCCCCCAACTTCCGCTGAGTCTGCTACCGTTTCTCGTTCCCGCTCCTCCTCGGATTCGTCTGCTGTAACAAACAGTTGGCATTTCTAATGGTTCGGAAAATAGCCGAAGACAGATTTAGCTTCACAAACAAGAACAAAAACTTAATTGGGTTTGTTCTGATTTAGAAGTAACAGTTGTTCCATTGACCTTTAATTTAATTAGTGGCAGTTTCCCTACACACACATTTTCCCCTCTACTAATTTGAACTTAAAACTCTTACAGTGTTTATGGTTAATTTGTTATCATTTATTTTGGTAATATACTCCAAATCCTGACACCCTTCCCCACGAAAGAAAATCTTCCCACACCCTTATGCCTGAAATCAAGTGTCAGCTTGTGGTCATGGTCATCTTTTCCTTTCCACACACCTGTCTTTATTTTCCCTCCAATATTTTACCCTGCCTCATCACCAATATACGCCTTGTACACTCCCATGGCTCCCTTCACTCTGTTTCTGTCTTCCAACGAATCCCATTCCAGGTCCTTTATAATATCACTTACTGATTGTGTTCTGCGGTAATTTCCTAAGAAAAACCTAGCAGTCCGTATTTGCACTCTCTCCAACTCCTGTATTTAGTATGCAAAATGTGGGTCCCATACCACATTATCATATTCAAGCAGTGGTCAATTCCCTTACATCTCTGGTACATACTCTCATCACCCGTTCCAACGAGGATTTTGAACCCGTTTCCTACTACCTTTGGAATGTGTCCTGCCCAGTTAAGTTTTGCTGTCAAAGGTTATGCCAATGTATTTATATTTCAAGTCTTTAGTAAGCAAGTCCTTTCCAACTTTATAATCATAAGCTGATTCTTCTTTGCATTTATCTTCATCCCATGTTGACTCGCCCAACTAGATGTCCTGTCTTCTATCGTTTTGACCCCATTATATAACATTATGACATCTGCAAACAATCTAACTTATGATAGTAAACCATCACCACAATCATTCATTAGAATAACGAATAACAATGATCCCAATACGCTGCCATGTGGGACTCCAATGTTTATTTCCACTTCTTTTGATACTGGATTTCCAACACTAAATTTTTTATTTTTGCTATTTAAGAATTCTTCTACCCAGCAAATCACCTCTTCATCCATTCCAATAGTTTTACCTTTATTTAGAATCAATTTATGACTCACTCTGTCAAAAGTCTTAGTACTACACTATGAATTTGACAACCAGCGTAGTGGGGAGGCGGTAACGCTCTGGCCTCACATTCGGAAGGCTGCCGCTTCGAATCCCCGTCCGGGCATCCAGACTTGGTTATTCCAAGGTCTCCCCAAATCACTCCAGGCGAATGCCGGGATGTATCCTTCAAAAGGCCATTGCTGAATTTCTTTCCATTACTTGTCCCCAATCCCATCCCGCCTCTAATGACCTCGACGTCGACGAGGCGTAAAGCCATAAGGAAAACAATCAATTCGACCTCCCTTGTCCATTTCATCCGGAATATCTTGCATATAGTCTACTAATTGAGATTTGCTTGAATATCTTTGCCTAAAGCCATGTTGCCGACCCGAAAACCACTTAGATGAAATGTTCTCGGGAAACTAGCCGAGTGAGAATATTTGTATAGCACCACGTTTCGGCGGTCACATACTCTGCCGCCATTGCCAAGTGACTGCTGCGTGTGGGTAATGGGATTGCTTATATATCGCGCGGTACCGTTAAATACTGGCGGGATTGTTGGCGTTAACTGTTGGTCTTCATTGTTGGCGCTGACTGTTGGCGTTGATTGTTCACGTGGCAGATAAAGAGGCAAGTTGGGGGTTTCCCCTTAAAATTTGGGGGGTCTCCACGCATGATGGGATTTTTTTTTTAGGGGCTTTATAATTTTAGGGGAATTTTTTAGGGGTATTTTTTAGAGACTTTTTGATTTATTTGTTGAGCATTAAAATAGAATCAGGTACAGTACCTTGTTACTAAGAATTCAGACTTCTCTGTGGCTAGTTTTTCTGATCACAAAGTAAAATATCTATGTTCCAATAAACATTTAAAAAAAAGTCACCGTAGACTCAGTGTTTAATGTTTACCATAGACGTAGACTTCTTTTGGTTACTTACGGTATATAAAGATGTGGTTGTTGGAGCAACGTGTGTGGTTTTATGAAACCACGAAGCAAGTGAAACATTTTTAAGCATTTAACTGAAAATTTTCGGAAAATTATTCGATTTAGGGTATTAAAATTGCGTTCTTAATCTTAACTTAATAATTTGAAAATGCGAATGAAAATGGGAAATCAATAGTAAATAAGATGTCAAACTATAAATTTTAATTTCTATCTATTAGAGTACGGAATACATAATAAATACAATCGCACGAATAAGTGAGAATGTGAATCCTAAACCGTCAACTGATGAGAGCTATGGGCACCACCATATTGGCCTTGGCTGCTCTGCTGAGCGCCTTTCACTTAATCCCCACTCCGCGGCCGGCTGTAATGCGACATGCGATAGATGGACGAAGAAATAACACTTCCTGTTTTCGGAAGAGAAGGTTAGAAAGCACCCGTCAGTTGCCGATTACCTTGCTTCAGTTCAACTCAGTGCTGTCAGCCACTTGGCTTTGAATATCCGTAGATGGCCGCTAAAATTTCCGTAGATTTGGTACAAAAATCCGGAGACTCGCTAACTGAAACACTTAAACAATAATTATTTTAAGAAAGAGTCAAAATTAAGAATATTTTTTATTTACAGGTCTTTAAAATTACAAAAATAATATTCTACATTGAAAGTAAGAAATATCTCTGAACATATTTTATACATCGTCACTTTCATCACTGCTGCTGCTATGCCTAGTAGTTTCCCCCCCCCCCCCCTTAGGGACCTCTCATTTTCTTTGTTGACATTAAATTTAGCATATCTTATTTAAATACTTTTTATTTACAGGTCTTTAAAATTACAAAAATAATATTCTACATTGAAAGTAAGAAATATCTCTGAACATATTTTATACATCGTCACTTTCATCACTGCTGCTGCTATGCCTAGTAGTTTTTTTTTTCCCCTTATGGACCACTCATTTTCTTTGTTGACATTAAATTTAGCATATCTTCTGTAACAGGAAATGTTAAAAACTGCGAGCCCTTTGTTTCTCGGATATTGGTTAGGCCTTCTCGGAAGCCACTGCACTGTAAGCCATGCCACCGAGCGTGTCACCGTGCATAAAGAGTGCGCCTGTAGTTTTGTGGTACGGTCTTTTAAGATCTATAAAAATTGTAACCAAACATAATATGAGCTTTATTTCAATCGTTGGTTCACACAAGCGGTTGCAAGAAAACGATTCACCGTTGTTAACAATTCTGTAATGCATTAACACTATACGCTCAAAGTTTAACAAAACACCAATATAAGGAAAAATCAACAAATGATAAAAAGTATCAAAAATCCGTAGATATTCGAACAAAATTCGAAAATCCTGAATTTTCATAAAAATCAGTAGATCTACGGATAAATCCGTAGAAATGGCAGCACTGGTTCAAATGTAGTCGACGCCAGACCGATCTCAACTGACTAGGAGAGGTTTTAAGTGTGGAAATCGCAATCGTAGAACGAACAAGTCTGGTAAATAGCACGTCACCTCTGGTTTCTCGCCCTAAAGCAGTTCTGCCTGGTGGACCTCCGTTTAAGAGAAATCGGGGATTAATGAAAGTGCTTAAATTGTATGTAAATGAGCAATACTTTTACGGAACACCGTTAGTTTATAATGTCTGTATATTTAGCCGTGGTCATTAAGGCGGCCTGAACAGATGCGATGGGTTCGAAATTCGATTCCACCAACTACGAATTTTTTTTTTTTAATTGCCATTCCATCTTGTATCATTAAAAATTTGTTTTGAAACAAAATCTACAAAATTTTTATTTTCCTTTGAGAAATACGCAAATATTAGGATGGTATACATCATAAAAACATTTGGAACAGAAATTACGTGCACACCAGGAACTTTTTATGAAGGATATGTTTCGACAGTCACATACAGTATTTATTATTGATTTAGGAAAGCAGGTTTCGTTAACATTTGTAAATTTGGGCCTTTTATTCGTTAATTTTGAATCATACCAGGAATATTTTATCATGTCACAAAATAGAGGCGCTCGCATAATGTGGTGAATGAGAGAATATATCTTAACAGATTCTTCACGAGAAGATATTGCACGGTTATCTTGCAACAGGTCCGGCGCATTTTGAAGCTTTTTTATTAGTATTTTTACCTGATGATAGAAATACACATCACATGGCTGACATAAATGCGTACATTTCGGTGGTACCATCCTAATATTTGCGTATTTGTCAAAGGAAAATAAAAAAAATTGTAGAATTTGTTTCAAAACAATTTTTAATGCTACAACATAGAATGGCAATAAAAAAAAATACAAATAGAAAAAAAAACTTTCGGGTGCGGAGGGATTGAACCTCGGACCCATCGCATCTGATCACACCGCCTCAACAAGCACGGTTAAATAGACACTATAAACTAACGGTCTTCCGTACAAGTATGGCTCATTTACATACAATTTAAGCACTTTTTAATTCCCGATTTCTCTTAAACGGAGGTCCACCAGACAGAACTGCTTTAGGGCGAGAAACCAGAGGTGACGTACTAATTCCCAGACTTGTTCGTTCTACGATTGCGACATGTTAACGGACATGAGGCCTCCGCACTAGGTCACGTCATACCTGCGCGCATGCGCCTGGCCGGCTGTAATGCGACATGCGATAGATGAACAGAAAAATTTGAGGGGATAGAATAAAAGTTTCACTTTAATAACGTTTCAAAATAACGTATTTACTGCTATCTTCAAGGCATCCGTAGTAATATCATCTACACCAGCCTTTTATGCTTTTAAGATTTCTTAGTTCCTTTATGACATCTTAATATCTAATTTCAAATTTTTTAGTCTGCTCGTTTGTAACTGAGCAGATAAGCTCGTTCTCCGATTTACCCCCTACCATTCCTGAATCTTAGTTCCTAATGGTCTCATTAAACCAGTTACTTAATAACCCTGCCTTTTTCATATGCTCACTTACTTCTCGTATAACTGAACGTGATTATACGTAGAATAGCAGTGATGGGCTCAAATTTCACGGCTTCTACATCTGGCTGCCTAGTAGGATAGCTTTGTGGATCACAGTTGTGCTTCTAAACTAAATACACAGAACAGCAATTTTCGAAATCCCTCTGGCTTTACAGTGCTACGCGTACATCAAAACACCTAATTACTGTTCTTCAGTATAGTTGCTAACTACATGCTAAGAACATAGATATTTTCTTGAACCAACAACGTAAACCATCAGTGCAACAGTTAAATCTAGTCCTTGTTTCTCGCTATCTATTCTGAGTTAGGTACAACCCCCAATAACAATGTATTAAAGAAGTGTGAAGAATGCAGCTCTCCGTACACATCATAACATAAATGGAGGATTCTGAACAATGAAAACAGCACAGGAGGAAAACTACTCTTCATCTCCCACCATCATACCAGCTTGTACTGCAAACGTTCGAGTTTGCTTCGAAATGGAGAGCTGGGTAGTCCAGGTTACCGAAACTTTAAACATGTCTAGTAGCTAACAAAATAACCTCCTGCACACCAAACAAAATAAGACAAACTGTACTTACAATCACTTCAATAGTTTTTATCTCTGTCATTTCAACATTAACTGTGGCTGGTGCATGTAAATTTCTTTTCCATTTCATAACAGTCTTGTACGATAAATTGTTATTACTATAATAGCTTTCTTCTCATCGTGGCTTTAGTGGGAATTATTATCATTTGAATGGACAAACTGAATTACATTGAGTTTCAGTTTTATCCAACATCTATCGGTTCCTGTAAAACAACAAGTCAGCATGGACAGCAGTAATCAAACGATCCAGGGAATGTGAATTAAATTACATTCGGAAAGCACAATAACTGGTTTACTGGAACTAGTTCGAACGTGTAAAAATGATTCCAAACGAAGTAACTTACTAATCATTTCCAAAATTACAGAAATTGATCAATAGTTTTACGACTGATGTATCTCTGAGAAGCAAGGAGGAATCGTCTTTGGCGGCAAAACGAATTCTTACTTCGTGTTTATTGTGGACATTGCAAATAACAAGGAAATTTGTGAGGAATTAGAGACGCGAAACAGATCATTACGCTATATAACATTTTGAAGAAAAACTCCTCTGTAAGTTTATACATCAATTGATGTGTAAGTAATAATCAAGAAATATTGGGCAATTACAGAACCAAATTTACAGATAAAAAACATACTGAGGTGAGAAACAGATAACAGCTTCTTAAAGAAGGAAGTAGTAACAACGACGATTATTGCTTATACAGATTTTATTAACATAAAATATCCATTGTCCATTCATAATCGGACAATTTTTCTATTAAAAATTTAATTGAAATAGTTGTGACGAGTGGGGCAGAAAATGAACGTGAATTCTGATTCCAATTACTAAAATTCTGTATCTATACAGCATTAATCAGCGGTATGGTAGCCCAGTGATTATGGCGCTTCATGGTTCTGGGCCTCTGGTCAAATCCCGGTGGAGCCCGCAACTTTTAATCTTGATTATAGGCACTTGATTGCAGGACCATACAGTTTCAATGGTTATTTTACATAGTTATTTACACCGAACTGCTAATATTGATAAGTGTCATACAATATCATCTTTGAAATCAAATAGTGATATTTGTAAATATTTCCAAATTATAAACATATCTAGGGATAAAAGATACATTTTAAAATACACACTTCAAATTATTGGAAAGTAGTATATTCCAAACAGTAAAACTTACTGCACGTACACTGTGTTGCGAATATTTTAAAATGGTAACAATATTTTGATATTTGGATTAGCACAACATGGTTCATCACACTTAAAGTTCGGGTTGCCTTACATTTTTATTTGGTTGTTTACTATGAACTTAACGATGACTGCGTAAACACGTTGGTTCTTCGTAGCTAAAAGTTTGTGACATTAGTTGTGAGAATTATGCCTAGTTGTTGTAGGTCTTCCAGCAGCCTAGTAGATTGCTTCCAGTGTCTTTTACCGGAGAATGTAAGGTGATTTACATCTTCCTCACTCGTCTCGTCACATCAAAACAAAAGAAATGGTATTAGGCGCATTCTATACAGACTTTTAGGGAAATTGTCGTGGTTGAATTTTAATCGTGCTATGATGCTCAACGCTTTTCTTGTTATATGCCACCTTTGGTGACACTGTTTAGTGGATAGCGTTGGGTGAAGATAACCGAAATGTCTACCTTTATTTTCTATCTATTACTTCTATGTATTTTCTACTAATTTTTGTGGTGGTCCTAATCATAGATATTAAGTCTGTCGTTGGGATTAGCTTGTGGCCGTTTTGGCTAACGTATCTGCCAATTTGTTCCCTGCTAATCCGGTGTGAGTTTTGATCCAAATCAGCTGCACATATTTTCGGGGGCTATAAATGCGCTGTACCTGTCCCATAATTTTGTATCCTAGGATGTTTCTCTCGTTACCAGTATATAGATTGTGAAGAGACTCGATTGCGCTTTTTGGACAACAATCTTCTTTAGTGGTGTGCCTTGCACGTATTCTAAGGCTTTTAGGATGGCTGTCATTTCTGCAGCATTTACTGTTGCATCTTTCGGAAGCTTATACATGCCAGCATTGGCAGTTTGTGCATTTGCATATGCGCACTCCACACCCTCTTTCGTGTAGATGTGACATGCATCACTTTCTACGTCGGTGTGGTCGGCTAGCAGAGCTCTGTTCTGTACCTGTACCTAGTTTTTCCTGAATGGTTTTAGGTTTGTTGATTGTTTTGTTCAAAGCACGGCAGTTTTGTCCCAGTGTATATCATTTTTTGTAATATCTAAAGTTTTGAATATGCCGTAACAATCGGAGGTGTCCATTTCCGTTCTTAGTTTCTTTGTAATGTCATTATTGCATTCATCAAAGTACTATTGGGCGTTTATAATTACCTTAAAAAATGTTGAGCTTACATATCGCCTTCCAATTTCCAGTGGCGGTTCTAGTGCTTCTACTAACAGGGCATTTGTCGGTGATGAAACCATCTCTCCGGTACATAAACGAATCGCCTTGCACTGAACTTTACCAGTCGTTGGACAAGGCTATCTGTCGCGGCTCTATAACATTTATATTCATAATCGAAATGTGGACGAATTAGTGTTCGATATAGCAATATACTCGTTTGTGGGTCCGTTCACCACCAATATCCAGTAATAGCTCTTATTACATTGGTGGCTTTCTCACATTTCCTAATGACATATTTTATACGATGTGACCAGGTCAGTTTGGAGTCAACGATTAGTCGTATATACTTTAGGCTATTTTGAACGGTATTGTGTATGGGCCTACATCCTCTGAGGTTATGATTGGTCGCCTGTGTCGTGTGTAGACAAAAGCTTCTGATTTTTCTCGGGCAATTTTCATTCCATTTACCATTTTCGAGGTTTGTCAGAGTAATGGAAAGAGTTTCCTGAGCCTTTAGTATAGTGCGGCCGATCACATATATGCATAGGTCATCAGCATACTGCAGTATAATTGTGTTCCCTGATATTATCTGGCCTAAGTCTGAAGTGTATATATTTAACAGTGGCGGAGATAGTGTAGATCCTTGCGGTAGTTCACTGCTTGTCTCTCTTTGTCCGGTCATGCCTGTTTTACTATTAATGATCAGAATTCTGTTTTGAAACAGTGTACATAGGTTTTCTATAAACTTTTGAGGAATTCACATGTGTTTCAGCTTATGTGCAAATATTGGAATGCTGACGTTATCGTGCGCGCTCGACAGCTCAATATATGTATGTCCGTTGTGAGTTGCGCCAGTAAGTCACTGGTTCCTTTGTCTTTTAGGAATCCCAGCTGATGTTCTGATTGAAGGTTGTGTTTTTCTACGTAGCATCCAACCTGTGATTAATCTTTTTGTTTTCCTAGGACCTTGAGGGAGCACGATAAAACAGTTATAGGTCGATAGGAAGCTGCATCTTTGGGGTCCTTTCCTGGTTTGAGAAGTGGCACTATTCTGGCAGTTCTTAGTTCAGGTACATACTTTCTTCCATTCTTTCAACCCCAGCGAAACGTTGGGTCGGCCAGTAAATCAGTGAAGGAGGGTCACCAATCCGTCATTAAGGCAGGCGTGGTTATTATGGTAAGCTTCACTCTTAAGAGTTCGTGATGAATGACATTAAATTTTACGCAGTTAAAATAGTTCTACAATAGGATCTCCGGGTGGGAGCAGCTTTGATGTCCCAAAAAAGTAGTTTTGCCAACAGTAGAACTCAAACATTGCAAGTCTGTACCTACAACTGCCGTCCACTACTGGGAAATGACAGGCTTGAAGAAATTGGGGAAGCACTAAGATCAATTGGAGCGTTGTCGGTCTAAGTGAAGTTTTACTTCAGCGGCGAGCATGAAGGTAAACTGAATGAAGTTAAACAAGAACATCACTTAATAATCTCTTCTCGGGCTTCCTGCCGTCAATAAAAGTCACAATTCTGGGCGTTTCGAAGGAGTCTATCTCTTCCAAATTTACAACGCCGTGAAAAGCTTCGTTCTTACAAGAACATCACTGGTAAGATATCTATGCTTGAAGCAGCATACAGCAGGATAGATCATATAGTTCTAAATGTTTCAAAAAAAGTACAAAGCATAGATTTTGCAGGTTTATGCTCCCACTTCAAGTCACTCACATGACGAGATTGGGAATTTTTACCAGAACAAAAAGGAAATTTGTGAGAAAGGAAGTGACTGCCAATTCATACTGATTATTGATGACTTTAATGCCAAGGTCAGCCCATGGTAACAGTGCGACTCAGTGCTGGGTAATTATAGGGGTTGATGAGAGGAATGACAGAGTTGAGAGACTGGTACAATTCGTCAGACACTAAAAAATGCTTATCATGAACACTTTTTTCAAAAAGCATCCTTCCACAAAGTGTACATGGAGAAGCCCAAAATTCAGCGTTAAAAATTAAATATATTTTGTTCTTTTGAATACTCCTCACATTGTTAAAGATGTCTCAGTTCAGAACAAGTTTAACACTGACAGCGACCACCAATTAGTAAGAACAAGGATTGAAATAAATGTACGGCAGAAAGAAATAAACTCATAAGAAACAAGGCCAAAATTATTAATATTGAAAACTTG
This sequence comes from Vandiemenella viatica, assembly GCA_031002005.1. Classification (NCBI taxonomy): domain Eukaryota; kingdom Metazoa; phylum Arthropoda; class Insecta; order Orthoptera; family Morabidae; genus Vandiemenella; species Vandiemenella viatica. The sequence continues at coordinate 176,196,017 of CM061921.1, read as the reverse complement.
AAGGAGAGCAATGATGAATTCCTACAGATGCTCCTGGGAAAGCCTCAAGAAACCAACGATGAAGACGTGGCGGCAGTATTAGTCACGAGTGGCCAAGAAGTTTTCGGCTTCTGTCGTAACAACCTGCAAAAGAGCAAATTCAGCAATTATACGAAAGATCTACTGAACATGAGGAGGGAAATGAAGATTCGGTCTGACAATTAAATGAAATGATAGAGTATACTGAGCTGTGTAAAACTTTGTGCAAAAACATGAAAGCCGATATAAAGTTGTACAATGAAAATGTTGTAAGGGAAAGCTTAGAGAATAAAACGGGTTTAGACAGAGCGAAACGAAAACATATATTCGGTAAGAAGCAGATAATAGCAATGGATGAAAACAATGGGACAATTCCTGACAGAGAAGAAATTTTGTTATTCATCCGAGGTTTTTATCGCAACCAAGATGGCAGTTCAGAGGAAACTCCGATATTCTCTATCATCCCCATGGCATCCACAGTACCACATACATTTCTGTCTAAAGTCAGTTATGCTACAGATACCATGAAAACAGGCATGGCCGCTTGCGACGACGGTCTCTCCATTGATATTTCGAAGCTAGTTGGTGAAGAAACTATCAATCACTTGGCTAAGTCTTCTCTTATTGCCTACACAGTGCTTCAATCCATTCATCACGGAATAAAACAAAAAAATATCCTGCTAAACGAAAAGGAAAGAATTCATAACATCAAAAACTACCGACTTATATCGTTGCTGACTGTTTTGTATAAAGTTTTTACAAAGAAGTTGTACAACCGAATCAGTTCCACCCTTGATTCTGCCTACATGATTCTCCTAACACGATTTCTTCACAAGAACTATCTCAAATGAAAATAATTACGTTATGGTGTGTTTTGCAACTTTATGGATTTATGTTATTCAGCAGGGAAAGTAGGTAGCGAAGGACTATTTATAGCGTGCCGGATACTGCTGGCTCAATGATTCTGTTTTTCTTCCTCTCGGTTCTAACCGAGTGATTCGATCTAGCATGTGTAATCGAAATCAGACTCGACGAACGGAAATTTAAACCTCCCGAAAACGAGGTTTGAACGTTATGGCTTCCCACCACGTTCGGTCGATGGTTCGATTCCGACAGAGGACATGGGTAGTTAGGTAAGCGTTGTGTGTGGCTTGTGTGGTCTTTCACACCTATGAGCAAAAATCATTTGTAAATATGTCAGCACAAAGTATGATGACCTAAAAACGCCGTAGCTGGCTGAATGGCTATAGCGTCGAAGGCCATAAAAAATTTAAAAAATGTTATTCATCCAAACACGTTTCTTTCATAACAGTATACAAAGTATCGTGTGTGAACGTTAACGCTGGGATCTCCCATTCTGAAGGTCATGTGCTCGAATCCGCGTCCGATCAATAAGATTTTGGTTTTCCATAGTTTCCAGGCGAATGCCGGGTTGGTCCCTTCAAAAACGCCATGGCTGAACTCCTTCCCGTCCTTTCCGGCGTCTAAACACCCCGACGTCAATGAGGCAAAAAGATATAAGCAAAAACAAGAAAGATACAAAGCTTAAAATTTCGCAAGATTACTGGGAATTTTTCAAGCTCAAACACAATGGTTATTGATTCTACTCGGATTTGTGTGTAATATTTTATATATGAGGCTATAAAGAAATGAAGAAGCGGGTAGAAATACATACTTTTTCAGACCATCGTGCCTGCGCCCCACATTGCTAGAATTTACCCCTTCGTTCTATTACGCTACCAGTGGCTAACATTTACAACTTCCTGACTCAATATAGACCCGCACGCTGCTCAGAAATCCAGGTGTCGGATAGGGGCAAATGATGCATCGAAACGGATCAGGATGTAAACACAGGGATACGTGAAAGAGGTGTGACAGACCAATGAGAGAGAAGTAAAAGAATTCACGGTGTTAACTTTCGTTACCTTGTCCAGCCTCTCTACGTGTCGATGACAGCACACATTCTACTGCTCATTGAACTAATGAGTCGTGAAATATAACTACGATTTTCTGCATGTTCTTCCCATGAATCATCAACATCTGACTGTTGGCGCTGAATCGTCGGCACATGCACCTTTCCTCTTATAATTTTGACCATTTCTGCGCACAAATTGTCTATTAAGTTTATAGCAGCACCTTTGGGTGCTTGAAGATCACCTCTGAGCTAGGCGGAACCGGTGAACTGGTGACTTGCTCTCTGCCTGAGATGACAACATAACATTCTCCAGAATAGACACACAGGAACCATCTAACTCCCACAACACACCACAACCTGCAGCAAGGTGGCTGCACGTGTGCGGTATACCATCACAGTACCCGCAGATCCCGTCGTAAACTGCTTCTCATCACTAAAGAAGACATGTCTCCAGTGGTTGCATTATCAAATGGAAAGGTTAAACGTGTTTGTGAGCAGGTAAAAGCCACTCCTTAACTGCAGCACGTCTCGTTCGTAAACCTTGTGACTGTTTTAGTGTTTATGTCAAGCTTTAAGCTGTCCTGCAACCTGAAATCCACTAAAAAAGATGGTTGCTTCGGCAAAGTCGAAAGATTTGCCGATCCTGTCCAGTTGTTGATTCCGTCGAGCGTCTGCGTGGGACCGCTCTGGACAATTCGCTCCTCTTGATATCTCCGTATCCATCTTACGTCGGTAGATTTGTGAATTCCCAAGGTTCTAGAAATTTAACTGTTTGAATGCCCCTCTTCATATAGAGCAATAACTGCCCCCTTATCAACGTCACTTAAATTATTCATTTTCGCTGCTGCACTGTGAAGTTTGAAAACAAGTTGCGCAGCCGTTGAGTAAGCGTCCTGACGGAAACGATGTGTATTTCATTGGATTATGATATCGGAATTGTTTGCCATCATACCCAACATAGATTTGCATCTTCCTTCATTAGTCTTGAGTAAGAAATATGAAAACTAAATTTCGTAACTGTTCATTTTTTCGGCAGGAATACTGCTAGTTTGGGATATTTACACAATCATAATGGCGTATTGATTATATCATATTGATGTGTGAATGGATGTTAAATACTAGGTAAGGTGAAGCGACGCAAATGAATGTAACAAGAACTTACTATGATCCCTAAACCAACCTAGCAAATTCTTCACAGGTCGATGAGAAAGGTTTTATGAACGAAACATCTGCCTTTCGTGTAAGCACCACATATTTGTGAATACGATAATCTGAATATAAAGGATCATATTTGCTCTATATTCCAAATTTAGCTTTTGAAGTTATGGTGGTGCCAGTCGATAATATTGAAGAATTTAAATTTATCCTCTGAAAACCATACATACGTTCTTCTGTTACTCGCCTCTACGTTGAGCTCATTAGAGATGAGAGTGGATTGGGGAGAAAAAAGGGAAGGAAATCGGCAATTGCATTTGAAGGAACCAATTCGCCTGAATTGATGTGAAACTGAAATGTGGATACCAGGAAGGGGTACTGAACCTGCTTCATAATTCTTCTCGCCATGAAATTTCATAAATGTGATTAAGATCTGAAATCTGTAGTGAATCAAACATTTCTGCGTCTTCGATTACAACTATGTCCGGATTACGATCTATTATTGTTATTATAACCCTTCTTATTGAGTACGCCAGAACGCTTCCGTGGTTCGGAATCCACGTTAAACTGTAGGCCCTCTTTAGGTTAACAACCCTAGTTGTAACACTGATGTGTACACATAAACAGCAAATTCAAGTCAAACAAAGGCCCAAACGAAAATACATACCAACCATCTTGTTATATTAAGTTCAGAAAACCATGGTTCGTCAAGTATGTATGGTTCTATTCCCCCATCATTATTTTCTCTGTTAAGCTTTGTCTGATACAACGTTCAGGAATGCAGCCCAGTTAAATTAGGTTGAGGAAAATCGCTCCCGAAAATATCTACGACACCATGGAATTAATCTCCATGTTAACCATCCTGATTGCAATCACGTTTACACATTCTTTCACTAGAGTCAGATCTAAATATTTTAACTAAAGATCGAAGCAGATCAGTTTCCCTTATGGTATGCATACAGTTTTTTTAAAAAAATTGCACAATCAATTCACAATTTAAATTAATTAATTTTCCATACAAATAGTACGAGGTAGAACTTTTTCAAGATTCTTTAAGAGTATTTTGAAGCCGAAATGCAAAAAGAGTAATTTTATTAAATTTTTTAATGGCGAATACATAATTATGTACTGAATACAGCGTTGTGTCACAACAGTTTCGTCATTTCCATTTTTATGACTGCCTAACTGCAATAATATTTCATATGAATCCTTTATTCTTAATCTCTGCATTACGCCTGTCAGCATCTCTGTCACTTTCTGAAATGAGATACCGTAGTACGTTGGATCATATTCACACACGATATCACATTAGGTTTGCTCATATTGTTTGGGAATTGTAGCTTTTATTGTAAAGATAGTATCTACATACCTTTATTTCCACAGTATTTTCCTTTACATTGGCAAAAAAATCTACTGAATTGACTAAAAGGAATTATCGTTTGAAGTAGAATCAATAATCATTGTGTTCGAGCTTGAAGAACTGACAGCAATCTTGTGAATTTTTAAGCTTTGTATCTTTTTTGCTTATGGCTTTATGCCTCATCGACGTCAAGGAATTTTAGTGGCAAGAAAAGTCTCAGGGCTTAGCAAAAACACAAGACACTCTGTATACTGTTATGAAAGAAAAGTTTTTTGATGAATAACATTTTTTAAATTTTTTGTGGCTATCGACGTGATAGCTATTCACCGTTTTTAGGTGATCGTCCTTTGCGCTGACATATATACAAATTAGTTTTGCCCATAGATGTGAAAGACGACAGAAGCCACACTCAACGCTTACTTAAATAACCTTGACCTCTGTCGGAATCGAACCACTGACCGAACGTGGTGTGTAGCGATAACACTCAAGCCTCGATTTCGGAAGGTTTAAATTTCCGTTCGTCCAGTCTGATTTCCGTTACTCATGTTAGATGGAATCACTCGGTTAAAACCGAGAAGGTCCCTTTCAAAGGCGCCAGTGAAAATCCTTCTCGTTCCTGCGTTTCTCGTATCTAATTACTTCAACGTCATTAAGCCTTTAAGTAAAACAGAATTATTTAGTCGGCAGTATCCGGCATGCGGATATAGCACTATAGATAGCCCCTTCGCTACCGAGGCCGGCTGTTGAATAACAAATCCGTAAAGTTGCAAAACACAACATCAAAACGAAATTATTTTCATTTGAGAAAGTTCTTGTGAAAAATCGTGATAGCAGATGGAAATTACTTCTTTAATACGAATGTTTTAAATATTTTAATCCAGAATGCGATAGGTAAGACTTTTTTTTCGTCTCCTGCACGCCAAGGTCTTTGAGGCCGGACAGTATAGGGAACTAAAATCTAGAAAGAATTCTGCCAAGACATTCTGAAAGAACTTTTACGTGATAAACATGGAGCGGTTTAATCAGCCGTGGAAAACTGAAACTGGATCGCCGAGGGGTTTTGAATGTGAGGCTCGAGAGTTATCTCTTACCCATCGGACAAGGTCAGCAAGAATTAATAGATAACACAAAACTTTAAAATAGTATCCGTTATAACTAAAAGTAATGGGAAATGTAAATGGTTTCTATACTTTCATTCTTTGAGTTTCAAAAACTCAAATACCAAGCGTGCTGGGCGAACATTTAACGTTCTGGTATAGCATTCGGGAGGACGCCGGTTCGATTCCCCGTCCGGGCATCTAATTTAGGTTTTCCGTGTTTTCCACAAATCACTCCAGGCGAATGCCGGGATGCTTCCTTTAAAAAGGACATTCTCGAATTCCTTCCTGTTCCGTGACCCCAGTCCTTTCCCGCCAAGACCTTTACGTCGACGAGGCGTAAAGCCGTAAACAAAAAAACAAAAACAAAAAAAAAAAAAAAAATCTAAACGCTAATTCAAATAGGAGTTGGATTTACTTTTCTTTATTGTTTTTATCACAGTTAAAGTTGATATTAATATTATTCTCTTGAATGGGTGACTTGAATAAGGAGATGCAGATAGCGCTAGGTCCCCTTACTCCCTATTAACCGTTTCTGCACATAAATTCAGTCTTTGTGATGTAAAAAATTAAGGAGTCATTTTTCTGAACCCTCGTAATTTGTATTTCGCGGCTTACGTCACCATTAGCGTACTCTCGTAAAAGCCCTATCCATTTACTCTTAAAGTTTTGTTTATATTTCATACGCGGTTGCATTACGCTGCAGAGCAAGAAAGTGTAACGTAATACATTAACACTCTCTTATATACCATAAAAATTCTTTTTTCATGTCTATGTTAACTAATCTCTTTGGAATTCCGCATATTACTGCCTTTGCTACTTAATGTCTGTTGTTTATAAAGAAAGCAGCGACGGCTATCAACGTTGTGAGTAAAGTGGTGTAATTCCTCAAAAATCAACGTATTTCGTTGTTTCATTAATCATTAATTGATAAAAATGGCTATATTAATAATTATTTTAACTAGGGAACAAAGAACTTTGTCTCTGTGAATCTGCGCGGTCTTGGTTAGTTGGGAATTGCAGGTATACTATATTTTGAATTTAATGTAACAGTTATGCTGTTCCACGAGTGAGGCCAGGAAAGTAACCCAGAACATGTGGTCTGGGAATGCCTCCTAGAGAGAACAGGATAGAACCACTACGCCACTTACCGTTATCGACAATCTTGACTGAGCGAAGCAAAGCAGCAGATATCCGTCGCACATAGGAAGCGACTAGGCGAGGCCCACAATAGTCCATCTGATGTGCTGTGTCGCCTTGGCCGGAGGGATGCAGTTCGACAACTCATTCTGATATTATGTAGTTAGAAGTAGAGCGATACTTATTGTTGTGACACCATGTGGTTAGATGTAGCGTTGTACTCATTGTTGTAGTAGTAGTAGTTTGGTAGTGGGTAGTTTTGTTTTTTAATAGTAGATACAGTAGTTAAATATTGTATAGGTAGTGTAGCGGGTTTAGGAATGAGAGTGCATTTAACACAGTAATGCTATTGTGGATAATTGCCCATATGTAACAACAGCATTGTTATAAATTAATCAAAACAACGGTTCGCTATATAGTGGACCTGGCCAGCCTTCCCGTGGCCAGGTGTAGGTAAGCATCTTGCACTCAGAGAACTTATGTAGCTATGTTAAACTAATTATGTATTGTTAAAACGGTCTAGTTTTGTAACCTAGGTAATAGGCTATTAGGTTGTAGGAAATTAATTTAAAAAAAAGTCCCATGAGGTAGTTGTGTCTAGAGCGACTGTACGTGAGCAAAGCTTCCTCGGTTTGTTTACGGGGGTCAACCGACTCGCGACCCTCTCTATTGTTTTTTTTTTTTTTTTTTTTTTTTTTATTTATGGCATTTGGCAAGTAGCCATGCAGCCAAGCTGCGTACATTTTGTTTACATTCTGGGTATTTTCTTCTTTATCTATATACATATTTTACAATTTGCCTATTTAACTATATACATTTGAATTAGTCTTACAATCTTGTCACATACATTTATATTTGCATATTTACCTATCAATATGTTTAAATATTTGCATATTTCAGTATATACATATTTAGGTATACATACACCCATGTCACATACATTTGTATTTCTACATTTAACTATTTACGCCTTTACGTATTTACCCATTTAATTATTTACTTGTTTAATTATATGCATGTTTAGGTTCGGTATTTACTTGTGAACCAACATTTACATGTGTAGGAACGAATTGACTTGATCATCAGGTTTTGATGGAATATGGGTATTTCCGTCTTTTACCATAGTTGAGTTTTGTTAGACCGTTATGTTGTTACTGGCGACAAAGTTGTACAAAAGCCGGTATACTTTTATGTTATTTGAGGCTAGTAGGGTTGGTGTTGATGTAGGCAATTGCTGTCCCTCCCTAACCAAGGCACTTATGAGGGTGTCGCTAGCCACAGTATATTTGCAGCAGCCAAAAAATATGTGATCTGGGGTTTCATCTTGATTGCTGTCACAGTCACAGGTCGGGTTATCAACTAGATTCAGGCGATGGAGGTGTTGACGCCAGCGCCCGTGATTTGTTCTCAGGCGGAAGATCGTTGTAATTAATTTTTTGGGAAATTTGCTATTTTCAAACCACGGTTTGGTAGGAATATTTTGCTGAACAGCTTTGTAAAATCTACCTTTTGTCTGCGCTTCTGTCTGCCAGTCTACCTCCCAAACAGTCGTCAGTTTCTTTTTGAAATAACTAAAGTGATCGGAGTAGGGAACATCAAGGTATTTCACCTCACCATTATAGGCTGCTTCCTTGGCAAGCGCATCTGCTGTTTCGTTTCCCAGTACCCCACAATGTGCTTTAATCCACGCCATGGTGACTGGCTGGCCCCTTTTCTCTAGTATGGATATCCAGTTTATAATTTCGAGGGCCACAGGATTTGGATGGGTGGTAGTTGTGTGGTGCTGTAGGAGCTGCATTGCCGACATTGAGTCGGAGAGGATAACAACTGGTTTACGTTCGGAGTGGCTGGCATTCCGTAAGGCTTCTAAGATCGCCGTTAGTTCCGCTGTCAGTATGCTTGCGGACTGAGGTAGCTTGTATTTGCCGCACCTGTTTGTGAATGTTTCAACGAATGCACATCCTACCGCGTCTGCGAACTTAGATCCATCAGTGTAATATATTAAAGGTTCTCCCCACTGCACTCTGAGCTGTGCCAATGTTGTAGTGATAGCATGTGAGTTTCGTTGTTGGCAGAGGTCTAACTGTATGTTTAATTCTTTATAAGATTATTATAGTTTGTGGTGAAACATCCTATATGCCATGACTTAGTGATTTGCTTCTGTAGTGGTTGTACGTCGATATAGGCTGCTACTATGCATGGCATCGTCCTGTTAAACCAGTATCTGCTAGTGACGCAGTGTAGCATCAGCTGAGAGATTTTCTCAGTCAATTCGCTTTCCAGGAATTGCGACCACTTCAGAAGTGCTTTCGTTGCGAGGTATTGCCTTCTAAGGTGCAATGGCGGCTCCTTAGCTTCTACCAGCAAAGAGTTAGTAGGAGTCGACCCATGGCCCCAGACAGGAACGCAGAATTTTATATTGTAGTCTATTGAGTTTGGATAGCGTATTGTCTGACGCCGATCCAAAAAAGATACACCCGTAGTCTAGGATGGGTCGTACGAGCGCCCTGTAGAGGTGTATTGCAACTGGGGGTTCGGTGCCCCACCATACTCCTGTTGTGGCTCGTATTACATTGTATGATGCTTCACATTTGGTAAGTATGTTCCTTATATGGGCCGACCATTTCAATTATTATCAATAATTAAGCCAAGGTACTTGACGTGGGGCTTAACTGGGCAAGTATATGGGCCTATTTGTATCCTCGTCATGGTAGGTATTCTGTGTCTAGTAAAGATGCAGGCGGCTGTTTTGTGAGTGGATATCTCCATACCGTTGTTCAAAAGCCAGCTTTGTAGTCTTTGTAGTGTCCTGCTTAACCTTCTTATACACTCCTCGATTGAGTCCGCTTCGGTATAAATGCAAAGGTCGTCTGCATATTGTAATAGTGTAGCTTCTCCTTGCGTTATCAGATGCAAGTCAGCCGTGTAAATATTGAACAGAAACGGGGCCAGGATCGAACCTTGGGGCAGACCTTTATTGACACATCGAGGCCCAAAATTTTTCCATTTTTCTGACAAGTAGCCACCATATCCGCAGCAATGTGTACAATTGCATCACGAATCTTCGGGGAACCCCGATTTTTATCATCTTCTTCACTAGTATCGGCAATACTACGTTGTCATACGCGTTTTTTAAGTCCATGAACACCGCAACCATGTTATTTGGTTTCTACTAAGAGATAGCTGAGTGTCAACCAGCAAGTGGGCGAGTGTTTCTGTAGTTCCTGTGCCTTTCCTGAACCCCAAACTGAAGATGTGGTAGTGAGCGAGTGATTTTCAAACCACCATTCAAGCCGTGATTTAATCAGTTTTTCTAGACATTTGTACACACACGATAGTAATGTGATTGGTCTATAGGATGTTGATTTGTCGGGACTCAAGGATGGTTTCTTTACGGCAACTATTCTTGCTGTCTTCATTTCTGTTATTCTATGCTCTTTAACCAGACTTGAATTAAGTATCTCTAAGAGCAACAGTTTGGGAGTGAGAGGTAGATTGCCAAGCATTGGATAGGCAATGTTATCTGGACCGGGGGCTGTTCCTTTACCTCCAGATAATGCCCGGTTAAGTTCTTCAACGACGAATGGTTGCATAAGAAATTTGCAGTGGCTGTTATCGTTGTTGTCCCATGGTGAAACAGACCGCTCCACCCATGGAGGCGCTAACGACATTAGGATTTCTTCCAGAACGGCTTCCGTTGGTTCTACCTCGGGTTCGGATGTCTGCTGAGATCTTTTAAATGTTCTAATTTTCTCCCATAGTCTTCTTAGGGGCATGTCTTTATTTAGAGTGGAGCATAATTCTTTCCAGGCCATTCTCTTTTTTTCTTTGAAAAGACGTTTGGCTTTTGCTTGGATCTTATTTAGGGCGAGGAAGTTACTATCTGTTGCCGACCTCCGATATTTGCGTAATGCTTCCTTTCTTTCTTCCAACATCTGCTGACAATCTTCATCCCACCACACGGTGTTTGTATGTTTCCGTGTAGTGAAGGGGCGCGTAACTGGAATGGCGAAAGAAGCCGCGTTTTCAATTTTTTCTACAAAGTTGTGATAGTCCCTCTCTACATCACCGCTCATTTCAAAATCTGCAAATTCTTGTGTTGCTGCTTCTCTATACCGCTGCCAGTTTGCTTTTCTTATATTCCATTTATAGTTTGGATATCTCATCGATTGCTGTTGTTTTGAGTTTGGGAAGGACAGCAATAGTGGCAAGTGGTCTGAGCCAAGGGGATGTTGAATTACAGACCAGTCTGTGCCCAAGGCGATGTTTGGTGACGCAAGGGTGATATCCACAGCGGAAGGAGATTCTGTTGGTCTGCTGATTCTTGTTGGTGACCCGTCATTAAGTAGTATTAAATTACTGTCTTCCATTAATTGTACTATATCCCTACCCAGTCTATCTTCTGTAGAGCAGCCCCATATTGGGTGGTGGGCGTTTAGATCTCCGGTGACAATTAACGGATTATTAATCTGTCTGAAAATGTATTGAAGATCTTCTTTGGATAGCGGTGTACCAGGAGACTTGTACATGACCAGAACTGTACAACGCTGGCCTCTGAAAGAGGTTTCAATTGCACAACATTCTATATTGATTCCTCGTAAATCCAATGAGACTTTGGTGAAGTGTCTATTGGAATGTACTAGGATGGCTACGCCACCGAACCCGTCCTCTCGGTCGTGGCGAATAATATTATAGCCTGGAAATGTGAATCTCTCCTCGGGTTTTAGCCATGTTTCCGTCACAGTGCAGATGGGGATAGCATTTTCTTGCAAAAACTGCATAAGGCTTTCCTTGTTGGACCTAATAGACCGTGCGTTCCACTGCAAAATCTTCTCCATTATCCTGAGAGGTTAACACTCTTTCTTCCTCTGTACCGTGCAGGTTGCTTGTGGATTCTATAATCCTACTAATATTATCCCTTATTGCGTCGATTGGGAGTGTCCCTCCACCAGATTGTATCTGCTGTAGCAGCATGGTAATGAAATTAAGCATTATTTCTATTAGGCGATGCCTGTCTGATGTGGCTGGAGGATCCTCCATGTTATTGACGGTGCTGGTTAAATTAACTCTGTAAGGGCACCGTTGGTCTTTGGCTAGGAATGTGATATTGCTGGTAATCTTTCCAGTTATTTGTATTGCTATGTGTCGTGATCTGTTGAGGTCGGACGGACTGGTTGAATTAATTCCCGGAGGTACCATGTTGTCTCGTCTGAGTGGGACTGGGTTTGTCCCATGCAGTGGCTTGGACTGATTATTCTGCGGGGTTGTCCTCATGGGGAACAGCGACATGTTCTGTTGTCTAGACAGAACCGGAGATTGGGAGACAATCTGTGGAGAGGTTGCTGCCGCCCTTGTGTATGGCCTATTATCAAATGAGGCTAGCTGGTAGGTTGGTTGTTGGTAGTTGTTGACAGGAAAAGAGTGCATGACCGGCAGAGGCGGAAATTCAGTTGGACTATTGTACTGCAAGTTGATGTTGGCTGCAGCTTGAGCATAGGGTCTTATCTCATGTATAGCTGTGGCCTCGCTATAGCTGACATTATTCAACGCCATATATTGCTTTATGGCTCTCGTCTTCTGATATACGGGACACAGTCGATCTGTGGCTAAGTGTTGGCCCAGAGCACAGAGCACACTTAGGTTGGGACGTTTTAGGACATGACTCAATGCTATGATCGGATGCACAAAAACCACAGCGCGTTTGGCTTCGGCACTGATTGCTCCCATGACCGAAAACGCAAGCATTTGTAACACTGGGTAACTGATGGGATATAAACCTCAACATTACAGCGAACCCCGTGGATGTAGACAATTTAGGCAGCAGCTGAGATTTAAATGTTAATACACATACGGGAAGTGGTGTAAGTTCCTGTTTACCTTGTTTTACAACTTTTCTTATTGAACCGTCGGATACCTACTACTTGGGCCTCACATTCTATCACTGATAGTACTATGTCGCTAAGGGAGATGTCCACGTTCCTAATTACACCCTGTTTGTGTACCATGAACTTTGGGATGTAAGCTACCATATTGTTTCTAGCGAAGACTTCCGATGTTACGAGGCTATTTGCCGCCGCACTACTGTTTGTTTCAATTTTTATTCTATTACGACCAGAACTCGTGATGTTCAAAAGATGATTTGATCTTAGGATACCTTGCTCACGTAGTAGCTTTCCTATAACCATTGGATGTAACCGGCCTATGTTCTTCTCCTTCCCCTCTACAAAAACTATAAATGGGCCGTTATCGCTTGCGTCGTACCTGTAGCTTGATGTATTCTGCTGCGCTTCCTGTTGACTGCTGCCGGAAATGGAGGGTGCAGTTGCCGCTTGTGTTGCTGTTGTTGCTGGTACTACTGGTGCTACTGGAGTTGCTGACGTTGTTGGTGTCGCGTTGACAGTAGACATCGGCTGCTGAGCTGCTGAATGTATCGCTGAGAGCCGTGCGACTTTCTCTGCTGCATGGGTTGATTTTCTTACATCTTCTTCTGTTGGTACCTGGCGTTTAGCAGGCTTGTTACTTATGCTTTGGCTACCAAGCATGGGATCGTCTGGTACCACACTGTACTGATAATTCACAGTCTCGGTTGGAATGGCTTCATCAGTTTGTTGGTTGCTGACTGTGTTCAACGCGGCTGCAATTACCGACCCGGTTGGCGTGCCACTATGATTTTCAAGTTCTGATGTGTGGTCCTGAAGGCCACAAGTTCCACCTTCGCCGTACATCCCGCCGAACATTGTCGGTGACGGTCACACGGACTAGTCTGTTAGATGAGCACGATTACCAATCGATTATTTCACCTAGAACACCGTAGATTGTATTTCTTGGTAAACTATTACGTCTGCCACACACACACTACTTGTTTACCGCGACCGTTTAGCTAGCTCGGTTATAACTTCACCAGGAAACGTAAACTACAAGGAAGTTGTTGCTCCGAGAGCTCGCTACAGACTGCCTCTCTATTGTTATGACAACAAACTTATAATTCTTTCTTCCGCCATCCGATGTACTGTCTTTGTTTCTGTATGTGTTTATAGTTTGACGATATTTTATCCCATTACCCTTAGCTAAATTCCATTTCTATGTTGAGGTAAGTACTCATTCATCCGGTCTGCGGTATGTCAATCTAATCAGAATGGAGATATGATCCGAACCTAATGGTTCTTGGAGAACTTTCCAGTCAAAGAGTTGGGCTAGCGATGGTTAATTTAGGGTAATATCCATTGCAGGCTTTCTTTCTGATGGCCTGGTAATCCAGGTTTCCGAACTGTTATTTAAAATTATCAGGTTTTCTTCTTCTATTGCCTCCATAAGGATTCGTCCCATTCGATCTGTTTTGCTACTTCTCCAAGCTGAATGGTGGGCTGTGAAGTCACTCATGATGATGCGGGGTTGTGGAAGTTGTCTTAACAACATTATCAATTGTTATTTAGAGATAGTTGTATTGGGTGCCAAATATACGGTTGCTACCGTTATCTTGACGTGTTCGCCTTTGAAGCTAACTGCACAGGCATCAAAGGCTGTATTTTTACTGGCCAGATGAATGGCCACGTATTATATTCATTTTCAATGAGCAGGACTGCACCCCCATATCCACATACCCTGTCACATTTGACCATATTGCAGCCTTTATGGTATATGTTAGTTTTTCTTCTGGCCTTAGCCAGGTTTCCCTGCCCTGCCCTTACAAATTCGTTATGTATTTTTAGAGCCTGCTCGAAACTTTCTTTGTTGGACCGCAGGGACCTGGCGTTCCAATACAAGACACAATTAACCTGTTGTGAAGCCATAGATGTGTTACGAAAGAATACAACTAATTATATTTCTTACATTTTGTGGGGTATTTCCCGATTGGGTCATATTAACTCGCAAATTTTGTCAATTGTGTCGAGCTGTGATGTCATTACTGGATTATAAGGGTGAGGGTGTAGAGGGCCAGTATACAGCGGAGGTAGAAAGCCATACTGTCTGCTTTCGTTGTTTGCTACCGTTGGGGTAATTGGTACAGCTGGTCTGTATTCTGCCTTTGGGCTGGGTTGGCTGCTGCTGCTGTTGTTGACTCAGAGGCACGATGTAGTGGAGTGGCATCTACTACGCGGTGGCCGGTGTTCTTCACATTCCGAGCTGTTGGGTGTGGTGAAGGCTGCTAATGGTCTCTGGTACTGAATCCCGGGCTGCGAGGAAGACTGCTTAGCGAGTTGCGATGTCGTCCAATGGTGGTTGGTTGTTCACCGTTCATCAACGGCACGAGGGCGCGATGAGCGTATAACAGGCCGGCTGAAGTTTGGCGTCTGTCAGGCACCTTGAGTGGTAAGTATTGTTCTTCTGCAGGTGCTGCTGGTTATTGACCCATAAAGTGTTCATTTGGGCAACCTTGAACGGTAGGGCCTCATGCTGAGCAAGAGAGTGTATAGTATAGACTTTTCATGACATATTATTCGTGCATCTTGCAATAAACGTTGACGCTTTCCTGGGCTACAGCGTATTAAAAATTTTCCTTGGCATCTCGTCCTATCAGAAGTGGGAGGTGCTTTTATCATTCAGTAGGAATGTCGGCACTGTCTTGACTAGGATATAGGGTCCTCTCGTGCCAAAGCTTCTTCTAAGGTCATATTGAAGTATGAAATATTGTATTTAATTTGCTTTTGTTTCCAGCATTCCGGGAATTCCCAGTCAGTTGTTAGATGGTTAAAATTACAATGCAAACACTTTTGAGGACCATTTCACGCACATTCAATTGTCTTGTGAGATCCTGAACATTTAGCACAACGAGGAGAACTTCGTCATTGGTCTTCGACATGTCAATACCTTAAACAGTTAATCCATTGTGCCATCCTTTGCACATACGTTTCAACTGGGCATCTTATGCTGAAGATTGTTGTATAATGTGGTAGTCTTTGTCCAACGAATGTCAGACGTACTAACTGCCTTGGTATAAGTTCGTTTACGCCATTCCTTTCAACTTTACGCATGATCCTTCGCTCCTTTAAGACTTTGGTAGGGTATTCAATCTCATTTTGTATGTCTTGTTCAGAAAGATTTGTCTCTATATTTCAAATTATTTCCCCTTTGACAAGGCGTATCCGTGGAACATTTTTTTTTTTTTTTTTTTTTTTTTTTTTTGTCTCTCTGCTGAATTGACGCTACTGTATTGACACATTTGACACTGTTGAGCTGTACATTAACACAGTTCTTTCCCTTTGGGGCGATATTGACGACAGCGTTCCTTACATCCTGATTATTTTGTCTTTAGCCCTTGGGTGTAATCTTCCCAGGTTGTGCCCCGTGGTTACCACGTGTTGTTTAATATACTCAGCGTCGACGTAGAATGTTCACACATCATTTTCTTGATACTTGTTTCCTCGTGCATGTTGTTGGCCACGTTATGGTCCTCACTTCCTAGTTCGTTCGGAATCGAGTTAGGAGTATTATTTTGTTACTAATTTGCTTGGTTGGCATTATGATGGTTTCTATCTGTGTTATCTGTGTATCTCCACTCCAGGAAGTACTCCTAAAACGTTGGTTGTTGTCTTTTCCTGCAAAATGGTTAGGTTTTTCTCCATCTGAAGTTTAATTGGATTCTGATTGGTTACCACTCAACTAGTTATACCTTTGTGACAAGTATTTTCACTCTGGAGGTGAGGGTTTTTTTTTATTATTATTCTTGTTTTTACTTTTAAATCCACATGAAGTTTGTGTTTTGTTACTATTGCTGAGTACCAATATTTTGTGCAGCTGCATTGTACTTACTTAATTGTTGGAATCGTCCTCAGAATAGTATACAGTTAGTGCCGTGTTTACTATTTTCACTGTGTCCGTCATAGAAATCGTCGATTGCTCTGGTATATGTGTAATGGTTTCTGCCATTGCTCAATCACTTTTTTCTGACCCTTTTGTCTGGCCCTAGGGTTCACACAAGCATTACAATAAGAATTGGTCAACACTTGGTTCCATATTGCCTTCACAAAGTGTGGGGTATAGTCACAACA
The DNA here is from genome assembly GCA_031002005.1 of Vandiemenella viatica. NCBI lineage: Eukaryota > Metazoa > Arthropoda > Insecta > Orthoptera > Morabidae > Vandiemenella > Vandiemenella viatica. Next base: position 176,179,343 of record CM061921.1, on the reverse strand, counting down.
CAGAAAAGTATTTCATAGTATTTGTGACAAACAACAGGCGTAAGTTCCAAAACAAGGAAGTTATCGCTTCAAGCACTCCTGCGTATGAAGAGTTGTGTTTGATCATGTGAGATCCGCCAGGAAGTTCCTTCGTTCGGATTCCACGCTAATCTGTAGGTCCCAGAGGAAAGGAACTGTCCGTCCTACTTCTGACAAAATGGCTTAGTATGCCTTCTTCAGGAGGATCCAGTCAAACTTCGAGTTGTGGCTTAAGTTAGTTTTTTTAAGAAAACCTTAAAATGATTCAAACACATTAATACCGAAAAATAATCTGTAAAAACCGTAAGATTCGTTACCAAATGTATGTAATTTTTCCTTTATAATTGATATTTCAAAAGATGCTTAATGAAATGAAATATAACATTACCTCTAACGTTGATAAGGCCATCGGCAGAGAAAGACATCAGACGCTGTCCACTATAGGAAAGAGGCATCATTTCTTTTGACAAATCTGTTTACTACAGCAAAACACTCCAGTTAGTGATCCAGCTCTAACTACTTTATGGTTTAGTCTAACTGTAAAAACATATTCCAGCCTAATTAGTAAATAGTTATGCATGATATTAGATACAGAACGAAGAAAAATCTATCAACTCAATACGCTGCTTCATTAAATATTGAGATAAAACATAATACATTAAGAGGTGAAAGAAGAAAGTCATTTGTCTCCCTTGAACATGTCGTATTGGATTCAAGAAACTGAGTTTCTCTATCCGCATTCCAAGTAATGATTGTATTTAATTGTTAATACTTCTTCGCTCTGGCCTCGCATTCGGGAGGACGGCAGTTTGAATCCCCGTCCGGCCATCCAGATTTAGGTTTTTCATGGTTTCCCCAAATCACTCCGGGATGCTTCCGTCAAAAATGCCATGGTCGAATTCCTTCCCGTTCCTTTTCCCTAGTACCATCCCGCCTCTAATAACCTCGAGGAGGAAGAAAAATATACTTCTTATACTTCCTCTCAACGTTCTCCGAACATCAGTATTCCACATTCCTGTTTTATATTTTTCCTTTCCAGCTCAAATTCATGTATACCTATCGGCCATGTTTAACTGAAGGAATGTAAGTTTTGCCATCTCTGTTTGAACTATATAAGTTCTGTTTCTCTATTTTCTTATTAATCTAGATGATTAGGGGAAACTGCCTTGAAACCATAAAATGAAGAAATTCGAATCTCAACTAACGTCGATCGTATCGCTCTCTTTATTGCGTTCAACCAAACAATCAAATGTATTATGTCTGAAAGTACTTTTTTGTGAGGAGCTATCTTTCTCGCTTCAAACTTAACCAACATCGATAATGAGGTATCATTTTAATGTTCTCCGCTTTGGTAAAATCATTAATCAAGAAAGGATTTTTTGGAAATTAAACTCGTTAATAGGAAAATTATGAACAACCAAGCTTACTGGCTTGCGATAGTTTAAAGTACCAGGCTTCGTTGATCAGTGATAGTTCGTCTACAGACGAGCCGGTTCTTCCTAACCGCCCATGTCTCTAGTCATCATGTACCATTCGTGAAATTTCAGGCGGGCCACCTAGTAAAATAAGAATTTAAATTAGGTAAAAAAGTAAATGCGTATGGTATTGTAGGCAAGGATTTGTGACGCATTCCTCTTCAGCGTCCTGGCGTGGCTCATACGATCAAGCTCCGCCGGGATTCAAGCAAGCGCCTTAACCTCTGAGTGAGAGAGGTGTGTTGACAAAACAATTGCACTTGTCAGATATCCTGTGAGCTACTGTGTGCAGAGAATCAATACGTTTGAATGCTTATTTATTACCCGACTATTTGGGTAATTAATGACTCTTTTAGAAATTTTCCTTCATAAAATAATGAGAAAAGAGATTTTCTTAACGTCATATTCCATTACAGCGCATATTACTGGCATTATTTCAGCAGAATTTTTGTTAAATTTTTGATTATTTAATAATACAGAACATCAGAGGGCATTATGCCAATATTTTTGTTTTTATTTTCTCGCTTTCTGCACTCTGCCGTCATTGCCATTAGAACAGGGAGAGTATCAATAAGCTTACAAGTTGCTCCTGTTCCTTCCAACTGGTTGGCACGTGTTTAATACCTGACATCAGAGGTTTTCTTAATCCGTCACGAAATATTATAAAGCATAAATAATGTTTCTCTTCTTTAAACGCATCACCCTTAAATTGTGTAATTATCATAAAATAATTTATTTCGAGAAAAACAGCCTGGTACCTATCTTTTAATTTTTAATCTATGTGAAGAGACCTTTAAAATGTTACAATATTTCTCGGAGATACATACAGTTCCATTCATTCCACTGAAAAGATGCAAACGCTCAATAAAAATATATTTCACTGCCAATCAAGAATTATATGATCAACGGGAGACTTACGTTATGGTTCGTTTAGAATGACCAGCGTTACGACAATCTTTTCACACGTCGTGCCATTTACCGTTACACGCTTATCCAGAACGTAATAAATATTTATCTAAGGAAATTATGGAAGATTCGAATCTCTTTGGAGCTTCCTTTTTGCAATAAATGGCAAGTAAACATCCAACTTAGGCACGGACACATGTGCTGATATGAAAATAAATTATTAGTGCCAACCAACACATTTTGAATAAGAGTTATGAATAAATGTAAACTACACTAGTCATTATATGAAAACTTTTTTTTTTTTTTGCTTGTGGCTTTACGTCTGTCGACGTCGAGGTCATTAGAGGCGGGAAAGGACTGGGGGCAAAGAGCGGGAAGAAACTCGACCTTCTGATTTTGGGAAACCATGGAAAACACAAATCCGGATGGCTGGAAAGGGATTCGAACCGCCTTCCTCCCGAATGCGAGGCCAGAGCGTTACCACTCGGTCAATTTGTAGGTTGTGAACTCTAACATACGCTTTCTTCTAGCGAGTGAAATAATTTAGAATTCAAACACCGAGCGTGGTGGTGTAACGGATAGCGTTCTGGCCTCGCATTCGGGAGGACGGCGGTTCGAATCCCCGTCCGGGCATCCAGATTTGGGTTTTCCATGGTTTCCCCAAATCACTCCAGGTGAATGCCGGGATGCTTCCTTAAAAAGGCCATGGCCGAATTCCTTCCCATTCCTTGCCCCCATCCTTTCCCGTCTCTAAAGACCACGTTGTTAAAAAGGGACGTTAAACTGTTACAAAAAAAAAAAAAAAAAAAAAAAAAAAAAAAAAAAAAAATAGAATTCAAACAGTCCATGTTGTGATAATGTGGTTTTTGTACATTATGAGAAGGTGTAAAGGTTCCAAGTTGCGATGTTAACCCTTTTATAGAATGGACAACGGTTATTATTGTTTACGACTTTTATATTTCTTGTGACTGTGTATGCCCCCAGTAAGTCAATGCTAGAGAAGGTGAAGGTGTATATTTGTTCTATGCTTTCATTGTAAGTAAAAAATTGTACTAACTGATTTTCTCATGATGTCCACAGCTACATTTAATTCTAAGAGAAGCAAAAACCGAAACCTTTAACGGTTCCTCTGCGAGGTGACTATAAAACAGAATGAAATGAAATGAAAAGTGCGAAATATCTTAGCTTTTTTCGTTTTTAACTGTTTCAGAAATGATTCTAAATAATAGTGTATCAGATTTTTTAAAAAATTTTGTGTGGAAACTTAATCTATAATTATGTGCTCACACGCGAACTTTATATCATTACTTTCTAAGACACTAAAGCACATTTTTATTTTAAGTAGACTAAGATTTGTCACATCTTCCAAATTTTGTATTCATTAGCTTTTAATAACATACTTGTGTCATCAACTAATAGCATGTGTCTTTCTTCTTCCATTTAATTGTCAGTAAATCTTGAGACTATTTGAGCGTACTAGCGATAGCACAGACAGATTTCACATATAAATATTCACAATTCTGAGCCAATAAAATCGCGTACATTTATATTTTTACAACTGCATTTTGATTCCCATTTTTCAGACCTTCATTTGTTGTTAATTGGGCAGTATTCCAACGATTCCAAGAGAATTTTAAAGTAAACGCAATGTGAATCTTTCGAAAATTCACACTAGATCTGGAAGGCCCTTTCTTATTTTATTTAGTGCTTTAAATACAGCGATATCTTGCGGCTCTCCTACCCTGTGTGCAAGTGCGCGTAGGCCTAATATTTTTCGCACATGACCGACTGAATGACTTCCGAGAATGCTGTTAATCCAACTAATTAGATGATATCCTATTTTTGAATACTGGTAGCCTGAGTAAGGTCTCGAAATATTCCTTCTTTAAATCAACAATTGAAAAATATAGCTTCTACAGAGTGTCATACGATGGCAGTATAGCAATATTTTATTGTATTATAGGAAATCTAATCATAGAAAATCGATTTTTTTAAAGTTATTTCACAATTTCTGTATTCTTTTGTGGCTTGCTGAGAAGAGTATATGTTATATACACATATGCCAGATTTAAGAATCAACTGACTCTGGCCGCGAAAGTCTACGATTACATGATGATTTTTTGTTCAGAAAATATTTTGTTTACTCTGAACTGTATCAATCACTTTGGTAAAATGGGGCTTCGACAGTGACTGTAAATGTACACGGTGGTGTTGAGGAAATATACATAACTAAGTTTTTTTTTAAAGTACTCCTTCAGTTACACTTGAATAGAACCCAATCTAGTGCTGTGGATGTCGCTGTTTCACTGTTTTTTTTATTAGCTGTACTTACTTGGTCACGGTGTTCTTTATTTTACATGTACGGTGGTGCGTTGTAGTTACATGCACACGAATAAACAATACGTACTGTTGTATCTTTTATTCAACAACGACGAATAAATCGGTTACTGCTTCCGTTCTGTAAACAAGTAACATGATGGTTTTTCTCAGTGTCAATCTCAACTACTGTACTAACCATTAGTTTCTAGTTCTAGCAAAATTGCAACCTTTTTGTAGTGGGCAGCATTGTAAAAAAAACATCCCTTAAGCAGAAATTAACTTCATCTAATCGTGGAAATCGCTTATTGGTGGAGTCGTCAAAGTAATGGTTAAAATTAAATCCCGTTGGGAACGAGCCCACTCTCCAAGTCACTGTATTCCGTAACTTATATAGTGTTTTATAACTTATACATCGAAAAAAGAAACAATTACTCAATCGAGAAAAGAATTTTGAGTTCCTATTTCTAAGACCTAGTCAGCTGACTTATCTTTGTGTCATTACCAGTTACTTCGTGTTACAACGATTTTAATGTCTTTTCCTGCTTATCTCAGAACAGACGAATCTGAATTATCCACCGAGATAAGGGTTTTTCACTAGAATTACATTATATGATTTTTAAAGAGCGAGTTAAAGTAAATTTGGTGCATGTGGAAAATTTGGATCATATGTAAAGAAAGGATACCTTCTGGAATTTGTAAAGTGAGATCATCCACGAACTTTGTCATTCCCACCACCCGTGTAATAAAATGCGAAATACCCTGCTGCTTAAGTAAGAGAATAAGTATTTATGGACAGTAAGAATTCCATTCATTCAATTAATACAAAGCTTCAATCTAACGTTTTTTTTAAGTTTGCTGCTCTAATTCAGTAACAGGCTCTCAGAGAATGTGAACGAAATTATCAAGACAGGAATATTCAGCAAATAAAATAACTTTCCGTTCAATTTACCCTCCGTGATAAATAATTTGTTTGTTTCATTTGTTGGTGAATGTTAGTGTTAGAGACATTTATCTTCGAAGTTCATTGCTATATTACATTTTGATTTAAACATACAGATTATGAAAATCTAGAAGGAACTGGAGGACACGTGGCGAATATAACATCTCGTTATTGACTGTGCAACCGGACGCCTGTCTAGTGTCGCCGACGTACAACTTCTTGAGAAAAAATAAAGCGAAATTAAAATCACGACAGATACCGCCATTTAATCATTTCAGCTGAGTTTAATTTTCAGAATTACGGTATTCCAGTACAATTAATTTTCACGAGTTATACGAAATTTTTTGAGCCGTTTGTATCGGTAGCGCCCTGAAATGGCTCGCAGCCTGGCACTTAGTTAGGCTCATTATCTGAGGCTGATCCGCGCTATATTAGCTGGCCGAGTGCTGCCTAACGAATGCTCGGCGTCACCGACCTACTCGAGCACGTTCGCTGCCGGCTTTTACCCGCTGATATCTCAGCCTCATTAGCACAAACACGAGCAAAATATGCAACATGGGCGCCCTCCTCTCGCCGAGCCATATTGTTAATTGCGTCTTCTCACTTGAAGCGCCAATTAGCTAACGCAGGTGACGGCCTAAACGTCAGCGTGCTCCCCAGCTAATAAACTCGCCTCTCATACACATACTTCGCCTTTCATTTCTCTATTTTTCACTTACTTTCCGAGCACGTAGAACATCGGGTTGTTATATACACAGACGGAAAAAAAAATCCCAACACCAAGAAAAAATTATTGTAGAGTAATGAAATTTGGACAATGCATTTGTCAAGTTAACATGTTTAATTGATTAAATTTTCAAGATCACAGGTTAATTTAAGCTCAAGAAAATGCATTTCAAATGTGAAATACTGTTAAATTAATAGCCGGTGTAACCTCCAGAATTTTGAATGCAAGCCTGCAAACGTGAATGCATTGTGTCATACAGGTTTCGAATGTCACTTTGTGGTATGGAGTTCCATGCTTGTTGTACTTGTGCTGTCAATACTGGGACGGTCAGTGCTGGCTGTGGATGATGCTGGAGTTGTCGTCCAATGATATCCCATACGTGTTCAATTGGAGACAGATCTGGTGATCTCGCAGGCCAAGGTAACATGTCGACACTCTGTAGAGCACGTTGCGAGACAACAGCGGTATGAGGGCGAGCGTTATCCTGTTGAAAAACTCCCCCTTGAATGCTGTTCATGAATGGCAGCACTACAGGTTGAATTACCAGACTGACGTACAAATTTGCAGTCAGTGTGTTTGGTATAACCACAAGAGTGCTCCTGCTGTCATAGGAAATTGCTCCCCAGACCATGACTCCAGGTGTAGGTCCAGTGTGTCTAGGCCGCAGAAAGTTTGGTTGCAGGCGTTCCCCTGGCCTCCTTCTGACCAACACTGGAGATCTGTTGTGTTTTCTGATGAAAGCAGGTTCTGCCTTGGTGCCAGTGATGGCCGAGTGTTGGTCAGAAGGAGGCCAGGGGAACGCCTGCAACCAAACTGTCTGCGGCCTAGACACACTGGACCTACACCTGGAGTCATGGTCTGGGGAGCAATTTCCTATGACAGCAGGAGCACTCTTGTGGTTATACCAAACACACTGACTGCAAATTTGTACGTCAGTCTGGTAATTCAACCTGTAGTGCTGCCATTCATGAACAGCATTCAAGGGGGAGTTTTTCAACAGGATAACGCTCGCCCTCATACCGCTGTTGTCTCGCAACGTGCTCTACAGAGTGTCGACATGTTACCTTGGCCTGCGAGATCACCAGATCTGTCTCCAATTGAACACGTATGGGATATCATTGGACGACAACTCCAGCATCATCCACAGCCAGCACTGACCGTCCCAGTATTGACAGCACAAGTACAACAAGCATGGAACTCCATACCACAAAGTGACATTCGAAACCTGTATGACACAATGCATTCACGTTTGCAGGCTTGCATTCAAAATTCTGGAGGTTACACCGGCTATTAATTTAACAGTATTTCACATTTGAAATGCATTTTCTTGAGCTTAAATTAACCTGTGATCTTGAAAATTTAATCAATTAAACATGTTAACTTGACAAATGCATTGTCCAAATTTCATTACTCTACAATAATTTTTTCTTGGTGTTGGGATTTTTTTTTCCGTCTGTGTACTTTCTTGCTAGCCACAAACTACAATGTCTTCATACTGTCGTCATCTACCATGTTTTGCACTTCTCAGTTCGGGAAGGATTCTTTCCTACAACGTGCTGTTTCTATTTGTTTATATTCTGATCTATTTTCCTACTTCCGTGTAACTGTTATGTCAACGAACCTCATTCTGCCGATGTTAACTTTTTTCACATTGATTCCGGATGGTCCAGATTTCACTACCGTACCTCAAAGTTGGTCCTGCTAGAGCATCAGTCTAGAACTACAACTATGATTTAAATGTAGTAGTTATAATACCTGCAACTTTAATAATTTTTGTAATTTTGCTCTTTGCATCCTTCTTTCCTTCATAAAATGTATTATAGCCCAAGTCATTATTATTGTTACTAGCCCTATCGAGTAAAAGACAATTTGGAGTAATTAAAAACGTTTATATCTTACCACTAAAAACAGTAACCCTTGAAAAGTTATACCAATTTCTGCACCTCTCTGGTACACATTGATGAAATATTTGAACTGAATTCATTTATTATGATCCGTATTATTAAGTGGCATAAGCAACTGCAATTGAGAATACACTCACATAAGAAATAATTATTTCGTAATTGCTGCGATTATTCCACGATTCTCCTGTTATTTGCATTAAACACAAAGGAAAAGATGACTTAGCAAACATCAGTAAACCAATTGAAAATTGAAATCTAACTTTCTGCACGACTTTTGCTTATTTCTTTAATCCATTTATTTAAAGATAACGTTAAAAAAAAGGTTTAATCACTTTGTTTGAGTTGCTTAGATATTTTTTATTGGCTTTAGTCTTATTTAGCACAAGATGAAGTCATCTTACTCTTTGTATTCCTAAATAGTGTCAAAATAAATATGTTTTTGTTCCTGCAGATATCAGATAGGTTAATATAAAAGCTACCAAACGTCATTAAAAGTCTCAGCTGCGAGAGAAAACAGTCAATATGCTAAAGTCACCGCCATTCTCGCCGACGGTGGTCATCCGAGGTAGTGCAGAATCACTTAACGCAATTAATGGCGTCGCCTTGTGTTGGAGAGGCACAGTGACGTTACTCCTGGCGTGATAATGAGTCACGGCTTGCAGTGATTAATGGAACTCTGACAGACACAGCGGTACGTGCGAACATCCTGCGTCCTCGGGTGTTACATCTCACGCAACAGTACCACACACTGCGTCATGTTGAGGTACTCCGGTGGCCAGCAAGATCTCCAGAACACGTGAGGACCATCTCAGACGTGACAGTTGTCTTTAGGAGTCAGTGCATGCATTCAGCCCAGATGTGGTGTATCGTCGTACTGATCAAAAGACTCATACTGCCAAGCTCTAATCACTGAAATAATATCACATACCATGTCAACCCGTCAAGTTTCATTTCGTTTCCTCCCATCACTCTGAATGCTTCACTTTCCCCCCCCCAGGCAGTGTATATTCAATCTTGAGCCTTTATTATTTCACTTCCATTTTTTGGTTACTCCTCGCGTCATGGTGGCTATGGCTTCAGGTCACGGCTGGTAGTGATAGGAGAAACTCCGACAGCACAACGGTACGTCACGGACATCCTACGTCCTTTTTTTTCGCTTGGGCTTTACGCCTCGTCGACAGTGCGGTCATTAGAGGCGGGATGGGATTGGGGCAAGGAACGGGAAGGAATTCGGCCATGGCCTTTTTAAAGGAAGCATGCCGGCATTCGCCTGGAGTGATTTGGGGAAACCATGGAAAACCCAAATCTGGATGCCCGGACGGGGATTCGAACCCGCGTCCTCCCGAATGCGAGGCCAGAACGCTAACCGTTACACCACCACGCTCGGTTTCCTACGTCCTCATGGGACAGTATTTATTAAAAGGTTGTATCAGTGCACTGGCTTTCTGAACATTCAAATAAGCTCTCACTGTGTATTATATTTTGGCAGATAATGCGAAGGTTAACGTGATTCAGTCTGAATAATTATTAGGTATTTTCAACTTTTTAATGTAATTATACTCAAAGATTGCAAAAAAAAATTGTATGAGATCATTAAATAGATTCGGAATAGCTGAAAATGTCTAGATTTCTCAGTCACTGATTTATTATCATATAAGAACTTTAAGCAATTCGCATCCTGATTACTTCTTTTGCTAGCTTCCTATAGCATTTTCTACCTTTTATTGTCTATTAGGGTCATAAGCACATTTTAATAAAGGGAACTATTATTGATGAACACGTGTATTTTTTATAAACATACTGCATCTGTAATATATATATATTTTTTTTACAACAAATGATCCGATTCTGTTTTTCCTGACTATTTATTAAGTCTAGAAGTAGAGAAAGCTACTATTAGTGTTTCAAAGTTAGCGTTTTGAAGAATTGTATGAAAGAAAGAAAATTGTTGCTTTCTCTGGTTTTTGGATCAAAGACGATCAGCGAAGGAAACAATACATATAAAAGTATTAAATAATAAAGTCAATAGAATAATTGAATTTTCCCATTTGTCGACGGTGGAGTCATTAGGGATAAAAATGTAGGCTTATTTGAAACCAGCGGAAATTGAATCAGTGCGGTAGAATGATTTAACTCATGTCCTAGAGCTAACCCACAACCTTTGGTAATATTGGGGAAATTTATTGCATAGAATAACTTGAGTTACTTTGAAGACACTATTTAGAGAAACATTGTATTTAATTACCTGTAAGCTACAATGACTTGGAGAACAAACAGGCGTGCCACAAACATTCATATTTTCGCAGTGATAACTACCATGAAGCAGGGCTCATTTGTCTATTCCAAAGAATATGAAAAAATGCATGGACAATATAAATGAGAATCAAACAGAGCGGCATCTGAATCTGTTATAAGAGAACCTGCTGCCGACAGTCCACATATAGACGACGTGAAATTGTAACAAGTTTAAATTTAAGGCAATACGATGCACCAGAAAACCAGAAACACTGTCAACTTTAATCGAGAACACTTTAAAAAAAAAAAATCCGAAATCGACAGGTGGTGTCGGTCTGCGGTACATACTACGTCTACTATATCATATTCATAGCGACAGATAAGACGATGGGATACTGTTACAATTTTCTTGCATTGTTTTATGAATGGACTTATTTCTCTTATCCTCCACGAACTCATGATTTGTGGGATCTGACCTGGCACCCATGGTTTCCCGTCTGGGTCGGAATTGCTTCCACTTGCGCAAGGCTCCTTCTATCAACTTTTCTATCGATCTTCCTTGGTCAACTCTTTTTTTTTTTTTTTTTACCTTGATGGTATTTTAGGGTCATGGAGTCGTTTTCAGGTACAAAATGTGTCGCCTGTCTAATTCAGAGTGTTGGTTAGAGGAACAAATGAAAAGATTCAATTTTTAAAAAGAAGTAGGTATATGTTTACACTTTCAAATGACTAGCAACTGTTATAGGCCTATATACGGTAAGATAGATATACAGGATACTGAATATGACATTAGAATGCATAATTATTAGATAATATGATCAGAGGTAATTAAGTAAAGGAGCAAATACAGAGATTCAATAAAAAATACATATATTTGCACTCACAGTTTACAATCAAATGTTATATTTAAGATGCTGAATATAACTAGAATGCATGATTATTAAATAGTATGTTCGCAGGCATCGAAAATTCTTAACGCGTCGACAATTGGCGCACTTATCTTATTTGTATTATTAGGAATTGTTTTACTTGAAGAATATTTTCTATGGCTTTTGGGCGGTTAGCCATCATCCATGCCTTAGAGCGAACTCGGCACTCTAGTCTCTAGGAAGGTACGTGGGAGTAATGGACATTATTTTCACTGTAATGGCAAATTCCGTACTCATTCACTATTCATAGGATATTTTGGAAAAAGAAAGTATCTATGCTCATTTGATGTTCGAAAAATAATGTGAAATGGTTACATCTTATTTTAAAACTACTAGAACAATGATCTGATGGTGGTATTGAGCATTGATTACAGCGTATTAGGATAATAATGATCACTTTATTATTAAAATAGTCAAAAATCATCACGAATATTAAATTTAAAATATTTATTATTTCATTGCCATCAGTAAATATAAAAATTACATGAAAACTGAATTTTCTCCTGAAATGGCTATGTTAACTTAATAATTACTATCGTAAAGTGTAAATCGGATTAAGGTGTATACGGCTGTAAGGGAGAAATTAACCTGGAAGCTATTACTAACAGAAATAATTATTGTATCGATATTTTTATATATGTGAAGCTCTTTTGAGTACATGTTCCCTTAGTAATTTTGATATTACGACAGGCTATCACAGTGGTGTTGGCTAGATATCCGACAGCATAGTCGCCGTGTCTGATGATGGCAAGTTGCTCCGAAGGACTTAAATTATAATTAAACATTAAATAATATTGGAAACAATCCATCTTGAAATACAAATACGGATCTTTTCATTTTACTTTGTTACTAGTAAATTAAATAATTAATCATAGTAATTCATGCAAAATAAATTATTATTACCCAACATGCCGTATAAATGCGAGTGAAAACCGATCGAATCCACCAATGGATTATGTAAAACAATCATAAGTTGAAATGCAGAAATCTATAAAAGGAATTCTGATGTAAAGTGACTTCTAAATAATCTGAATAGATCTTTCCAATTGTTATTTGCAGGAGATATTCCAAGGATCAGTAATTATTAACGCAAACAAATTTCATGCTAATGCTTTCGAGCTAAAGTTTACAATGTCCATCTGCTTCTACAGATGTTATGTTAGACTAATGAATATAATTCCCGTATTAGTTTTTGCACTATCGTTTCATTTAATATGTAATTCAAAATACACATGAAATAACGAATTCACGTGACCTGTTTATATAGGGCGGGTACGAACAGTGAAACCATCATAGGAATACTTTTTTTTCCCATGCATAAAAGCAGGTGCATTACAATAACTCAAACCCGTGTAGATATTCAAGATTTGCTGTTTTTAATTTTTCTTAGGGTATTACCGTAATATTTCTAGGAATGGCCAGGAATCTAGCACACAGTTTTCGCTTCAACATTTTAAGGAAATTTGCTTCTAAAATCTTGTAGTCAATTTCCAAATCTACCACCATAAAGTTGAGAGAAACGTAAAACGGCTTCAAAGACAATCTTTGAACAAGAAGAGGAGTATTCTATAAGCAAAATCTGTTACGATAAAATTCGTGCAGTTTTGAAAGTATTGGAATTAAGTCAATGTGAAAATTTGGTTTGTCATCGGCGTTTTAAATTACTCGATTCTCATAAAATAAGATAAAAAATATTCCATCTATTAAAAATCCGTAATACTCTGGACTGAATATCAAACCAACAGTGCGTAATTCTCAATCCGAACTCTTAACAGGAGCAGCAATGGAAAGAGCAAATACTTGTCTGTTAATAGCACGATAAACTAGATTATGCCACCAGCGGGAAGAGATGATTCTTGCTGTGACCAGTAAAACTCACTATAGATAAATATATACTTGAGACTTCCATTATTTTCAGGCTCGGTGACACAAACTACCACTTAAATTTATATTTTTGCCACGTAGCTTTCTTCTGTGTTATTACCACACTTCTCACATTCAACCGGTGGCTGTCACGTCTCTAACCCATACTTACGGAAAGAACCGAAAAAGATGTTAGAATATTGTACATTTCACATGAAATTCAGCCGAATATTCCACAGCGTTTCACCTAAAGAATTAAAACAAGTTTCACTTCAAAAAGTAACTATAATCTAGTTGTTTTTGCTAGAAATGTAATCATATTTAAGTTTTTTAAAAATTTTTCACTGTTAGCGTCTGTTATTTTATGGCTCTTCGTGCTTCTGATTTTATTTCTTTGATGATGTAACGTGACCCCTTTGAATACCTTATCAAAATCCGCTAATGCCAGGAACGTAATTTAATTTTATACTCCTCCAAGTGTCGTAGCGTTGAGATACATAAATCAGATTTTAAGTAGACTAAATTTCAGTGCGTAGTAAACGTCCTTGAAATGTGTACAGTCGTTTTTGCGTGATGTCGGAACCAAAAAAACGAAAAAAACGGCGAAAGTAAATTTTAGAAAAGTAAAAGATCTGCAATATTCCTTGGTACTTTAATTTCCTTAAGGCATATCAAAATTGTGTTTACATTCTGCACCTGTTGCTGTGATTGCTCGTTCTTTGAGACTTCAGCAAGGACTCAACTTGCGTCTGAGTGCGAGTTTTAATTTCAGTGCGTCACAGGCTAAATTGCACACGGGCTGACATGTGAAATCGTGTTATCAGAAATACTATATTAAAATTTGGAAACAATGAAAGGTTACACAGAAAATAACTTAAATCTGGATTGTGTGCATTTTAATGTTCATTCATTAGCGGTTTTGGCTCACAAAATTCGATACAAGTATGTAGTAATGCTTTTTATGCAGATTATATGGAAAATAAATATAATCTTGAAAAAAATATAATAAATAGGATTATTGAAAAGTTATGGACAAATTACATTAAATCGTTTGTTATTACATTGAATGTGTTGCCGTTTCTATATAGGGCAAAGATTAGATAATTATTAAAGCACATAAAATTTTGAATATCCCACCCAGAATGTCTTTCAGTTTGGATGAATCTTCGAAACGAAAGAGTAATTGAATATTCTATAGGGAAAAAAAGGAATTACAAATTAGCAGTTCTGTTACAAGAACCCATCTTCTCAACTGAACAGATAAAGTAATAACATTGAGGCGCATTGTAAGAAACGACAAGTATTTGAGCCAATCGGCAGCTTTTCCGGCTGTTGTAAGCTGGCGTTCGCAGGACATCGTTTAGTGTGGATGCACAACCGATTCTGTATTAGTATGAGGGAATTCTGATAAGATCTGAACATTTTGGTTTTGAATGCATAATTTCATTATCAGATTTGCAACATTTATTCTTATTCGTTATCTTATTTGAATCGTTTTCAAATTTGCAAAACTATTTTTTTAGTTTTATCACAGTAAATTTTAATTACTAACGTGCTTACCAATTTCTTCGTTAGCACATTAAAGTTATAAAGTACCCGTGATCATTGGAATCAAATTTTTACATGCACCATTAGTACGGATTTCTAAAATATCGTGTGTAAAGTTTTCTTTCCGGTCTTTAGTAACGACACTTAACATTCAAACTACCACACATAAAGAATCATACAGTACAACGGAATCTTTTGTTGTGAAAATAAATGAATAACCTAAGAACTCTTATATTGTATTGTTTGTTTTCAGCTTACAATCTCGTTAAGAGACTGGGCGACTTTTGTTTTTTCGGCAGTTTGTGTCCGAGATTGTTGTTGTAGTTTGTCTGCGGGCGCACACGTCCACATTTGATTCAATTCGTCTTTACTGTAGTTTTTGGTATGTTTAAAATATTTCTATTTATTCACTAACTTCGCGTTTTAAAAAAAAATCTATCTGCTATGCTATGGTTTTAGTCTTTACACTTTGAATTCTAAGCCCTGCTTTTAAACGGTGGTCCGCCACTGCTGACTTGGTGGTTTGTTTCTCTCTTTCAGTACGATGGTGATTACAACCACAGGAATTCCTGTAGACTCCACTAATGGCGCTCTGTGATCTTAAAACGCTTCTCTCCTTATTCCTACTGCTTAAAATTGATTTAATATTGACTTCAGTCAGTACTTTACCTATCCTTTCAGTGACTCCAGTTACATTAGGTAGAAAGGCATTCTACTTTTATTCTATTCCTTGGTTATGGATTACTGCTCACATCGCGGGCTATTGTATACGTTCTCTCGCAGATCTTTTTCTCATCCGTCATATGGTCATAATCTGCCACCTTTTTCACTCTAAAAGTAAAGGTCTTTATCAGAGTTTTTTTCTTTATAGCTGCATGGTGATGGAATATACCATTTAAATGGTGTTCTGTATGTGTAGTTTTTCTATAGACTGTGTGTATTAATTTTCCTTCCTTTCTTCTAAGCAGCACATTCAAGAAAATCAATTATCCAGTCGTTTTAGATTTGATCCCTTCTTGTGGTCTTACCACAAACGTGTCGTCTACTTATCTAAACCAAATCGACGAACTTAGCGTTTAAATTTTTTAATGAACAAGATTTCTGTCACCGGGGAAAGGGAACTGCCCGTAGCTACTCCAGCTTGCTGTTCATAACAATTGTTGTTCCACTGGAAATAGGTCGCTCTCAAACAATGCCGAAGCAGTAGACTCAAATCGTCATTAAATTCTTGCTTTATTATTTTAATGACTTTCTCCAGTGGGATGTTACTGAAAAGCGATACTAGACCGAAGCTGACAAGATCATCTTATGAGAGAGAAGCAGTCTGTATCTTGTTCACTAAATACTTGCGGTTGACTCACCATTATGTGGCTTAGCAAAGGTTTTAGCAAAAATATTAGAACCTATTACATGTTGCACAGATATCTACATCAGAAGCACAAAGAATCTTGCGGGGACTCGAACTAAACACCTAATCGGCATAGGTGGACCGCCGTTTAAAATGAGAGCATTTCGGGAATAAATAGAAACATTCTAAATATCGCAAAAACTTCAGTAAAGTTGAATTGAGTCAAATGTGAAAGTGTG
Organism: Vandiemenella viatica; assembly: GCA_031002005.1. Classification (NCBI taxonomy): domain Eukaryota; kingdom Metazoa; phylum Arthropoda; class Insecta; order Orthoptera; family Morabidae; genus Vandiemenella; species Vandiemenella viatica. The sequence continues at coordinate 176,162,892 of CM061921.1, read as the reverse complement.
CGCCCGCAGACAAACGCGTTGCTACAACAACAATAGCGCACCGGCTGCAAACAAACAATCCAACACCAGTTTCAAAACATGACACGTAAGTGGTAGACCCCAGTGTTGGTGGGTCTATGATTGATTATGTTGCTGACTCAGGGTTAAATAACACAGCGGTGGTAATTGTTAATAAATTAATTTTTTTAACTTGAGATGCTCTTTTGTTACAGTATAACAAGAAAAACTGATACCGAAAATCTAAAAATCCTCACTGATGAACATTCTTATTTAATACCATATTATTAAATTTTTAGAAATTCCTGAATCCTTTAAGCAAACATGGTTAATATTTTTGAATCTGTCAGATTGTTACTTATTATAAAATTGTAGGATTTTAGTTATAAGTTTGTTATTTTAAATATTATATTTATTTCTGAAACATTCTTAATAGTTTTTACTCTCAGTTTTACTGTCTACCTGCACCAAAATATATGTGCTGCTCTGTTTTGTAAACGTATGTTGTTGTAATAGAATCTTGTTTTCCTTGTAAATCGGTATACCAAATATTAATTTTTATTTCGTAATTGAAACTCCCTTTCAGTAATAGACAGCATTTTCGGATGTAAAAACGAACTTACGCACTTCCTTATTGTAAGCAGAAATATATGTACATTTAATCGAAGTAACAAATTGTTTCTGAGGATTAACGGCAATGATGCAAATGAAATTAATATATAAGTGAACACTCTTTATAAGAAGGATACATTGTTTAGGTTTATGGGGCTAACTAGGAGACATGCACTATTTCAAATATTAATTAGAATAAATTTTGTTTATTTAATGTGACCACAGGTTACAATAAAAAATAAATAAAAAATAGTCAGAGCAGTGCAGAAATGAAATTTATAATGCCGAAATTTTTTGATGTGAACAGCTGGGGCCTACGCTTCTTTCTCCAGCGTGTTTACATGAAAAAGAAATTCCAAAAACAAGAAGCTTAAATTTGACATCATTATAAATATCGAAAGACAGTAGTAAAGCTAGAACAAATACATATATACATAATCAACTGCTGATAGTCAGTTGAGTCACAAACACATCTACTGACCGATATACAAACATTAGAGCTCATCTTCTCTGCGGTCTCATCATTAGCAAGTTAATTAATACTCCACAGAATATCGGCTCAGAAAAATTTAAATTGTTTCATTCACTATGCCAGTACAAAAGTAAAGAATTGACGGTATTACCTTCCCTTTGTGTGAGGACATCTCCGAGGAGATCCTTGATGAGGAAGGATTTGTTGTGCTGCATGGCTGCAGACCCGCTTCTGCCATGTGTCGCGCGGCCGCGCCGGCGGGAAGCGAGGTCGACGCTCATTGGTGGCGGAGCGGGGTGGCGCCACGCCATTGGTCGCCTGCCTGCTACCATTATCGGGGGTAATGATGAGTGCGCAGTCGGGTGGGGGCGGCATTACGCACAGAGCTGCCATTGGTCCACCCACTGCAAAACAACGGCCTGGCAATTATTCTGCCACCGTGACGTAAATTGGGCTGAATATGATTTCAACCTAAAACAGCAATTTACCGGCGAATTAGCGGTATTCGGATGAAACATTCATCTGCATACAAGCCAGGAATATTGTTGTTTGACATCACAAGGTTCTGTTCCTGTGATACTGCATCTTATTAAGTAACGCCAGTTTGTCATCCAAGCGGCGCTTTAGAAACACGTTTCAAATATTTCGTCGGCAACAAATTCGTGGACTAATTTGTGCCTCACTGTTCTTCTTCTTTCTTCTGAGAGAGTAGCGATGTTCTTGTAGGCCTACCTAAGTGAATGAAAACTCAGGTTTATTATTCGAAAACAATACGATATTAGTTACTATCTCATATATTTAATAATTTCTTATTTAACAAGAACCTTCAGATTCCCCTTTTCGTTCAGAATTTATTTTATTGATGCTTGTGTGTCCTAAGTCTGACATTAGGTTACCATAACAGTGTTAAATGCGTTTCAGTTCTTCTGCATCTAATAAAATTTTGGAATGCAACAAACATTTCAAGCGGCATCTAATTGTTGGTTTTACATTATTATGACTACGATTAGTCTTAGCTGTGTGTATTGTTGTCCCTGTTCGGGGCTCCCGTAACTGCACCAATATCAAACGCATTCAGAAACCTTGACTATTTCCTTGTGTACATTTTTATCATCAATCACGCATTGGTTATGGGTTCCAGCTACCCGTGGCAGCAACCTGATTTCCGGAACAACGTTGAACCCCGTTTATGGTTCTTAAGTTTAGCGATTGAGAAGTTAGAACGTGTGACTGCAAAAGAAACTACTGTAAAACAATGTCCGTAATGGAAATAAACGGTTGTTAATCGTTGATTTGCCCCAAAATGCATAGAGGCTGCACGTGATAAACACGCTCTGAACCTGAGAAACTCTTCCAGCTCTACTTAACTCATGTAACTTAGTATTTTCTTGTTACTTAAGAATGACCTCAGTTTTATTAACGTACAGTTTTGATCGCCTTTCGTATTTGGTTAATAAACTTGTCATACTGCTCATCTTTAAATATAACAACGACATTTATTTTGCCGTCAAAAAATGTCGATCGACCCAATAACACATTTAAATAGCAACAGTTACCTATTTCATTAATATTTGCTCTGCAGTCAGTTAGAGTGTATAATAAAATTAATCTAAAAAATAGGAGCGTGACTCACCGATGTTTAGTTTCAATGAATATGTGTGTTATCGTAGTAAAGGACCAACTGTTCCTGAAGCACGCCAATGAAACAATTTTCGGATAGTTTTTACAGTAAAGCTTTTATATATTGTGAACATGATATTGTTTTTCCAGGAAGCTGTCTCTTCATTAATTTAACAGTTCAGAAGATATTTTCAAAATATTGTAAAAATAAAAACAGCAGTATAACTTATGAGAGTCAGCATTCGTTACCCCAAGCAGTGTAATAGGAAAATTTAAAAAATGTAGATTAAATTATCGTCCACTGCAGCGAAGACACGAATAAACTGTAATCAGAATTTTGTTCGTACACCTGTACCTCTGTTGTCTGTATTTGACAAACCTGATTTGAACCTTACATTTCCAGCATTCATTTCTTTGCGGGTCTTCATTGTCATTATGAAAAAGAGGTAAATCATATGTATGAGGGAATTGTTTCGTCTTTCAGTGGAACCATACATCCCGGCTAAAATTCTTCCGCACATTCCACCTAGTGAAACGTAATTTATTATTCTTTTACCTAATTTATACGGATAAACGCAGGATATTATAAAGTTTCCCTTAAAGTGTTAGTTACTTTTAGTTCATACTTCCTTTTCTATGCTGTCACGTTACGTTTTACAGTTTCTCTTTCCTTGGCAGTTTACACGAAAGGGAAAGTTTATACGCAGAGTTCACGTACCGTTTATTTATAAATATTAAGAACAACTTTTAATTTCTTATCATTATGATATGCATACCATTTCACATAAATTCTTGAAGTAATGTTACGTGTAAACACCATTACTGAATTTTTACGTGCCGCTTTATATTGAATATAGGTAATTCCTATTACATACACCTAAACGCGCCTCATCAGATGCGTATGTGCAATAAACTGTAAATATGGTAACATTTCAGCATGGTGAAAAGCTTGGAATATTTGCATTGTACATGAAACTGTCTATACTGATCATATCAAGGTATGTGCAGCTTAGAAAGGATGACTCCAAACACTTGTAGTGTATTTTTCCTCTCAATCAACGGTAACAGCATTTTGTACTGGGAAAGCGTTTTAAAGTATGTTTTTACTATACATCGCTTCCTGAGCCGGAAATGTATTGTCTTACAGCAAGAAAACATAGCTAGTTTCGTTTTATATTACTCTGGCATCTTTTAATGAAATAGACTGTTTACGAAAAGTGAAAATTTGCAGGCGATTTTTGGTGTTAGTATTTTTTGGAGCAGCTGAGTTGAATGCGGAGACGACTTTGATTGTATTGCTAGCCAATCCGGCTTACTAGATCATGTTGTCACCGAGTACGGCTTATATCCGACGAATACACAATATCGACCTCATTCCATGGGATTTGAGCCAGGACTTGTACATATAATCTGATTACTAGGAACTGTTCAGCTAACAAAGGGCAACGAAAATTCTTTTCTCCAACCGGCATCGAATTAACTAATCTCCTGTCTTTCAGCAAATATCTTTAATGTATGTACATTTGTCTTTACGCCTCGTTGACTTCGAAGTCATGAGGCGGGAAAAAACGGTGAACAATAACGAGGCCTTTTGAAGTAACCATCCCCGCATTCACCTGGAGTGATTTCAGGAAACCATGGAAACCCAAAATCTGGATGCCCGGACAGGGATTCGAACCCGTCTCCTCCCGAATGCTCACGTACCGGGCTGGTTACTGTATCTAAATGAATTTGGCGACCAATCAGACTCCTGATTAAAAACAATAATGCCAACAAACTACTCTACGTACTTATTTACGTTTGCTCCAAATTTTTAGTTAATTTTCTTAAGTAATATTGTTTTGTAAGAAAGAGAATTGAATGTTTACTAAGAGGGATAATTTTCTAAGGCTACATACTTCCATTATTACTGAATTCCCCCGCCTCAGCCACCAATATGCTTCTTCTCTGTAGTCGAATATTTGCTACAAATTGTGGTTTAGAAAGCCTTAACACTTACTTCTAATATATTATCCGATTTCCAGCCAATTCAGAAAGGTTTTTTTTCTCATTTTAATCCAGTAGATAGAAACGACTCATGAGCGTGATTGGAAGCCCGACAATATTTGATTAATAAGCCTTCCGTCCTGTTGCGCCAGATCACAGCTTGTTGGTTTCCATCTGGAATTGGAGGAATGTATTTACGTACTCATCCAGTTACTCCCGATTATCTTATAGCTATTTAATTTCTGTAGAGGTTTCGAACGACACATGTGTAATGAATTCTTAAAGTTCGTAGCTATGTTTCTTAAAGTTCGAGGTATTTTGAGTTATTCAGCAGTATCGCCGAGCGTAATGAAGCTTCACCATGCTGGACACAGTAATGTTCATTTTCTGATACTTATTTCTACAATTTTAATTTTCCGGGATTACTGGTGATAGCGATACCACTGGGTAGTAAGGACGTCATAATTCTGCGGTAGTCAATCGCAAGATGATTTATTTTTACCGGTAGGTGGTAATACGACTGGAGTACACCCTGGCTCAAAACTACTTTTCGAAATATTTCAAGCGATGTCATGCTACTTCTGAAAGTTCCAGTGGTGTCAAACTGGTCCAGGTCATATTACAAAATTACTGCTGGCAGATAATACGTCTTGCTAGTGACCACCGTAGTTCTAGTGGTATCGATATCTTCAGTAATGCCCATTTTCCTTTGTAATAGATATAATAAAAACATTAAAATTCTTCGTAGTTATGTGGAATTTTAAATTAGCATTTAACATCAGAGTCTGATGATGTTGAATATAGAGATAAACAATCGTTTCGACGGAGCGGAGAGCGCTCTGGTGGCTCAGTGACAGGAGATCGAAAGGTCCCCCGTTCGAATCTCTTTCTTCGCTGGTGTTTTCATAGGCCCTTAACCTGACGTTCACCTCTGTGAAGAACGTGGTTTCGGATTCCACGTTAAACTGTAGGTCCCCTATACCAGGATGGAATACCGGGTTAGTCTATGAAGCTACGGCTGGGGCGGATTTCGCAGCCGATAAGAAATCCAGTCACCAGGTCATTACAAGCACAGGATTTTACTAATAAACGGAGCCTAAAAAGAGGAATAGGAAATTGAAAGTCCAACAACATCTACAACTCTTTCATACGCTGGACTACAACTAGATGCAATAAACACATGAGCCAAAACACTGAATGCCGTCTGATGACGTCACAGGGAGTCACGATAGCGGCGATACGTGGCTCAAGTGCGGAAAACCAATTACAAAGGTCTTGAAGGACGGTCAAACCACGTGCAGATGTCTAGACATCGTCACAGAACGTGGCAGATCTCAGATCTGATGGCATCTCTTCAAGGATCGATTCTGGATAGTTTGGAGTCTATTGAGGTTGATGCAGGCGCATTCTAGTATTGGCCATACCATACCAGATTCGTACAGCTATGGACGCGGAGAGCTTGTAGTCTGGCGCTGGAGCATGTGCGCCCTCCAACTAAGCCTGGAATCCAGTGCCACTCCGAGGTGGCGTACGGATTTAGACGTCGTATAGTATCCACAGGCGTGGTCCCGTCCTTCTAGTTAGTATTATTGCTTGGGTTTTGGCAGTGTTTATCTCTATTCGCCATCGCCAATTCTGACACGCTTTCATAAAGACTGTCGCAAGCAGTCACGAATCGAGTGTTTCTTCTCTGTACTTTCTCTATACTGTCAGTCAATCCTCTGCGAAATGGATCCAAAACGGCACAACAGCATTCCAAACGTGCACACGCGAGAGTTTTGTATGCTACATCTTTTGTTTGTGCGTTACAATTTTTCAAGCTTTGACTTAGGAATCGCCGCCTACAATTAGCTCAAGCTGCGACTGAAATAATGTGCAAGTCCCATTTCATGTTGTTTTGTACTGTTACGCCCAAATACTTTACGGAATCGACCATATCAATAACTGAACTGAGAAAAAAATGTATCGGCTTGTGAACCTGGGCATCAGTCAAAGCTATTGTTTTCTTACAGCAAGGAAGATACGATATCATTGTCTCGTGAGGTAGGCGCGCGCCTATTGTCGACATCAAATTATGTCAAGTTCGAATTTAAGGAACTACGATGATTCAGGAAATCGCGCGTAATATCAGGAACTCTGTCAGATTTACTCGTCAGTTTGAACGGTGATGGTCTCGTCTGTCGGTGGTGATTAGTTCGTATCTTGTCACCAAAATTGTAACGTCAGAAAGTACTTTAGCTTTCAGTTAAAGTAATTTTGCTTTACTTTCTACTGAAAGTGAATGTGTAAATATGATCCCGATGAAATAAATATAAGTATGCATTCATAGTTTAAGCGAGAATATTATTTCTGTTATTGATAAGCTCTGTGCACTGCTAGGACCTTAAAATTGACACATTTAGGAGCCCGTTGTTAAATATATCAAATCGTATGCAGATTATGAAATCCTTCTCTAGCTTAGTACAGAAATAACAAAGGAAAATCTTGAGGTGACTTTTTATTTTTGTGATGAAATCTATTAATATGATTTTTTTTTTTTCTCCGAGTCTACAGTATCCCCCAGGGGTCAAGACTTCTGGGGCCTAGATTGGCGCCCATTGGATCTCATTTGAATTTGGAATTGTTTCCACTTGGGCCATCCTGTCTACTTTCCTATTGATCTATGGCCATTAGCTCTTGTTTGTTTTTGACCTTGATGTTATTTTAGGGTTATGGAAAGGGTATAGACTATAGTACAAAATATGTAAAATTTAGGAGCACATCGTATTGGAGGTACTATAGGTGCAAATGCAGAGTTTTATGTTTTTATTTCATATATAAACGTTTATACTTATACCTTACCGGTAACTGTTATACATACTGTATTAGAAATATTTATGATGTATAAAATAGCTTTAAAATGCATAATTATTAAATAGTATGGTTAGTGGCTTCGAAAATGGAAAAAAATGCTTAACCTGTCGGCAATTGGCCCGCTACCTTAAACATTTTGGCTGCGGATATCATTAAGAAAAAACACTGCAATGCTAACAGCTTGAGAAGGGCTCCAGATCGTATTATTTACTCGTGACAGGCTGGAGTTTCAGAGCGACACACTGAGGTTGTTAATTATTGAAACAGTAGTAGCCACCATTATTTGTTCAGTCAGTACCCTACTGACTTCTTCATCAACATGGTTAAATTAAACGAATAAAAATATTATTAATTCATGTAAGTAGTTTTGTGTTTCCCCGCGTCTGAGGCTCGACACTCAGTTGCCTGGTTTGTGTCTCTGAGCCGAGGCGGATAACACTCACAATGTGCAAAACACATCTATTAAAATATCTCACGGATCATTCATTCGTTGAAGTTCTTTTGGAAATAAGAACTTCCCAGTGTATGGATTTTTCATATTGCGTGCACGTTATAGAATCAGAAATTTAAACCTCTAGGGGTCTTGCTGTCTGTAACAGAAAGGTGAGTCTAAATGAAATGTGACAGGACGGAACCCTGTAATTTGAGAATAATTTTTGTATATCCACTTTTTTCCAGCTTTCTTTGGAAATAATAATAACAATAATTGATAAACTGCGATGGAGCACACGCGCCCTACACACTCATCTTTCTTCTTTCCTCTTCCTACCTACTTTTGCCGTCTACTAATTTTTACTTTAAATTCTTTAATTGTTTTTGGTCAATTATTCATCATTTCTCTTGGTAATTTATTCCAATCCCTTACACCCTTTCCTACGAAAGAAAATTTTCCCATACCCTTATGCCTAAAATCAAGTGCCAGCATGTGGTCGTGGTCTTTATCCTTCCTCGCACGTCTTCTAATTTTCCCACTAATATCTTTCGATTCTTTATCACCAAAATAGGCCTTGTGCACTCCCACTAATCTCTTCACCCTCCTTCTATCCTCCAATGAATCCCACTCCAGCTCCTTTGTCATATTAGTTACCGATTGTGTTTTGCGGTAATTTCCAAAGACAAATCTGGCAGCCCTTCTCTGCATAAACTCCTGTATTTGATACCTAAAATGTGGGTCCCATACTACACCACCATATTCCAGCAGTGGTCTGACCAAAGTTTTGTACCGCGATTCCTTTACTTCTCTAGTGCATCCCCTCATCACTCTTTCCAATTGGTGTAGGATTTTCAACCCTTTCCCTACTGCCTGTCCAATGTGTCCTTTTTTTTTTGTAACAGTTTAACGTCCCTTTTTAACAACGTGGTCTTTAGAGACGGGAAAGGATGGGGGCAAGGAATGGGAAGGAATTCGGCCATGGCCTTTTGAAGGAAGCATCCCGGCATTCGCCTGGAGTGATTTGGGGAAACCATGGAAAACCCAAATCTGGATGCCCGGACGGGGATTCGAACCGCCGTCCTCCCGAATGCGAGGCCAGAACGCTATCCGTTACACCACCACGCTCGGTCCAATGTGTCCTGCCCACTTAAGTCTTCTATCAAATGTTATGGCGAAGTATTTACATTTCGAGTCTTCAATAAGCAGCTCCTTCCCCACTTTATAATCATAATCAACGTTTAGCTTTTTGTTTGAGAACCTAATAAGTTGGCTCTTCTTTGCATTTATCTTCATCCCATGATTACTCACCCAGCTAGTTATCCTATCTAAATCACCCTGCAGCTGTTTACAGTCTTATATTGATTTGATCCTTTTATATAACATTATGTCATCTGCAAACAATCCAACTTCTGACAGTAAACCATAAACACAATCATACATTAGAATAACGAATATCAATGGTCCCAATACATTACCCTGAGGAACTCTCATGTCCACTCCTACTTCTTTTGATAATGCATTTCCTACCCTAACTTTTTGCTTTCTATCCTTTACGAAGTTTTCTACCCACCAAATCACCTCCAATAGTATTTATCTTATTTAGCACCATTTTATGGCTTACTCTGTCAAAAGCCTTTGAAAGATCCAGCGCTACACTATCATCTTGACCTCCCCTGTCCATTTCATCAGAAATATCTACCAACTGAGATTCGCATGAATATCCTTGTCTAAAGTCATGTTGCTGACTTGAAAACCCTTGAAAGCCACTTTCGTTCCTCATAGAAACGTCTGATACAGTTGTATATTAATCTCTCCATTAATTTACCTACCACTGATGTCAAGCTCATTGGCCTATAGTTTTCAACCCTGTTTGTCACTCCTCCTTTATGGGCCGGTACTACTATCGCACTTTTCCAGCCATCTGGTAAATAACACGTATCCACACTCAAATAATGTTTCAACATAAGGTACAATGTCAAATCCTGTTATCTTTATGACATCTGTAGTGATATTATTCACACCAGCCCCTTTACGCTTTTTTAGATTCCTTAGTTCCTTCATGATATCTTAATATTTAATTTCAAATTTTCTAATCTGCTCATCTCCAACTGTTTTCTGATATAACCCCTATCGTTCCTGAATTATTGCCCTAGTAATATCACTGAACCAGTTACTTAATAGCTCTGCCTTTTTTAAATCCTCAGTTACTTCTTCTCCATACTCATCTATAATTGTCTCAACACCCTCTCTTCCCCTCAGTTTCGTGATATAGCTATAGAAATTTCTAGATGCAGCAGTTAGTGGTCCCCCTGCACAAATAATATTATTCATAAACTCATCCTTTTCTAGTTTCTTTGACATTATTAATTCCTAGGTTAGTTTGAAGACTTCCCTACTGCCTTGCTGTTTCTTAACTCAGTCACGTTCTCGTCTCAACAACCTCTTTAAGCCCCTCACTTCCCTGTTACAGTATGTAGGTTCTGTACTTATCTTTATTTTCTGTTTTGGAATAAACATTTCTTCACCCTTTTTTATTATTTCCTTGGATTCTTCCAATTTCGTCTCCACTGTACTTGTGCCATTCTTCAATTTAATAAAATTAACCTTTAAACATCTTTTCAGGTCCAAAATTTGTGCTTTTTTTTATAATTTTATCTATTTCCCCCTTCAATTCTGGGCACTAGTTTACTGAATCTCTTTATATCCATCAACAATTTCTTTAGGTCACTCTCTATACTATAATTAGCATTTCAATCAATACTATTCCCCCGCACCTCCCACTACCACTACCCTATCCTTCTTAGTGAAACCCCTACAAATTGAACCTATAGTTTCTATTACTTTACCTAAAGTTACACTAGGTTTGGAAAAACTTGTGACCTGGTAACTTATGCCAAACTGATCCTGCAAAAGAGGGCCTACACGTCTCCCGTGACTACTGCCTAGCATCAGAATCCCTTCTTCCTAGTTTTTCCTTCCACGCCCCTATTCCTAAAGGCCTGCTGCACCTTATCTACTCCTACATCTACTATGAGGCTCCTCCCCTCGTGACTCTGGTAACAGGTCAAACCTACACAGACGGAAAAAAAAATCCCAACACCAAGAAAAAATTATTGTAGAGTAATGAAATTTGGACAATGCATTTGTCAAGTTAACATGTTTAATTGATTAAATTTTCAAGATCACAGGTTAATTTAAGCTCAAGAAAATGCATTTCAAATGTGAAATACTGTTAAATTAATAGCCGGTGTAACCTCCAGAATTTTGAATGCAAGCCTGCAAACGTGAATGCATTGTGTCATACAGGTTTCGAATGTCACTTTGTGGTATGGAGTTCCATGCTTGTTGTACTTGTGCTGTCAATACTGGGACGGTCAGTGCTGGCTGTGGATGATGCTGGAGTTGTCGTCCAATGATATCCCATACGTGTTCAATTGGAGACAGATCTGGTGATCTCGCAGGCCAAGGTAACATGTCGACACTCTGTAGAGCACGTTGCGAGACAACAGCGGTATGAGGGCGAGCGTTATCCTGTTGAAAAACTCCCCCTTGAATGCTGTTCATGAATGGCAGCACTACAGAAATTCGAGCTGCAGTTGGTACCACAGTGACACAACGAACTGTTAGAAATCGGTTACTTCAAGGACAGCTCCGAGCCAGGCGCCCTGTAGCGTGCATTCCACTGACTACAAGCCATCGCCGTTTGCGACTCCAGTGGTGTCAAGCCAGAGCTCATTGGAGGACGGAGTGGAGATCTGTTGTGTTTTCTGATGAAAGCAGGTTCTGCCTTGGTGCCAGTGATGGCCGAGTGTTGGTCAGAAGGAGGCCAGGGGAACGCCTGCAACCAAACTGTCTGCGGCCTAGACACACTGGACCTATACCTGGAGTCATGGTCTGGGGAGCAATTTCCTATGACAGCAGGAGCACTCTTGTGGTTATACCAAACACACTGACTGCAAATTTGTACGTCAGTCTGGTAATTCAACCTGTAGTGCTGCCATTCATGAACAGCATTCAAGGAGGAGTTTTTTCAACAGGATAACGCTCGCCCTCATACCGCTGTTGTCTCGCAACGTGCTCTACAGAGTGTCGACATGTTACCTTGGCCTGCGAGATCACCAGATCTGTCTCCAATTGAACACGTATGGGATATCATTGGACGACAACTCCAGCATCATCCACAGCCAGCACTGACCGTCCCAGTATTGACAGCACAAGTACAACAAGCATGGAACTCCATACCACAAAGTGACATTCGAAACCTGTATGACACAATGCATTCACGTTTGCAGGCTTGCATTCAAAATTCTGGAGGTTACACCGGCTATTAATTTAACAGTATTTCACATTTGAAATGCATTTTCTTGAGCTTAAATTAACCTGTGATCTTGAAAATTTAATCAATTAAACATGTTAACTTGACAAATGCATTGTCCAAATTTCATTACTCTACAATAATTTTTTCTTGGTGTTGGGATTTTTTTTTCCGTCTGTGTATTTTTCCCCACAATTTCTGGAGTGTCAAATACAAAACCATGAATCCTGCATTAACCGAAGTGTTCCTACCGCAGACTGAACACACAAAAAATACACGGTTTCTATGCAGTTCCACAGACACTAGTTTTTTCACCTACTGTATTGTATCTAATGCATCCGTAATTTCTTTATCTTTCCAACGCAATAAGTTAAATTCCAGATTTTTATCTTTTTTTACACCATTCATTGAAAACTTACTGTATTGAGTAAAATTTAATTTTTCTTTTTGTTTTTTCGGTAATGCAAGTGGTAAACATATGTATTTTAGTGCTAGATGTCGGCAGTCCTTTCTTACACAATATTTGCCGATTAGAAGATTTTTCTTTTTTTTTAATTAAAAAGTTACATTAATGCATTTGAAATTATAACTAATTAAGAATACAATGATGTTGTAGACCATAGAAAAAACACTAATTGTTCTATATTCCTTGGTTTTCAATTTGTGCTTTACATTGTGAACTAATTGATGGGATGGAGTTAGTTAATTTAAATTTTCTTTATTTTTGTGTTACAGGATATAATATAGCCTCGGTTTCTTGGTACACAGTGAGATTTCCTGAGTCGACCATACCATAGAAACCATCTGAAGTGCAGATTGTCAATTTGGGCGGGTGTATTCACGGATTACCAGAGTGTCACTCAGGAAGTTGGCCGATATGTTTAAACTATACTCACCATGTGTCAACAGAGACAGGAAGGTCTCCAGCCATATCTTAAGTTGGTTAAAGTATTAGGCTGCCATCTTAAGTAATGGTTCCATTCCATTGTTAGCAGATTCCTGTAAATCTAATGATAATAGTAAATCACTTGCGTGCCATTTCGCTACCTAGCCTAAAGGTAAGTGCAATAGAGTAAATAGAATTTGTACAAATAATCACTACTTTTTCGTGTTACATATGTACAAGAGCTTCCATAGTCTCTTAAATAATACAATCACTACCAAATCAGCAATCGGTACTATTTTTTGGAAGCTTTGTTTTTTGCTTCAAGAGGCTTGTCGACGTCATTAAATACGGGGGGGGGGGATAGATGGAAGCAATTTGGATATGGCTTTTTAAAAGAACCATTACGGCGTTCACCCGGAGTGATTTCGGGAAACCATGGAATGCCGAAATCTGGATGGCCGAAAGGGGATTCGAGCCCGAGACTTCCAGGATACCGCTCACCCAGCAGTGTTTGTACGTCTCAGACTCAGAGATTTAAGGAATAGTTGATGTTGTTCATAAAATTAAGTTCTTCTAACAGTACGAGTTCACGGGTGTATAAAAACTGCGTAATATAATCAACCAAAATATTGTTGATAACACGAATCCGATAAATAACAATATTAACAGTTCTTTGTCTTATCGTAAGTCCGAAGGTAAAAATAAGCTTTGTAAACCTTTCGAGCTTCGTGTAGTATCTCTTGGTATGTAATAGTACAGTAAAGTTTATTATGGTTAGATAAACTTCTAGGCGCAATGAGAATAGCATGAAAACTTCTTTAGGTCCTAAGGGATTAAGGTGAGGTGTCTGATAAATACTACCATCCTGGAACATTTCTTCCAACCGCAATTTTACTGAGACTGATAATTCTATCCTCAGCCATGAAAGATTTTCTGAGAGTCAAGAACATGTTCGCTACCGGATTATTTTTCAGGAGCATCATTCACTACCTTCGCATTTATAATACACAATAAATGTTAAAATCTAGTTCAATTCATCATTAGATATCAACTTTGATCCGTTAAATCTCTTTTTGCCAGGAACTGTATACGAAAATTGCTTCTATTTCCATAACATGTTACGCAATTAGTGGCAGAATTGTTTCTCGGCAGTTTACATAGTGAAAAAGGAGTCACTGTGTTTATTTCCAAGCTCCTTTGACCAGTCATTCTCTCTGCCCGTCTTTCCGTCTGCGAGATAAATCAAATGAGCTATACAGCCGGATGAATTAGTGGTGGAAATCAACTCACGTAATTGCGTTCTACTTTTTTTAAGTTCATATTATGTGTGTTTGCAATCTTTAGCTATGTCGTAGAAAATATTTGGTTCGTAGTGGTTTTATTAGATTATAACTATTTGTTTTTATGAACTTGTGGAGATGATTGCTGTAACCGAGACGTGATTCACACTCCTCGCAGACGTCTGTTGTGAGCTGCCCGGGGGAAGCGTCCCCCCACAGTAGGAGGACAATTTGGCTCGAATTACGGACGTTTGCATGCCCCACTACAGATATGGGAAAAGTTTGTGGGAGAGAGAAGTGATTACGCGTGCGCCCCCGGCGCTGCATTAAGAGAGCGACCCCAGCTCAGCCCGGCGCAGGCGGCGGCGCCAGGTTAATTACACACACATCATGTACTGGCCGGGTTATTATGTTATTTACCGTCTAGTAACATTATCGACTTTGGAGAACCAGCAGCTAGTTTTCGTTTGTTTATCATCAATAGAAGATAAAAAATCGTAGTGTATATATTAAACACTTCCAATATTTATATTCGTATCCTAATGTAGACTAAGCTTGACATATCTGACAAGAAGGAACTGGGTGTCGGAAACATCACAAGTTTGGATACGGGAGATCTTCTACGTCACAAAGTTCACCATTTTATATCTTCTTCCGTGTAGCGAACCATATTCGACGTAGGAGAGCAGGGTAAAGGCACGTTTCCTGACAGACCATAAGTCATTCATTTTTATAGTCTATGGGGTGTAATTGTAACCTCTAACGGTGGATCCTCTCCTTTATTCTGTAGCGTTATCTGTTTTCTCCTCACTTCATTCTTAACATAAACGTTGACTTTGATAGAAATGTACTAACGACATAAGAGACGCAATTCTGTAAAGATCAAACGGGTTTAAATTTGGCCGAAGTTAAGTAGCATTATTGTATCCTCGTGAGAAATTAGAGTGCCTAGAAGTTTGTTCTGTTACAATTATCTATTTATACCTAAAATATTACCGCCGGAAAAAGTGATACTATAATTGAAAAACGTAATTATGCTGTAAAATTTACATTAAGGAAGGAATCTGTGAATTATATATTATATATGCCGATTTTATATTGTGAAAGAAATCAGTCATTAATATGCAGACGTATTTCTACTTTTTATTTATTTATTATTTTATTTATTTTCTTATATACAACACAGCCCAGCACCTAAAATCTAATCTGCGCTCTTATTTCCTTTATTTTATGTGCATTTATTCTTATATCTTATTTATTTAAAGTATTCACTTTATAAGCAATGAATGCAAGATAATTATATTTAAGTTCCAATTTCAGATTACTTCTACTGTTATTAACAGAGTGGATACCACAACCACTACTACTGCTACTAATATTACTAGTAATACCAGTGATGCTACTATTATCACCACCACTTGTCGACTCAGCCGCCCAGGCTCCTCAGAGCATGGCCTCTCCGATGATTTATGTATCCCACTGTCGTAGGATATTGCGAAAGTCAGTCTTCCAGCTAAGTTGTTCCCTTTACAGTTCGTTCCGGAATTAGCTTCCACTTTTTCACATGTTATAATTGTGTTATGTTCTTCTGCTGTAGGTGACCTTTGATTTTTCTTGGCATATTCTCCTTCCAAAATTTTGAATCTAGATCAGCTGTCTCGTCCAGAAAATACCACAAACTTTCTTAGCATAATACCAAGCGCGGTGGGTGAGCAGTTAACGGTCTGCCCTCGTATTCGTGAGGACGCCAGTTCGAATCCCCGTCCGGGCATGCAGATTTGGGTTTCCCATGGTTTCTCTAAATCACGCCAGGTCAATGCCGGGATGCTACCTTCAAAAGGCCGTGGCGGAATTCAGAATTCCTTCCGTTCCTTGTCCCCAGTCCCATCCCGCCTCTAATCACCTCGACGTTGACGAGGCGTTAAAGCCATAAGTTAAAAAAAAAAAAAACAACGTAGCGTAGTATGTGGAATGTTGGAATGTTGTTCTTCATTGCAGCGGGCTTATTGACGAGCTCTCAGACTGGCTGTTATTTCACATTCCCATTCCACGTGCTCTCTTCACCATATTGGCACCTGCTTAGGACCACAATATTCCCATTTCGAAAGAAGCTATTCTATAGCCCATGAATAATAATGTAGTTTATCAACCCGGGAGTGTGACGACGGATGGATACGTGTCATATGTTCTCCTATCTGTTTCGCTGTTATTCCATTCTTGTTACTATTCCACCAATACTACCTTCTGAATGTGCATCTAAGATGTTGCGTCGCTGCTTATAGTTTCTGTTATATTGTTTACTTTTTCTGAGCCAATATGTCGCACCTCGTTTCCTCACTTCAAGCTCCAGTGGCCAGACACCAATGGCAACGGTTTCCACTGTTCGGTATGCTCCTGTGAAACTTAATAGTATTCCTCGTTTGATACGTCTGACTCGATATTTAGGTTTTATTTTTTTTAAATGATTTGTCACTTGCTGATTAGCCCACTAAAGAGGATAAATTCTGTCGTAGTATTGTCTTATTGTTTGGATTGGAACAGTGAATTTTCTTTTACCAATATTGATGATTTTATTCATGACAGTCACTACTCGTGCTATTGCCTTTTCTAGGTGGGCTTCAAGTTTAATCGTCCATCCAATTGAAGGCCTAATATGCATACTGGATTCCTGCGAATTGATTTGCAATAGATTCTTATCGTAGGTTTTCGAGTCAGCTTGCCTTTCAACAACAGAAATGTTGTCTTATGTGGTGCTAAGCTCGACTTTACTGCATCTTTGGCTGAGGCAATTAAGTACTCCTTCCACGAGAAAAAAAAAAAGCAGTTTGACTTAGCTGTTCAGGTGCTCTTTGTAATAGTTCAATCACTGGTTCAATCCCTATATCCCAGAATATGAGACTGTAAACCGAACTTTGCGGGCACCCATTAGTCAGGGTCTTTTTGATCGACGAGTTCTGGCATCTCAAGGAAACGGTTCTACATCTGCAATAGTCCCTGAAGGTGTAGAATAATTTTTCTTGGACAAGCAATTTCCCTCAGCCGTGCAAACAGGGTAGTGTTACGTTCCTAATTAATTAACCAGTTTGTCCTGTCGTCAATTGATAATGATTACCTTTCATCGCTTCGCAATTCACTGTCGTTCATCACCAGAGGGTTTTACCTCCCCCCTAAACTCCTGCTTTGAATTGATTAAAAAGATCCATGAAATGACAACACCGAAGAATCACTTTTCACTTCATATTTGTTTCTCTTTTAGCTTCATAATATATTACATTCTTCTCTAAGTGGAGACTAAAACCAAATCTGACAAAGACAGAGTCTTGTTGCTTCCATCTTTCAAACCAGCTCGCCTACGTCAGAATAAGACCAACCTTTGGACCCTTTGGAAGAGTAGAACACAAAGACGACCCTAAATATCTGGGAGTTACCTTGGATCGAGCCTGTAACACCCTTCTCGGCGTACCGACCAATAGTTTTTTTTTTTTTTAATGCCTAATTGGCATTATGGGAGGTCAGCCCCATTTTATGTATTATTCAGGCCCTTCTCTTCCAATTATATTTAAAATAAAATACCAGCACTTTGCTATTTTAAATGCCTTGGTATATTTATTCAAAATTAATTTACAAGCCAACTTCACAGCTATCTCAACAATTCTAACACACACAGAGATTCTATAATCTTCTTATATTCAACGATATTATTGTATATATATTACGTTATTATAACACTACCGTCTGTGGAAGGCTGTTTAGAATTTAACATTTACATATCTTTTTTTTTTCTTACAGATTATTTATAATGAAAAGATTAATACACACACAACAACAAAAAATAATCAATTTAGGAATTATTATAACACATATGTTATAATTGCCCCCACATCGAGGCACAACTAAATGATGGCACACATTTATTTGCCGAGATGTTCTTTAGTTTTCAAATCACTGTCTCTATCAGTCCACTTACTTCTTCCACTCACAACTTACATCTCAATGTCATTGAATCAATGTCTCATATCTACCCAATGAAATTAACATATTTACAAACAAATACACCAATCTAGCATACTGTCTTTATCAGTTCTTCCTTGTTTATTTCTCACACAACTCAAGTGACAATCACTATTTGCAATTACTACCTGTCACAACCTTTTGATCTTCCCTTTAGGCGAAACTTATACAATTCCAAATCTACAACGTTTCTGAATCCTAATCTTTTATTTGACCTATGATATGCCAGTTCATATGCGCTAATATTCGGTTTAGAAATGACCCTAAATGGTCCGTGATATATTTTGAAAAATTTCTTTATTTTGGAATTTATTTCTCTGGATTTTTTTTTTTTTTTTTTTTTTTTTTTTTTTTTTTTTTTTTTTTTATTCTCACCAAAACTAAATCTTCTACCTCAAACTCGGTCGGTTTTACCCATTTGTCATACCTCCTTTTCCTATCTTCAGCTTTCTTCTTCATCACATTTTATCAGATCAGTGTTATGCCCCCATAACGTTCTGTATTTTTTTTTCTTTCTTCCAGTCCTTTAGTCTCTTGCTTAGTTTCCCGGTTGCCCCCATGATCTGAATGTGGTTACCGGCATTTCCGTCACTTTATATCTTGCTATACTGTTTTCATACAATGTGTGTGATATCGCCGTCAGGTCGCTTCCGGATTCTACTAGCGCTTGGCATTTTATTCCAAATATCTTCACATCAACTAATGGCTGTCTTATTTTATTCTCTAAAACATCATGCATTTCTTCACTTAACAAATCTTTCGCAATTTCTTCATGCGACCAGTTATCTCTTTGCAACTCTGGAAAAAATTCCCTCTTTAAATTGTTTACATTATACCGCCGTCGACCGTCTTCTGTTGTACCCTGTACCAACAATTTCTTGCATCTTTCCCTATGGTTGAAATCAGAAAAAGTTGCGACTTTGTTATTTTGCTGCGCTGACGCGTTCGTACTGTCTGGACTACCTTTTGTTGCATTCTCAGGCGCTCTTCTCTGAGACACACCTGGATTTTCTTCTTCGTCGACACTCTTTAAAAAAAAATATTCTTACTTTATTTCCTTCATTTTCATTGGATTCAGTATCAAACCTATTTTCTTCAATTATATCTTCGCCCTCTTCATCGTCGCTACTCCACGTACCATCACTGTCAATGCTTAGAGGTAGTTCATTTCTTTCGCTGCATAAATTTCCTTCTACGAACACATCTTCTTCCAACTTATGTAACTCCGTCGCCCTCCTAACTCCATGTGCTGCACCACCATTTTGCCATTATCATCATGTACACTGATTCTGGCCAACTCCGATATATACTCATTTTCCCACTTGCTTTCGCTGTCCACTGACATGGTCCCACAGTTGTTGTTATTCATCCTATGCAAACATTCCCACCACTTTAGATATTCTTCTTTGCTAGATTGCTTTGTCCGGTAGTCATTGTAATCGTTTACTGCTTTTTTATCACACATATTGGATGGTCCTGCAACCACTGTATCCGCTACTGATAGGACCTTTACAGTTGCGGACTTAAGTTTTCCGCTCCTTTTTCCTCGTTAGGTTGCCTGTTACCTTTCATTTTCATGTACATAGTTTGTTTGTATTGCGGTCGCTGATATCCCCGTCCGTTCGATACATAACCACGCTCATTGCCATTGTTAGTGTTGCCTTCAAACTGTCGCATGTCGCTTCTGTCTTGCCGATTCACCTGTCCTTCTCCTCTTCCATACACATTATCTCCTCTGTATGGCCAATTATTTGATTTACCATCAAGATGTCTGTCCCCATACTTTTTATTCTCGTAACCGTTTTCCTTGGTGACCTTCCACATTGTATTCGTGCCTTTCGTTACACCGATCTACCCGCTCAAGTGCATCTAAGAAATCATGAATCCTATCCCACTGATTAACAACTAGTTTATCTTGCACTTGTCTCGGAAGTTTCTGCAATAATATTTCGATCTGCTCAACCTCTCCTACTGGTTGATCCAAATAACGCAATTCCTTTCGCATTGCGTCGCAAAAAATCTCGCATCTTCCCGTCGCGTCTGCCAAAACGATGACAATTGTAAAAATCACTTTTCACTTTCCTCTGCATTTGTGCAGACCAGAACTTTTCGCGAAATCTTCTCAAGAATTCATTGTAATCATTGCACTCTTCAGCTACTTCACAGCTCCAGGAAAAAGCTTCGTCCTTCATTTTACCTCTGACATAGCGAATCTTCTCTATATCCGACCATTCTAATGGTAAGTCTTTATCATAGATCTTTACAAAATCTGCAGGGTGAATATTTCCGTTCGGTTTAAAAACTGCATCAGGTAACATCGGCGGAGTATACGTATTCACCGTTCCGGTAACAACCGCGCTAGGTCGGCGTTCAACCTTTTCCAATCTTTCTTCTACTTGATTGAATCTAGAACCAATCTGTTCAATTTCAACTTCACCTATCTTTTGTCCTACTCCTTCATCAATCTGTTCTTTCAATTGAATGATACTGCCTGCAGTTTGTTGCTTCACCAAAATTATTTCTTCCGACATTCTTTTTGACTTTCAACATGACTTCTCTGATGTTTCCGATAATGGCGTTTTGTCTTTCATTATTATCTGCTATACGTTGATCCATTTTCCCGGCTACTTCTTGTCTAACCTCTTCTTGGAAATGTTCTAATTCAGTCCGCACCTCTTGCTTCCAATTTTCTTGAATTCTTTCATCTCATACCTCATAACCTGGAAACTTTCTTCATTCTTCTTTTGATTTGACACAATTTCTATTTTCAATTCCTGAATTGCTCTTTCCTGATTTAACATAAGTTCTGCTTTCAATTCTTGGTTTGCTTTCTTTGATTTAATATAATTTTTTCTTGATTTGACACAAGTTCTGTTTTCATTTCTTGCATTTCGATTTTTCTTTCTATGGCTTGATATAATATCATTTCTTGGAGTTGCTTGAAACATGACATGAACTGTTGGGGATCTATACTCCTTTCTCGAGCATCAGATGTTCGACTTAATTCTGGTGAGACTGCGTCATTTACAATATTATCTCGCCCATCGTCGCTGTCCCTATCATTTAACCCAATGCAACCATCATTACTATTAATATTACTGCTTTCAAAATACTCTGCAACCCCTTTTACCTCAGCATTAATATTTGGACTGCTAGCCAATTCCACTTGAACAGAATTACTATTACCACTTCGGATTCTAAATGCATCTTTATTATCAAAACTAACAACTCCAACACTATTCGTCTGCCATTCTGATGTATTATTTTGGTCCTCACCCAAATCAATTTGCGCATCCTCTCTAACCGATTCAAGGCAACCGTTTTCCATCTTTGCAACAAATTAAAATAATTTAGAAACAATAATAAATTTAATTTACGCGAAAATAAAACCGATAATATTTAACAATAACTGCTCTCAAATTTATACGGCACAACACCAATAGTACAACGCTGTATTGCAACGCCGATAATACTATGCATAGACTTGAATACTGGACCACAAAAACAATTACAAAATTTCGTAGTACCTATAATGCATACAGAAATGCACGACAGAAATATCAAAAGTCCACTTGGTGTAGCACTGCAAATAAGCAACCATGTACATGCAAACACAAACAAAAAAAACAAATCAGTTCTTTACAGTTACGATATTCCTTGAAAAAAAAATTTCCCCTTATTATTTTGTTTTAAAAACTTGTATTATTCTTTTGTCTTAGCTATAGTCTTCCACAGACGCCTATAACCTATTTTAAACATGCTACTGCAATTTTACAATCTTTTAAATTTTTTTGACGTTCGTTAACTTAATTACTTTCTGACAATCTGTCTTTACTTAATTCGTTGCAAAACAATAGTTCTCGCATCACCGTTACAATTTAATTATAAATTCTGATTGTAAAGTCTTCACTTTATTTTCTTGCTGACTCAGTTCTTGCCTCAATTACAATTTGCTTTCATTGAAACGTTAATATTAAATGATACTTCTTCTTTTTGTTGAATATTAAACTGCAAGTCCAAAGACAAACTGGAATCTGTACTTGTCAATCTGCGCCGATCTACTCCACGTCGTCCTCAGAAAATTCCTTGATAAACCGATCCTGGCAGTGGAGTCGCCAAATGTAACACCCTTCTCGGCGTACCGACCAATAGTTTTTTTTTTTTACTGCCTAATTGGCATTATGGGAGGTCAGCCCCATTTTATGTATTATTCAGGCCCTTCTCTTCCAATTATATTTAAAATAAAATACCAGCACTTTGCTATTTTAAATGCCTTGGTATATTTATTCAAAATTAATTTACAAGCCAACTTCACAGCTATCTCAACAATTCTAACACACACAGAGATTCTATAATCTTCTTATATTCAACGATATTATTGTATATATATTACGTTATTATAACACTACCGTCTGTGGAAGGCTGTTTAGAATTTAACATTTACATATCTTTTTTTTTTTCTTACAGATTATTTATAATGAAAAGATTAATACACACACAACAACAAAAAAATAATCAATTTAGGAATTATTATAACACATATGTTATAAGCCCTCACTATTCATCAGCATTTATCTAACACCGCAGAGAAAGTGAAGACCCGTGTGAACCTAGTAAAGAAACTGTCTGTAACCTCATGGAGTGCAGCCGCTCAAGTTCTTCGAGGAGCAGTCCTTGGTTTGGCATTCTCCCCAGCAGAATACTGTTGCTCTACATGGCTTGGTAGTGCTCATACTGCCAAAGTTGACACCCAGCTTAATGCTGCTATGAGAACAGTGAGTGGTGTCATTAGGTCTACCCCAGTATCCTGGCTGCCTGTAATTTCCAACATTCCTCCACCTAAATGTGAGGAGAAAATTGATATTGCTTAGAGAATTGGAAGGAGTGGATGAAAACAACATGATTCCTCTGCATGATGACCTTCTTCACCTTTCCCGCACACGTTTAAAATTGAGGAGACCTGCCTACATGGCAGGCAGTCTAAGACATAACAACTTTAACTTGTATGAAGAATGGAGAAAGGAGTGGAAAGCCAACAGCCCACACAATTGTGAGCTTATAAAGATCCGACAACCTGTGTTCCAGAGTTTGACTTGCCTAGGCGTCTTTGGTGTTGATTGAACAGATTTCGCACAGGTCACGGAGTGTGCAATGCAACCACGCATACGTGGGGTCTCCGTGAAGATGCGTTGTGTGACTGTGGTGGTATACAAACTGCTGACCACATTGTGATGTACTGTCCAGCAAGAAGATTATCTGGAGGCTTCTCACACTGCATCAAGCTGGACCAGCTGCCAGATGATTGCTTGAATCTATAGATATAGTTATTTGATTGTACATGTCTTTTGTTGTACTTGGCATACGATAATAATAATAATAAATAACAATACATTACATGCGGATAAGGCACAATATACTCGTTCAAAGATACTAAAGCACAAATACAGCGACGGAACACTCGAGACTGTTCCAACTAACTGCTCGTCTCTGCAGCTTGCAGAATAACACAAAGAAAGCCGACTGATGTTTCTCTACCGTCTACGATGCGGCCGACAGTTAAATTACCAGGATTAGTGAAAAATCATTCACAATAATCATTAAACACCCGGAAATAAAAAATTAAAGCTATTTACACCTAAATTATCAACATAAACAACTTAAAAACTTTTAATTAATGTTTCGTACATAATACTGTCTTTGATCCTTTACATATCCTTTACACAGTATCTGTCCATAAAACAATGGTCATTTACATGACGAATATTCACAAATTCACAATTAATCACACGAAAAATATACAAATCTATAACTGATCAACTCTCATCTTTCAATAATAACTCTTAAAATAAAGTTACATAAAAGTGTCTGAGAGCTGTTACAGCGGGCCACCATAGATTATCAAATGCCCCCAAGGTGTCCACTATGTGCTTTTTTGCACTGCTAATAATTATTTCCATCAATCGATTTATGGCATAATACTTTCTCGTTCTAAATCCATATTGACTGATTTCCCGGAGCTCCCGACAGTTTTGCAATGTTTTGCATGGGATTTTCTCTTGAATTTTGCCAAGCACATTCAATAAACAAAACTGCCGTAACATTTTGCTAGAAAAGGATCCTTACCCGGGGCGCACATTGAGCTGCGTGGCGCAGTTGGGGCAACGCAGAGCAGGGCAGGGCAGCACAGACTGGCAGTTACTAGCGCATATTAGAGCGCAGTTTCGTGCGGCAGTTTACAAAGCATTGTGTTGTGCGAAAAACCGACAATAAAGCGTAACCAAAAACATGTCGATACAAAAACTAGATTTTTGATTTCTGAATAAGATTGGGATGCCGAGCTTGGAAAATTGTTATTACTTTAACAGAAGCTGAGTTAGATAAAACTATGCAAAAGTGAGTATATGAAAAGAAGAAATTCTCATCTGGCTTTTGCAGTGACAAGAGAATTCTCAAAAGATAATTTCCGGATGACTCGAGCGGAGATTCACGGCATAATGTAACCTGTTATTTTCTCGACAAAGCTCAAATATCTATTAGAACTGAAGAAAATCTCGCTGTATTTTCGTGTTAATTTATTTAATTATTTAGCGTTTGACGGTACATGATATTTATAAGAATGTTTCTTTCTTTTATTTCATATTATATTTTTAAGAAAACTATATAACAGAACATTAACACTTGAAACTAAAAAAGCAGTGTCAACAAATTAAGTGTTTCTCGGGGACACTATTGAATGATGTAGTACAAATAATAAGAAAACAATGTGATAATAGCCTATATATATCAATCTTTTTCGAAGTTTTATTAAAAATTAATTCAAAAAAAGAAGTGAAAATTGTAAGTGGATAGTTGTATGATAAATAAATGCTGAATTTACTCGCCACTTGTTAGGCTCATTGTCCAAATCTCTTGTTTAAATTTAATTTTTATGACTGATATTGTGAATCACAGGTTGGTTACGCACCAGATTAATCAATTTTTCTTATTCCATAGTTGAAAATGATTATAAGTAAGGCAAGATTATAAATAACGCAAGAAGTGTTACGTTGTTAACCGGCACGAGTGAGCTGCGTGGCACAGTTTCTGTGTCGTGACCACAACGTCGCGCAGGCCACGTGCGGCGCAGTACTGCGCTGCCCTGTTCTGCGTCTCAATACGCGCTGTTCCGCCCCAAAACATAGAGACACAGAAACTGTGCTGCGCTGCGCTGTGTCGACTGCGCCTCAATGTGCGCCCGGCCTTATTGTCTCCTTTCCTTAGAATTACCGCCTCACTGCTTTTCAATATATCCGGAGCTCTTACCTGAAATGGAAATTCGTTCAGGAGTCTACACTAGATGGGGCTTAATTTTATGATTAATTCCTGGATGACCCCGGCTGGAATTACATCCAGATCTAGGGCTTTTAGTTTTTTCATTTTCTTTATTGCCGTTTTAAATTTTACAAGCGTAATATTACTTCCTTACTCTTCACTTCAGCAGGGCTAACACATGTTTTTTCATAGCATAGCTTGTTCTTCTGTTTCTTCCTCCAGCTTGTCGTCCGGTAACAAAACTTTTAATAACTTCTCCACTGAGTCCAATTGGTGGTTATTGTTCCATTTATTTTCTTAACTGTGGATAGTATTGTGGGAGGCCTGATTTGCTATTTTGAAAGAAATACCCAGTGGATTGTTTGTAAGGTTTTCTCTCACGAAGGCTTCTCAGCACTTTTGTTTTGTCTCATGCCGTCTTTGAAAATTTGCCTCTTCTACCTGTAGCATTCGAGGAGAATACTTCTGTCTGCTGCCACCAGGCTTCAATGATACGTTATTCTCCATCTTGTCGTGTTTAGTTGCAGTATGTGAAGTTTTTCTGTCCATATTTTGTCAGTGATATCTACTATGTCTTTCAGTGATATCGCCTGTTTCATGATCATTGGTGTTGCAGATGACAGCTGTTTTGCTGATCTGTCTACATCGAAGTGGTTTTTTGGCATATCCAACGCAATGAAAACATTCCTTAACTTTTCCATGCAGTGTTCCAGTTGTATGCTGTTTTGATGCTTCCATTGGCACTACTTTCATCTGTCTGCGTTCTGCCCGTAGTCAGTCATAGTATTATTACCTGTTGTGATGTTATCAAGCACTCTACAACTCCAAAGCAGATTTCCCGCATAAATGTTTGTAATTGATACATTAATATTTGTTCTCGTGTTAGCACTGTTGCAGCAAATAGGATGATTACGTGCTTGGTTTCTGACCTCTAGACTCAATTCGTTTATCAGTTCTTATAGTGGTTTCCCTCTCCTCTCAGTCTTCTTACTGTGCCAGTGAACAGACTTTGCACTAACGTCTGCTGGCCAAATTCAAACAGTTGAATCTATCTGCTGTAATCTTCACTGTACTGGAAATACATGCTATCATTATTACGTTTCCCCAGGCTGTTCTTATCTCAGCATATAACGTCTGTTCATCACATAACTGCATAAATTTAGTAACTGTTGTCTGTTTATTCAAAACGATTATTGCTGCTATTACATTATTGGCCTCTGTGATTATTCATGGTAATATAGGAATGTGCGGGATTTTGTCTTGACAGTAATACGGCTCTTGGAGACAAATAGAATCTCATCTCAATTCCTCTGTCAATCTTCTGATTTCGTGTAGAACCATTGCGCTTCCTTTAGTATTCAGTTGAGTAACTTTTAACGAGGAATTTATGGGCGTTTTATATGAACTGGGACCAACGTAGTCTTGCACCAAACAGAATGCATCAGTAGTAGAAGAAGGCGGGAATGAGCCAGTACCCTGGATCAAAAGAGCCACGCATCGTCTATTGTTATGCAAATCAGGCAAGGCAAATCGGCTAGCTAGTTGTTGACAGCTTCATGAGAACAGCGCACACCAGTTTGTTTAGCCAGAGCACATGACTGTAACACCATGCAAGGTAGTTTTGTGGCCTAACACAATATAAGGAGCGTCCATTAATTACGTGAGGTGAAATGGGGTGGGGGTCCGACGAAATCTCATGACACCTCAACAAGGGGGCGGGAGGGGAGTCAACGGAAATCTCACGTGAGGTTTTAAAACACTTGAAGGATTGTAAAGATAAAAAGAAGTCTATAAATGACGCCAATGTCGACTTTAGGGGGGGGGTTTATATGATATAGAAACTACGCGGAAACCGATTAGCAGGGTGGGGCTCCGTCAAAATCTCACGTCATTTTAAAGGGGGGTTCCGACCAGATCTCACCAAATCTCACCAGAAAAGGGGGGGAATCCGGAATTCCGGAAAAACACCTCACGTATTTAATGGACGTTCCATAACACTCTACACTATACGCAAGGCGAGGTGGACTATCCCAACCAGAACTTACTCTAACATTCTACACTATACGCAAGGCGAGGTGGACTATCCCAACCAGAACTTACTCTAACATTCTACACTATACGCAAGGCGAGGTGGACTATCCCAACCAGAACTTACTCTAACATTCTGCACTATACGCAAGGTGAGGTGGACTATCCCAACCAGAACTTACTCTAACATTCTACACTATACGCAAGGCGAGGTGGACTATCCCAACCAGAACTTACTCTAACATTCTACACTATACGCAAGGCGAGGTGGACTATCCCAACGAGAACTTACTCTAACATTCTAAGGCAAGCAATTTAACACCCTACTTTAACCTGAGTTTAATTTGCGTTATCATGGATCGTTTACCTTCTGATGGTATTAGTTTTGCCTATGCCTCGTTATGTTACCCTGGTTATGTCGGCTTCTATGTCAGTATATATAATGTCAACACCTTTGATCGATAACATTAAGCTCTATGATGCAATAATCTTTAGGTGTTATCCTACCCCAAACTGAACCCTAATGATGTAACGTGATGAGTGTGGTAGCACTGCAGGACTCAAACCGGTAACCCCTGCAACGCAAAGCAGGCACGCGACCGTTGCACTCCCGAGGTTTTTGATGGGTCTGCTATACGCAAGGACTAGAAATGGTTTCCAATTGGATATTTTCATGAATTTTTAATGAACTCTTAGAAATTCCGTTGAAATATACGGGAGTTGAAACCTTCCGGCCATCCAAATTTTTGTTTTTCATAGTTTCCTTAAAATACACGAATCGATTGCCGGGATGGTTTTTTAAAAACGTCATGACTGAATTCCTTGTAAAGGGTTTACTATTATAGGGCATCAAGGCTGGTGGGCAAGCAATAATAATCTTGCCTCGAATTCGGGAAAATGCAGGTTCGATTCCCCATCCAACCAACCAGATCTCAGTTATTCCATGGTTTCCTCAAATCACACTAGGTGAATTCCCACTACAGACCTTGTCAAAATATGCAAGAAACAGGACCAGAATGAGGACCTGAACGCTAGCTCATGAAATTGTGGAAAGTCTGTCGATAATTGTGAGATGCCATATACTTTCATGATTATTGTGGATGGAGAAATTTGCAGTTATCACCTCACATCATGTCATGAAGTATACCACACGTTGTTCGATCAGCTAAATAATCTCTGGTATCTGAGTAATTGTCGCTCATCATGAACTCCAATTATAATAACTTGCATGTAGAAAATTCAGTGCAAAAAAAAAAAAAAAAAAAAAAAAAAAAAAAAAAAAAAAATGAAAGGTCCATCTTTTCTCGTGAATATATTTTCTTGTTTCTGGGAATCCCCAAATACTCATAGTAGTTGCCCCTCTGTTCACATTCGGCAGAGTAGGCATGAACTGGCTGTCATTGGACTTTACCCTCACCCTTCTGTCATCTCAAACCGCAAAAAGAAACAACGCTGTAGGCTGAACACATGCAGTATCACTACTCTGCATACCATACGTGCAGTGGACACAATGTTGTCTGCCTTCTAAGCAATCATAATAGATCCTCTCCAACAAGTCTTTGACAGCATATTAAAGCTGTAACGCTCGGGTCTAGCATTCGGTGTTCCCCCATCTAGATTTCGGTTTTATATGGTTTCCATAGATCACTCTAGACGAATGCACACTATACATACGTAAAAATAGTCTATGCAAAATTAATTATTTTGCAGTGCACTATCAATGCTGCACATGGACTGTTGTTGAATGATTCGATCTATAAAATAGGAGTACGGAAAAAAATCATTTCTGTACACAACTTGAAATTTTTCTGAGCGCTGTGCTCAATTTCCTTGAATAGAGTCACCTGAGAAAGAACATTGTAGAAATTGGCTGCTGGATATATACTTCTGCTGTGTTGATTGTGTGAATTCATAGACTATAGATAGGTACTATGTGTGCGTGGTGCTCAATGCTGAGCTATATGATCTGTAAAATAGACTAAGTGTACAGAAAAATCATTGCTGTACATAGTTTGTAAGTTCTTTGAGAGATATGCTCTGTAAAATAGGAGTACAGAAAACAATTATTGCTGTAGATAGACTGTAAGGTGTTTCAGCGATATGCTCTGTGAAATAGTAGTACGGAAAAATCATTGCTGAACATAGCGTGTAAGTTTGCTGAGCGCTGTGCTCATTTTTTTTGTATAAACTGAGAGAGAACATTGTAAAAATCGGTTACTGGGTATGCACTGCTGCTATGTTGATTGTATGAAATCATAGACTATACCAGTACATAGGTTGTATCTGTGCCGATTGCACATTGCTGAGCCATATGCTTTGTAAAATAGACTAAGAGTACAGAAAATTCTTTGTGTACACAAAGTTCGTTGAGTGATATTCTCTGTACAATAAGAGTACAGAAAAAATCATTGTTGTAAATAGACTGTAAGTTTGTTGAGCGACTTGCTCATTTGCTAGTATAAAGTCAATTAAAAAAACATTACATTGATGTTGCCGGTTATTACCAGACCTGGAGAGTTAGCGAAACAGGAAAAAAGAACCATTTTAATTTTAGATTCAGTATGGGTAGAACCACGTATGAATTTAATATTACTCAGGGCTATTTCCGTCACGAACAGTTTTTGATGTGGTTTTCACAGTGTGAATGCTGGCATAGTGGGTGATGACAGCGGAACACTTTTCAGTTTCAGGAAGCACCGAGTACATCGTGAAATAATCCCTGCAGAACTCAGATAATTTAACATGACGCTATGAA
Source organism: Vandiemenella viatica (assembly GCA_031002005.1). NCBI lineage: Eukaryota > Metazoa > Arthropoda > Insecta > Orthoptera > Morabidae > Vandiemenella > Vandiemenella viatica. Next base: position 176,132,333 of record CM061921.1, on the reverse strand, counting down.
TGGAGGGAAATTTCTCATAAACTGCTTAAAGTGATCTGATGTAAAGTGACTGCCTGTGTGTGCAAATTATTCATAACGTAATTAATTTCATGTAATTCGGATATGAAGCAATGGTCTGTGTCCAGTTAAATAATGTTTTAACATGCACGGGTGTATTTTGTCGCTTTAAGACACCTCTTTTTTTGCGACGCGAGGTCGTGAGTTTTCATTGCAACTAGTGGGTGGCGCGCAGTAAGTTGTCTTAGCATTATATTGTCTCAGTCGGTCACCGAGATATTAGGCTGGAAAAACAAGGCTTTTGAGGATAAAGGGTAGTGATTCACAGAAACTCAATTATTTCAAGAACGCGTTATTCTATCAAAACGGTGATTGTTGTGCTATGATTTTAAGAACAGTTCCTTTCCAAAAATATGAAAAACGATATATTTGAGGTGAAACGAATAGTTTTGATACCATCATTGCATTAAGTGGTATTCTCCTGACTGCGAAACAGGAACATTTTAATTCGTTACAATCTGCGAAATTTTTGTGTATCATATATCTAAATAGAATATTTAGACGGGTTAATCAGTTGGAGGTTATATGGAACCAAATGATTAAAATTTGACATTAGCTAACTTAATATAATTAATAACAATTTTTAGATTAAATAACCACACACTGTTCGATTAAGTAATAATTGAATAAGAAAATAATCTAACCATTTTAATCAAAATTATTGCTCAGTCAAAAATTGTGTAATAAGCCTTTCTTCTGAATGTTAATTAATATTATATTAAAATTGGTTATTAGCAATCAGATAAGTCAGAGCCATGAACATTACGGTGCAAGTACGTAAATTCTATACAGTGTGGGGCCTCGGGGGCAGGTGCGTGGGGCGTGACCGGTCAAATCTGTCAAACTGTCAAGTGGCAGCTGCGAGGGAGGGGGTGGTGTAACCTGTCAATAAATAATTCGTCTAGCTTACCAACAATAGAAGGCGGCTTCTTTTGTACTTGGTCACAAGACACCGACCAAACTGGGGTTTGTAGGGCACGTGTCCCTTGTCATCATAGCAATAAATATCCATTTTGCCGTCCAAGTGCAAGGCCCGTCTACAATCACTTTAATCTAGGTCACCAACAATAGGAGCGGTCTCCTTTGAATTTGGCAGACCAAAGTTAGGTTAGGCACTCCCTAATTAGCATAACAATGCACCGAACTGTGTGAGGGGAAGGGGGCGTGGCTGTCATCAATCAAAGCTGTCAACAACTAGGTACCCGAATCCATCTTGCCTCATTTACATAACAATAACTAGGTAGCCGAATTGAGTGATGGAGCCACCTGTAATATCTTATGGAGGGTGGTCGGTAGACATAAAAGTCTTAACCTGCCTGCCAGAGCATGCCTGAATCCCTACTGCTCTTGAAGTATGTCTATGTGTAAGAGCAAAGGACCAGTTTCTGCGCGGCCAGAACCTGAACTACTTCTCAATACCCAAATACACCAAGCAGTGCAACCGGCAACACATTAGCATTTGACAACAGAAAACAACACTGTTCAGTGGAATTATCTTTTCATGTGAAACAGCTGTTGCTGAGGATTGTCAAATAACATCAGATTCGTCCAACACCTAATACAAACGGAAATCACATTAACACAAAACAAAGAATAATATATCTATACCAACCTACAGATTGCAGCAGTAATCCTTGTATTTGCGCTGATATAGATAATTGCGATTTACATCTGAAGATGTTCCAAAATATCGCGGATGTGATCAGAGAATGTATCACAAACAAAAAGATTCTGTACTCTTCTCGTGTTCCTCAGTTACATGGAGATAATATATCTAAAATACGCAAAACAGTCTGATTACAGGGAGTTGTGATACCAGAGTTTTTCACTGCTTTCACATACAATTTCGTTGCTTAATTTACAAGCATCACAACTCAGCTTTTGTCGGATATGCTCACAAAATCATTTAAATTTGAGGGACGAAAATTAATGTTGATTAAGAGCATTACTTAAGTATTTTATAGCAAATAAAAATAAATTTGGAATATGTTGGACCGTATTTCGGTAGTAAGTTTGTTATTCACACAATCGTAATGTGTAAACTTTGTGATTTTTCGTACATCACATTTGTTTGCCGGTGGAATAGACGCGGACGGTTAAATGAGCAGCTGGGTAACGAAGTGAACTGTGCTCTCGCTTATGCCACCGCCTGGCATGCAGATGAGCCTCCACCCCAGGAAGCCGTCGCCTTTATATGTAAATGCCACTGCGGCTCAAAAACAAACTCTAAAGAGAGAAAAGCCACGATTAATAATTTTCTCGAATTACCTACCGTTTCTCAATCTCGCTCTTATTATAAAAGGATACGGTAGATTGTAAATAAAACATTTTGGGGGCCCCTCTTAAAATATAAAATGTCTTAATTGGAAATGTAATATTCAGTGTTCACCATATTGCAGTAATATTTAACATTATTAACGGATAGAAAGATTATCTGCAAATTTCCTTATATATCCTTCAGAAAACCTTGATATGACTCTTATTACTGAAATTAATTTATCTGAGTTTTCAATGAACGGTGAATAATTTACAAACAAACTTCTAAAATTGGCCTGCTACTAAAGCCAGTTTTAAAATAGATGGTACATCCAACTGATCTAGCTGTGAAATTTCAGTTTCGGAAGTTCATTGGTCTCGTTTATTCAGCTAATTAGATAAACATTTAAAAGTATTTGGTGTAATACATTTAGAACGAAATACCTTTATGTTTCCAGTTCAGAGTGTCTGTTGGCCTTGCATCACCTTCAAAGGAAGCTGTCATGTTTAAACAAGTTATTCGCATATGCTCCGGTGTCTTTATTTCATTTAATCTTCTTTTTGAATTCAGTTGCAGCTAATGTTTTTATTTGAATTGCTTCTCAGTACTCACATATATTTGATACAAGAACTGCAATATTCAATTATAAATCATGTATCATCATTAAATTTACAATAATGTTCTGTTTCTTTTTAATGCCACCGCAATTTATAGATTCAGACTTATTCGAAAATACGGCGGCTAGTCTAAGAGACGAAAAGCAATTCCATAGTACTATTTCATAGTCAAAGACTTGCAAATGTTCAAAGGTTCATTGAGTTGATTTACAAATAAACATTTTCTATATTACTAAGTTTAAAACGAGATTAAACGTTTCTCAACTAATTTTGGGTTACATTAATCTATTGACCTTTATTTTATTATTACTATTATTTTACGCCTCTGCGACGTAGAGGTCATTAGAGGCCAGATGTGATTGGGGACGGGAAGGAATTCAGCCATGGTCTTTTGAAGGAACATCTCGGTATTCGCCTGGAGTGATTAGGAGAAACCATGGAAAACCCAAATCTGGATGCCCGGACGGGGATTCGAACCGCCCGTCCTCCGGAATGCGAGGCCAAAGTGCTAACCGCTCACCCACCACGCTCGGTATGATCGCACACTGATACCAATACAGACTTAATACTCTCAACAGCTAGTTCACACTACGAGAGATTGTGCATACGGTACATTCAATCGAGCCAACGAATAGCATCACGATTTGACCTCCAACATCTAAACAAGCAACCAACTGTTTCCTTCCATACAGAACTTTATGGAACTGTATGGAAATTTCTGTAACAGAGTGTATTGTTAGGGTTAATACAAAAAAAAATGTTTGTGGCCTAAATTTGATCAATCGTTAGTGAAATTAATTTATCCGGTAGTCGGGATATTATCAAAGGCTATGACATTCGCAAGGATTATAATTCGTAGTTAAATATGTTTTCTTGTTGAAAGTAAAAAATAAACACAAATTGCCAAAGGATTCGATATTGCTCTAAACAGTAACGACAGATCCATTTCTCCGTATGCTGTTTCTTCTAGAAATGTTCCTAAATTACTATCATAGTAAGACCGAGCGTGGTGGGTAAACGGTTAACATTCTGGCCTCCAGATTTGGGTTTTCCGTGGTTTCCCCAAATCACAACAGGCGAATGCCGGGATGCTTCCTTCAGAAAGGCCATGACCGAATTCATTCCCGTTCCTTGTCCCCAGTCCTATCCCACCTCTAATGACCTTAGCCGTCGACGAGGCGTAAAGCCGTAAATATATATGTTTATATATATATATCAAAGTAGCTCGTTACAACAATTAAATATGGCAGTAGTAAACGAGAGATTTTAAGAGGTCCAAAAACCAGTAACTACATAATGTCATAAAAAATATTATTATTGGAGAAGTAGTCATGTTGACAAATATATACCATCAACATTACTTTGAAATCTGTTAGGTTTGTATGAAATTGTTCTTAAGGAAGTAAATGTCTGCAACTATATGCAATCTCAAAAAGTTGACAGACGTAACGGGACCTCATCATTGTTTTAAGTAATATTTGGCACGATAATCCCTACTTCGTCGTTTGTTTTTGACTATGTGACACTAATATCCCGGTAGTCTTTAATGAAAAACTGGTTTTGAAGTGTATACACTGCTGTCAGCAAATCCTGTTATCAGAAACTGAGATTCGTTTGAAAACTGTTAGTCTGCAACATTCGCATGGCGAGTAAAATAAGTTTCTTTGCCATGTTAAAAATTCTTTAAGATAAAAGCAGTGTAACAGAACTAAGCCTTCTGCTTTTGAGAATCATGTAACCCATATGTGTTAAGGCCCATTCACACTAGCGGTCAGGTCAGCTCAGCTCACAATCCAGGGTAGCATTCACACTAGCGGTCAGCTCAGCTCACGTCAGGCCAGATCAAGTCGTAGACGAGGGCATTTCATTGCAGTTGTTCATAGTTAACAATGCCGTTTTCTAACCCAACGTCAATTAAATAGCAATGATTTTGGATCAAGAGCCTAAAAATATCTCAAGATCAAAAAGAGGATGGTTCTGAGTGTATCCAGAGTTTCAAGCGCAAGCAGATAAAGAGAAATAAGAATGCTAACTACTGATTATGATATGAGGGACGAGTTGTGCGAAATGCTTTTGATATTTTAGGGCTCAAAGATTTCGAATTTATTTTAGAAAAATTAATTCTGCTCCAGGATTAATTTTAGCAACATGTATTTTGCACAATTATTTACGGAAGGATAAAATTTCATGCCATGTAGAAAGTGAATTTCAGGATGAGAGAGAAACCATACTTTACAAATATTATTTGTTTGTGTGCTAACGCTGGTACAGAAGCATTTGGTTCAAAAAATATATTCACAATATTTTTTTAAAAAATTCGTAAACGGGATCTGTATTGTACTAAAATGTCTAATAATATTTGAATTTATATTAAAGTTTGCCGACTTTATAATAAACAGAAATAACATACCGTTAAAACAGTTACTTTTGATTTATTACTCTTTATTTATTGCTTACGAGCATAGTTTTCAGACGATCGCCGCCCATTTGATCTGACCTGACCTGACCGTTGCTCGTTCACACTAGCGGTCAGCTCAGCTCAGCTCAGCTCAGGTCTTGACCGTTGTTGATCTTCAGTTTGACCTGCCTTGCCCTGATCTGCGGGGATCGCGTAGTGTGAATGCTCCCATTGGATTACGTGTATAGCGATTTTTGACCTAAGGTGAGCTGAGCTGACCGCTAGTGTGAATTGGTCTATACTACCACACAAACTTTAAGAAGATGTCAACTTTTTACATAGCTAGATAATATTAGTGATGCAACAGAACTTCTGGAATGCTTGGCATTTTCTATTCTAGACAGAAACAATTGTAACTCTGTTTTCGATTCAGACAGGAAACTTACTTGCATGTAACCATTTACGAGTTCTTGTAATTTTTCACGAGGTTAAACTTAATGAAAACTTCTTTTTTGTTGATTAATGAAAAAAATTATAATCACTTCCATTGTTGTCCATTTGTCTTAAATGAGTAGTATTTTTCTTTATAACAAACTAGGTTTTATTAATTTCAAAGCAAAAAGTTTCTGTCATCTCTTATACTATAACAAATTAATTTACTATTTAAAAAGATTATCAATAGTAACATAGATTATTCTTTTCCTTGTCAACAATCTGCTTAGTACTACTTGTAGTTACAGTTTTTGAAAAGCTTAAAAGGGACTGACTATTAAAATATGCGAATTGATATAAATGGTTATTTTAACCTGTGTGGGAACAAATTTTATCTGCTGACTGTGATAGGCCACATAAGAGAAAGTCGGTAATCTCTAGGCTTTGATTCTACTTGTGTTCAACACAACATTCTGCATAAACGTTACTTATATAGTTTCAGGGGTGTAAGGGCTTGGGAGAGACTAAATTTGCCTCCTTCAACCTAATGTCAACCTCTCTTTCACGTGGTGCACCCCGCTTGCATGGATGAGGCTCTGGCAACTGAGCGAATCCGATATAAGGAGTAACGTACTGCTTGCCAACGGCCTCCTGAAAGGAGTGTGGAGGAGCTGGAGAGGTCCAAGGCAACCTCTTGCCCTTGGGGTTGGAAACGGACCCTAAGGGCGGATGAATCAAAAATGATCAACAGCATGGGGGTGCAGAAGGCAACGGGAAACCACTTCAGTAAAGACCCAAAGGGTATCCCGATGTCATCTTCTCAAATTTCCTGCAGAATGATTGCTTCTTCCAGGGTAAACTATTTCGGAGGTAAAATAGTCCCCTAATAGGATCTCCGCGTGAGGACTGCTCATGGAGGAATGGATAGAAACATTCTACGAGTCGGAGCCTGGAATGTTAGAATTTTGAATAGGAGATACACTTTAGAAAACTTAAAAAGGATGATGGAACCACTTAAGTTAGATATTGTCGGGGTTAGTAAGTTTAAGTGGGAGAATATGTAAGGTTTCTGGTCTGGGGAACACAAAATAATTAACACAAAATTTCTCGGTGGAGTTACTGGTATAGGATTTGTAATGAAAAAGAGAGTAGTGAAGTGGGTTAGTTATTATCAATAGTTTAGGGACAGGATTATTCTGATGAGGGTAAAAAACAAGTCTGCTCCAACCACGATAGTGTGTATGGAAACGTCACAGGAAGATGATAAAGGAATAGCGAAAATATAAGAAAAAATTCAAGAATTAATCCAGTATGTGAAGGAAGAAGAAAATCTAATAATTATGGGTGATTGGAATGCGGTAGTTATTTAAAGGATACGTATGCAAAGTTCCATCAAACTCGAATAAAAACTGTGTGTTTGCATGAACAACGTTGGAAGTAAAAGAAGAAAGGGATAGTTTTTTGCTAACCAAGTGTTTCATTTAAAGTTCATGTGTGCAAAGTTCCATCGATATCGGATAAAAAAGTTTGTTTGTACAAAGAATGATAGAAAAAATTAGCGGTATATAGGGGAAGATGTGTAGGATTTATTTTTTTATTTTTTATTTTTGGTCAGAAACCTTCGCAGGCGAGCACACAATAACTCACCAAAGTTTCATCGGATGAATGGTATAGGAACGCGTAGGAGACTAACAAACAAACATATTGAATGACGTGGAATCCCAACCACGGCGTAGCTCATATAATGAAATAGAACTGTTAAATATTACTGCTCCATACAGGATTTGAACTCTCGACAGTAGATAGAAACTTTCAAGAGCAAGCGTCTTGAGCACTAAGCTACCAGATAGCTTTGTTTAGAAGCATAATATCAAAATCGGATAAAAACTGTGGGTTTTGTATAAAAAATGTTAAGTAAATTAAGGACAAGGGCGGTAGGGGAAAAAGAGGTTAGGTATTTTCAAACTAAAAGTAAACAGTACTTTTCTATTTATTTTAAAGTTCCATCAAAATCGGATAAAACTGTGTGTCTGTGTGAAGAACATTTGCCAAAATTAAGGGAGGAGGATAAAGGAAAACAGGAGTTAAATTTTAAACCACATGTAGACAGTGTTTTTCTCTTTGTTTTGGATTATATGTATGAAAAATTTCATCGAAATCAGACAAAAACTGTGGGTTTGTACAAAGAATATAGAGGGGTGAGTAGGGGGTGAAGGGTTTGTTGGATTTTTTTTTTTTTTTTTTTGCCAGAAACCTTCGCAGGCCTACACACAGTAACTAACCAAAGATTCATCGTAATCAGGTGAACAAACCAACAAACATCAAACAAACAAACAACTATTCCTTTTTATTTATTAGACTTGATAGCAAAGCATGGACCAGAGAGAAGGAAGATTAAATCATTTGAAATGTGGTTCTATAGAAGGATGCTGTAAGTGTACATATAAAGTACGAGATGAACGTGTTTTGGAATTCATGAGGGAGGAAAGGAGATTGTGGAAGAGTCTTATAGAAAGAAGACTTTTTAAGACATGCGGAATTTGTTAATTTGTTTGTGGAAGGAACAGTCGAAGGTAAGAACTGCAGAGGTAGACAAAGAATATAATATATGAAGTAGATAATTGAAGATGTAGGTTGCAAGGAGTAATTTGAGATGAAGAGGTTAGCGCAAGGTAGGAGGAGCTGGAGGATTGCATCAAACCCGTCGAGAGACTGATGACAGCAATAAAATATAGTTTCAGAGTCTGATTTTTGAGCATCAAATTTCGATATGTACTTTCAGTTTGATTATTAGTGTGTTTCTCAGACCGTTACAGCCAGTTTAGCTGCGCGCGTTACTATTGCTGACGGGGAGGTACGTCGGGGAAAGGGTCAAACAATGCGCCGTCCAGTTTGCAAGTTTCCCGTAATCACTTGCAATTCCAACATACAAAATACAACTTACAGTAAAACTCTCCCACTAGGTAGGACCAGTTTCACAAAAACTCTCGCTCGGAGTTAAACTTTAGGGGTTCCCCACCAAGAAAATTTGATTGTTCAGTAACTCTGAAAGAACAATTTGTTATTAATCGTATTCGTACTTCTTTTGATACGACCTACTGCTTTCATAGATATTCTAAGAAAATACTGAGTTTAAGCTGTCCGAATAAACGAGTAATATGGCAGAACAGTAGAGTCCCGTGTCGCTCATTTCACACACATGATTGACGTCGTACCTGCAGGAAGGAAACACGACACCGGAGCAATGAAAGTTACCCACTGGGCGGCAATTTGACCGTTGACAGGAAGCAATTGGGTGTATACGAGGGGGAAGGAAAACCTCGCGGCAGAATTGCCGTTGGCGAAAGATATGCAGCAGCACTCCGTTACTACAGTTGCCGTAATTTTGCCGCTGCCGTCTAGACAAAGGTGTATGTGGCCAAAAAGTTTTTTTAAACACTCAGAGCATTTTTAACGCTTGTACGTGTTCAGTCTGAATTAGATTAAATTTTTTTATTGAAAACAGTACAAAATCGTAATGACTGAAATATTGATAGATAACGATCTGCTAATATTGTTGCTAGAAGCCAGACCAGTTTTATGCGAAAAACGTTAGATACTTTTAAAGATCGGGAAACTAACATGAACGTTTGGAAAGTTGTTTCTCTTGAAAATATAAGCCAGTTTTGCGAACTGTAAGATGAAGGAAAAAAATAAATTTCTTTGGCAAGTAAAATTTTTTCAGTTCCAATTAGAACTTAGAAATTGGTGAATTAAAGTTTTTGATAAATTTTTATATTTAATATTTTACAACTGTTAGTTTTATATCTTAGACATATGCCATGGAACTATTCTAAAACTAGACAAAAAATATTGCACACGATGTTCCCTGTTTGAGTTCAGACCTTCTCTTGTTGTTGCAGCCCTGTGATTGACACTGGATCCTTGCCCAAATACCCGCATCTGTCTCTAACAATATATTCCGCTCCAAACGCTGCTTTCTTTGGTTGATTTTATCGATCCAAATAGGCCGATTTTTTCTTCCACATTTCTCCGGTGACGTAATAGCCGTAAAGCGAGGACTTTTTCTGGTTAATTTATCTAATATATAAAGATGAATGCTTTTTTGTTTGTTCCTCTTCTATGCGTTCCTATACGAGTCATCAGATTGCGATGAAACTTTGGTGAGTTATTGTGTGTGTGCCTGGGAAGGTTTCTGACCAAAAAATGTCGAAGAAACCAACTCCCATATCCCTTACACACCCCTCAATTTTTTCAAATGATTTTGTATAAATTACAGTTTTTTTACCGATTTTGATAGAATTTTGAGCACATGTAATTTGAAACAAACAAAAAGAATACCACAATTTTTATCCGTTTCTGATACTATTTAACATGCGTATTGTTGACGACAAGTTGGTCTGGTAGCTCAGTGGTTAAAGCGTTTGCTTCCTAATCGTTGTGACTGCGGTCACGGATTCATATCCCAGTGGGAGCAGGAATTTTTTAGAGTGGTGTTTGATTATTTGAGCTATGCCGGGACGTTCCGTGAACCGGATTCCACATTAAACCCAGAAGAAAGAAACTAGCCGTCCTGCCTCTGACTTACAGCTTAGTACACCTCCTTTGGGAGAATTCAGTCAACCTTCGGGTTGTGGACTAAGTAAGCATTTTACTTTAAAACAAAGATAAAAATACTGTCTATTTGGTTTGTAAAAACTGAACCATTTTATCCCACTCCCCTCCATTTTTGGCAATTTTATTTACATAAACCCACAGCTTTTTTCCGATATCGACGTAACTTTGGACAAGTATACTTTAATCTGCATTTGCTTTGATCTGCATTTGCTTTGAAAAATCTAACTCCTCTTCTCTTTTATCTCCACCACTTAATTTATGGCAACATTCGTTTTACAAATCCACCGTTTTTATCTAATTTTGATGGTACGTAGGACACATAAGTAATAAAACAGAGTGCTGCGGTAGCACAATGGTGAAGGCACTTGCTTGCGGGATACGTTCCCAGGTTGAAATCCCGATGGAAGCATGAACTTCGATCATATGAACTTTTCCAGATCTGTAGTTCAGATTTCACGTAGAAATGAACTGGTCGTCCTGCCTCTGACACAGTAGTATTCAACCAACCTAAGGGCTGTGTACTGTGTAGTTTTTCGCTTTAAAATAAACAGAAAAGCTCTCTCTACATTTGGTTTACAAAATCCTACCCCTCTACTCCTTTACACCACCCTCTTAATTTATGGCAATATTATTGAAACTAGCACACTGTTTTTACTCAGAACTCTGCATAAGTATACATTAAAACAAATAGAAAAATTCTGTTTACTGTTGTTCTACCAAATCCTAACCCCTCTCCTCCTTTACCACCTTCAATTTTTTCCAACGTTTTTTTCATGCAAAGCCACAGTTTCTATCCGATTTTGATAGTACTTAGCATACTATGCTTCAAACAGAGTGGTCTGGTAGCTCAGTGGTTAAGGCTCTTGCTTTCAACATTTTTTTGGTCCAATTTGGGTTTCAAATTTCGGTAGAAGAAGGCATTTTTAAGAGCTGTATATGATCAGTGGCTTAGTATGCCCCTTTTGGCAGTAGCCAACTAACTTTCTAGTCGTTGACTGACTTAGTTTTTTTAGTTTAAAGCAAAGGGAAAAACACTGTGTATATTTGGTTTGCAAAAATCCGACTTTTCGCTCCCTTTACCCTCCGTAATTTTTGCTAACGGTTTTTACACAAGCACACAGTTTGTATGTGATGTAACTTTGCATACTTTGAAGCAAAGAGAAAAATGCTGTCTACGTTTGTCTCACAAAAACTCCTAAGCACAAGTTATATTTGGAAATATTAAGAAGGAACTTTGCGTACATATGGTTTAAAATGAGTGATAAATGATATTTGTATTTAGTTTACTAAACTGCACCCATTTTTCACTTCACCTCTCTTAATCTGATTTACACAAGCAACTTTTCAGGTTTTGTTTTTTGTGTCGGTAGGAAACCTGCCAAAATGGATGATGATGGAGAATCCTAACTAGAATCCGATTAAAGGGGATAAAACATCAGAACTTTCATATCCACCTGCTAGCAATATTCTGTTTTTGCAGAAGTCGAAAGACCAAAAATATGTTATACACCAAAGCACTGGAATAAAATTTTTCAATTTTATTTTAATGCATAAAAATAAATCCTTCATTTATTTTGTACATGTTAATGCATATGCGTATCCACTTAAGAAAGAAAAAGAGGCATTGCAACGCATGCCGGGTAAAGCTACTAAACTACATATATCCTAACTATGAAGTGTAAAACGAGTTTAGCTTACGCAGCCGTAGCAGCAGTAGCCGACTTTTGTGTGTGATTTGAATTGTGCTAATTTTTGTCGTTATCTTTGAATATTTCCTGTTTAGGTAGTGATCCAGTCAGTTGAGCTTTAGAAGCCGTAGCATCAGTCACTTAATTTTGTGATTAATTTGTTTCTGGCTCTGTTTTGGTTGTTTCAGGGACATGGTTTCTGCAATGTGTTACAGTAGGCGTCAGGTTCTCGAAGAGATTCGTACTACGCTGGCATCTCTTTCGGCACAGGTGTGGAGCATCTTAGACGAGGAGCGGCAGTGCATCGAAGAATTGCCGGAGGTTAGTGATGTAGAACCGGCTGGTGAGGATTGTCAGGTAACTGTTGCAGGGAACGTCTGGCACCGTGTGGATAGGAGAAAGGCATCAAAATTCCAAAGTAACCGAAGGGAAAATTATATCTTGCCCCTACATAATTCGTTTTCAGTTTTGCAGGAGGTTGAAGATCTTAGTGCGAATGGCCAACAAGCACAGCAGGGAAGATTTAGTCGCAGACACCGAGTGATACCAGGGAAAGGTTTACTTATCATTGGAAGCTCCAACGTCCGACGTCTGGAGAAACCCTTACAAGACCTAGCTGAGAAGAATGTTGCAGACCCTCATACTGATGTTCATTCTGTTTGTCTTCCAGGAGCAACCATGCCACGTGTCATGGAGGCCATTCCAAAAGCGATTAGATAATCGAACTGCCGTCAGTTAAGGGTAGCTGCGCACGGCGGTACTAACGACTCGTGTCATGTCTCTCTTTCAGATATAGTGAAATATATGGACAAGTTGGGCCACAAGGCGTATGAATCAGCGCGTGAGAATTCGGTAACGTTGCAGTTTTCAATTTGTAGTGTCGTGCCGCGCATCGATTGTGGGGAAGCCGTATGGTGGAAGATTTATAATTTGAATTGTAGTTTACAGGAGCTGTGTCGCAAAAACAACTGGGGCTTTGTAGACCTTCGACTGATGATAGCTGCCAGCTGGGACGCATTTGACAGGTCGGGCGTCCACTACACACCGAGAATGGCGACCAAGGTGGCTGCTAAAATATGGAACCCTCTTGATGTGAATTATTTTTTAGGAACACCGTGAGGCCCGAGGATCCTTCAGTTCAACGAAGAAGACGCGTCGGTAACCTAGATTTTGGTTCTGGAAGTGACGGCGCAAATAAATCGAAATTTGCAGCTCCAAATCCTTCACCCGATTCCTTTCGGAATGCGAATTTAGATTCTTCAGATACCAATATTAAGCCGCTAGGGATAATGATCCTTATGTGGCGGAGTATTAGAGGGAAAGTAGCCTGGTTGAGCGATTTTTTATTTCTCTTCCCGTCAGCCACTGGCATCTGGGTTCGCGGTGGATCACAGGTCGGTTGGCGTGATTCAGAATTCCACCGGCCTGAGCGGTAGTGGCGGTTACCTACGGTTACGTTCCCTGCGGGAAGACACTATTTACACGTGGCTTTCCCCAAAATAGACTTTCCACCGTCTATAGCCGATTTCCACGCTACACTTGCGACTAACGTTGTCGATATAATACTAGGAACCGCGAAGTATTTGCTCCTCAATTCAATGTTTTGCGGAAAGACAGAACTACCTCAATGGGCGGAGGAGTGTTCGCGGCCGTTAATAAAACCGTCAATTGCTCCGTAGTAAATGAAACGGAACATTTTTGCGAATTAATATGGTTGAAGGTAAAAATTTTCAGAAGTTTAAAGTTCATAATACGATCATTTTACCGACCTCCGGATTCTGGATTAGATAACACGGAGTATTTTAGACAGTCACTTAATAGTATTTCACAAAAATTTCAGGGACATACATTGATCATGGGAGGCGATTTTAATATTCCCTCAGGTAACATTTACGTTCAAGTCATGCGGAAGAGATAGGTTAATAACCGAAACGTTCCTGGAATCATTCGTGGAAAATTCTCTTGAACAGATGGTCGAAGAGCCAACGCCGAGCGTCAAAGAATCCTCGTCCATTTTGGATTTTTTTCTTACAAACAATCCGGATATTGTAGATACAGTTTTTATAGAAGACGGTATAAGTGATCACAAAAAGGCGGTTGTGGTAACTTTGAAATCTAGGCTGAATTTGAAGCACGATAAAGACAAACTTGTATATTGTTTCGGTAAGGTAAATGATGCATTTATGGTCGATCATTTGGCGAAAAATTTTGAAACTTTAGTTTGATTTAAAAAAAAAAAATGGACCGGCTTAAATCAATTTGTTCCCAAGAAGTTTATTAAGGTTAATAAGAACTTTACCTTGTTCTATAGGGAAGTGAAACGTTTGCTCAGGAGGCAAAGGCGTTTACATGCCACGGTAAAGAAATCGGGGGACTCGTCTAATCGCGCTAAATTAGTCCAGTTGCGAGCGGAAGTGCGTAAGGCAATGCGTGATGCGTTTAAAGAATTCCAAGTCAGAAATTTATCCAAAGATCTGATAACTAATCCAAAAAAGTTCTGGTCATATGTCAAATTAAGAAGTGGCTCTCGTAAGGTCATGCCGTCGTTGATTAAGGAAAATGGGGAATTATCAGAAACTAGCGTAGAGAAAGCAGAAATTTTGAATAATGTATTTAAAAAAGCTTTCACGACAGAAAACTCGGAGGAGGTTCCGATATTTAACAATCGTACCAACAAAATTATGAATGGTCTCATTCTCGATGTCGAGTAAATAACTAAACTGCTTATGAATGTAAATCCCAATAAGGCTCCAAGACCAGACGGTATTCCTACAAGATTCTACTCTAGGTACGCAAAGCAAATTGCACCGAATTTGATTAAATTATATACCACCTCCTTGGATCAAGGAAAAATACCAGCCGAATGGAAGACCGCCATCGTAAGTCCAGTGTTTAAAAATGGAAATGTTAATGATCCTCAAAATTATAGACCGATCTCGTTAACCTCAATATTTTGCATGATTTTAGAACACATCATCTATTCAAATGTCATGCGGTTTTTGTATGAAGGTGAGCTTTTAAACCCAAACCAACATGCATTCAGAAAAGGCCGATGCTGCGAAACCCAACTTGCTCTTTTAATTCACGACTTGAGCCGTATTATAGATGAGCAATCTCAGGTTGGTTTAGTTCTATTAGACTTTAAAAAAGCTTTCGGCACTGTGCCTCACACTAGGTTACTTAGGAAACTTCGTGGTTACGGCATATCTAGACAAATATGCGACTGGGTTGCAGACTTTCTGCAGGGCAGAACACAGTGTGTAGTGCTCGACGGTGAGAGTTCATCACTTACTGAAGTGAGGTCCGGGGTTCCCCAGGGAAGCGTGATAGGGCCACTGTTGTTTCTCATATACATTAATGATTTATGTGACATAATAAGTGGGATGAAAGATTATTTGCCGATGATGCTATTATTTATCGCGAAATCACAACCCAGGACGACTGTGCTTTGTTACAAGACTATGTTATGAAAATAATTTCGTGGTGTAAAGATTGGCAGTTGGAGTTAAACGCTAAAAAGTGCCAAGTTATACGTGTAAGTAAAAACGTGACACTATTTAGCTTTGAATATACAATTAATGGTACTGCCTTTAGAACGGTAGATTCCGCTAAATACCTAGGGATAACAATTCGTTATAATGTGTCGTGGAATGAGCATATCGAGAATGTAACTGGGAAAGCAAATCGTATGCTTCGATTTCTATTCCGTAATTTAAAAATATGCACTTCGGAAGTTAAATCGATTGCATACAAGTCACTAGTGTGGCCTCACTTAGAATATTGTTGCTCTGTATGCGGTCCCCATCAAGAGGGATAAATGGAGGCATTAGAAAGGTCCAAAGAAGAGCCGCCCGATTCGTGACAGATATTTATAGTTGGAGTGAAAGCGTAAGTGCAATGTTGGAGTTATGTTGGGAAGACTTGGAGCACCGATGGCGTTGCTCTCGACAGAAGCTAATAGAAAAATTCTCGACTGACGTATTTCGAAATGACAGTAAACAAATATTGCTACCAGCAACATTCATATCTCGGAATGACCGCGAAAATAAGATAAGAGAAATCAGGGCCAGAACCGACTCATTTTTTTCCACGCGTGATCAGGGAGTGGAATAGAAAGGATTTACCGGGCGACTAAACATAAAATCCGACAGGAGTAGCCTTCGATAAAGCTCTCCGGCCATCCTGATCTGGGTTTTCCATGGTTTCCCCAGATCGCTCCATGCGAATGCAGGGATGGTTCCTCACAATAGCCCATGGGCGCCTCCTGCCATATCCCGTATATCCCTTCCAAACCATTACCTTCCCGGGATAGGTGCAATGCACCCTCCGCCACAAACTTTTAGTGAATCGCGGAGTAATAGTAATAGTAGTAATAGTAATACAATTAAATAAGGATAGTGTTCCCGTTTTCCCACGCCGTGTCGAGTTGCTGATGGAATCATTACGGATAGATACTGCAGGTATCATAAAGCAATTAGAGCTCCTGAAGTGGGTAAAGCACTGGGCCCAGATGGAATTCCAGTAAGAATATTTTCAGAATATGCGGCGGAAAGCGGCCCATTTCTGTCTGATATATTCAGTAAATCATTAGAAGAGCCAAAAGTACCTTCAGACTGGAAAATCACGCAAGTAACTCCGATTTTCAAGAAAGGTGATCGAAGTGATCCTGGAAACTATCGTCCAATATCTATAACATCTGTTTGGAGTAGAGTTATGGAGCATATTATATGCTCGAACATTATGAAATTTCTAGACGATAATAATTTGCTTACAACAAATCAACACGGATTTCGGAAGAAAAGATCATGTGAAACACAGCTGGCCCTATTTACACACGACGTAATGAAAGTTATTGATGCAGGTTCACAAGTAGATGCCATTTTTTTAGATTTTCAGAAAGCCTATGACTCTGTGCCACACAACCGCCTTTTAGCGAAGCTACGAGCGTACGGTATATCGGATCAGCTTTGTGAATGGATAGAGGATTTTCTAACTGGTCGGTCGCAGTATGTCGTCGTTGAAGGAGAAAGTCCTTCTAGTCTAGATGTTACATCGGGGGTAACTCAAGGAAGTGTAATAGGACCACTTCTTTTTTTAATTTTTATAAACGATCTCGGAGACAAAGTGAAAAGCCCTTTTAGATTGTTTGCTGATGATGCGGTTATTTATAGGAAAGTAAGGAATTTGGCCGATTGCTTAGAAATTCAGCGTGATCTGGATATTATTTTGGCATGGTGCGCTGAGTGGAAACTTACGCTAAATTGTAAAAAGTGCAAGACAATGAGCATAACTAACAAAAAGAATCCAATTGTTCAGAAATACGAGTTAAACAATTCAGTTATTGATATGGTCGATCTATGAAATATTTGGGAGTAACAGTACAAAGGAACATGAAATGGGACTTACACATTAATTCGTTGGTAGGTAGAGCTAATTCTAGGCTGCGATTCATAGGTCGAATATTGAAAAATTGTAATGAACAAACAAAGGAGATAGCGTACAAATCTCTTGTGCGTCCACATTTGGACTATTGTTGTGCCATTTGGGATCCGTTTCGTAAGGGGTTGATCGAAAGTATAGAGAAAGTACAGAGAAGAGCCGCTCGATTCGTGACCGCTTGCTACAGTCCTTATGAAAGCGTCACAGAACTGATTAGTAGACTAGGCTGGGAGTCTCTGGTAGATAGACGACGCACGTTTCGTTTAAACTTATTGATAAACATGCGTACTCCCACTTTCACTCACGAGTGTAGTGAAATACTTCGTCCACCAACCTATTTGAGCCGGAATGACAGGATAGATAAGATTAGAGAAATAAGGTGCCGCAATGATTCTTATATGAATTATTTTTTCCCTCGTACCATTAGGGATTGGAATGCACAACAAAGAGATTAGCTTTGGTGCTGAGCACCCTCTGCCACCCACAATTTTGTGAATTGCAGAGTATATATGTAGATGTAGATGTAGATTAAATTAAGATCCCACTTCTCGAAGTAACTCAAATAAGCAAAAACAATGTACTGTCGATAATCATACGAACAAGCAATCTCCTTATAGTAGCTTTTACCGCTGAGTGTGTAAACAAGTCAAATTGTGTAGTCGGCACCGGCCATATTACCTGCCCACTGTATTACCAGACACGAGACAGGTTGCCGTCCCTGATATTTTTCTGTTTGTGGTGTTGTTTACCGTATCAAATACATAATACCTTCTTGTAGAATATACCAGAACCTATCAAATACAAAGGGCACTTTCGAAATAGACACACGATATATTAGTGTGTCAACACCGAGTGTGGTGGTGTAACGGTTAGCGTTCTGGCCTCGCATTCGGGAGGACGGTGGTTCGAATCCCCGTCCGGGCTTGCAGAATTGGGTTTTCCATGGTTTCCCAAATCATTGCAGGCAAATGCCGCGATGCTTCCTTCAAAAGTCCATGGCCGAATTCCTTCCCATTCCTTGCCCCCATTCTTTCCCGTCTCTAAAGACCTCACTGTTAAGAGACGTTAAGCAGTTAAAAAAAAATGTGTCAACACTGCTTAGTTGTTATGCGTGATTTGCTGTGCTAAGTGCTACAGGATTGTTTCTACATTCTTTTGTTTTTATGATGCATGATCAAAAGATTCATGTCTCTTGAGCAGCATGTAGTAAAAATTTTGGACGAATTGCGCACAAATTTGAAAAATGATATACTTTCGAACCTACAGGTGGCATACATTCTTCTGTGAAAGTCAAACTGTAATTTCTAACTTCACTCACCTATGGAGTTCTAGAACGAGCATCACACCAAAGCGCTGCGAATAACTACTCGTGAAATTAGTGAAGCAACTGGAATAAATTATAAAAGCATGCAGGAAGTGATTAAAAAGGTGTTACATTTACGAAAAATGGCTCCATAAAATGATGAATCCAAATCAGAAGGTTTACGGACAGAGGTCACGCAGAAACTTTTAGAACACATAAACTCGGCACACCCATTTTGATTGGTAATCAGACAAATGATGACTTATGAGTACAATTCTATGTACTTCGGAAACGAATATGGTATGTCAAGTATGAAATGGAGCTGGTGGAGACAAAAATCCGTTTCTCCCCTGGGAAGGTGCTTTGCATGGGCAGTTCTAGCTGTAGTAATACTGTAACCTGTCGCAACCTACTAATCAAGAATATATTAATAAAAAAAATTAGTGTAGTCAAAGAAAAATAAATATTTAAAAATGCAACATTATCTAATATACAGTAACCTATTATAGCTAGAGGAAATATTGAAAACCAGTTGTTGGCAGCATCAATGAACTATTCTGCCGTCCCGGTGACAGATACCAGACAGAAAATCGCGCATGAGCACTGGAAGCTTTGCGGAAATTGGGGGAGTAGCGAGTTGTGACAACTCCGTTCTGTCTCAGCGTGGAGCTCGAAAAAGTCAGTAACACTGACGGTAGAGCGCAGCAGCAGCTGCGATTTTTGTCACATTTAACTACATCCACTAGAATTGTTGATGCGAGGAGATAATGTTGTTTCTATTTCTTAGTTCCTTGGAAGGAGTATTACACAAGTTTATGAATGCACGTAGCAGAAAACGACTCTCAAATGAAATGTGTTCCACTGTCGGAAACGATATGCCACTGCCGTCGTGGTCACTGAAGCCAGTGGCTGTGCCATGTAAGCAGTGCCGGATTAAGAAAGTACGAGGCCTTATGTTCTTGAAAAAAAAATCTAATTACGAAGAAAAGGTGTCATAGATAACTAATTGAATAGATCATATTTTTTATTTAATTAAACAAACGAATTTTACAATTTACGATTTTTTGAAAATTATTTTTATTTATCTTACACTACAAACACATACAAATAATGTAGTGAAAAAAGAACTAGAAAAGTGACATTGCGAAAGAAGAAATGTACAGACAGTAGTGTAGTCTACATGTATAGGAACTCTGTTTTGTATTATTTTTATGGTGTATTAATCGAATAAATAATATTAAAAAAAGCGTCTTTCATTTCTGAAGAACCCTAAAATTTTTACTAACTCGCATTGAAGACACGTCGGAGTAAAATTTTGGGTAGGAGAGATTTGTGTTGTTGGAAGCTGAGTGGTTAATAACATGGTTAAAAGTAGCAAACAAAATCTGGAGCCACCTTGATGTTGGTGAATGAATGCGTAAACAAACCAGAGCTACAAACCTCTAATTGAACCTCACATTTATACAAAGATCTCCTGTAAATGTTTTGGACTAATTATTATCAACAATCCATACCGGATATCAGAAGAGACTAGTTACATCTCTCGAGATCTTACCAAACCTAACCAAGCAGGGTGGCGGGGCTACTTCACATGCTGGCACGGAAATCAGCGGGTCCCTCAACATCACAGGAGGTGCCTTCCAACCACCCAAACACCTAAATGAGGAGCACCGCCTACCTACATATGACTCGTCGCACTAGAAGGTTGCAGAACAATGATATTGTAAACAATACACTTAAAATGTACCTAAGATTTCTTACCTTAAACAATAGCAGAGGCTAAAATGACTGTAATAAGGTTCAGAGAATTACAGTGGGTATGCATCACATATACGCTTACCAAGGATTTCCTGCAGGAAGAAAGCAAGAAACTGAAAAAGAAGTTCAAATTAAACTTGGGTTCAGGTATATAGCAAAGGTAACATCTGTTAAGGCCATCAGAAGAGTCTTTCTACTCTTTATATATATATATATATATATATAAAAAATTAAAAAAAAACTTTCAAACTCCTTCATTTATTGGAGAGAGTGAAGAGGTAATGTCCCAGAGAAGTGAGTTAATATGGTGAAAAACTTTTGTGAAGCCATTGCTTGAATATGGTGGTGCACCATGAGACGCAATTTGGGTATTAAATACAGGAGTTGGATGATATGCAAAGTAGGGCTGCTAAATTTATCTCTGAAAAATACTTCAGAACACAATCCGTATCTATTTTTTGTGCTAATGGTTTGAGAGAGACTATATTAGTCTCTTCCAACCAAATCTCAACCTCACTTTCACGTGGTGGAGAGGTCGGGGATACTCTGTTTCCCTTGGATTTGCAAACCATCCCTAACGGCGGATGAATCAGAAATGATTAACGACATGGGGATGCAGAAGGCAACGGGAAGCCAATGCATTAAAGACCCAAAGTGAAATCCGATGCCATGCAATCCCTCTCAAAATACATGCAGAATGATGGTTTCTTCCAGAGTAAAATTTTTCCAGAGGAAAAATAGTCCCCTAATCGAATATCCGGGTGGAGCCTGTTTTTGAAGGTGTCACCAGGAATGAATAAAAACTTTCTGGCAATAGGAGCGTGGAATATTAGATGTGTAAACAGGGTAATTAGATTGTAAAACTTAAATAGGGAAATGGAACGAATCAAGTTATATGTCGTGGGAATTAGTGAGATTAAGTGGAATGACAGGATTTCTGGTCAGGTGAAGAAATAATAACGAGAAGCTGTCAGTAGACTTAGTCGTGTGAGGTTTGTGATGAACAACAGAGTAGGGATACGGGAGAGATATTACAAACAATTTAGTGACAGGATTATTTAGATGATAGTCGATGGTCTCCAACAACGTTAGTTCAGGAAGATGATGAATAAATACAGAATTAATGATGAAATTAAAGAATTAATCCAATATGTGAAGGGAAAGGAAAATCTAATAATTAAGGGAGACTGGAATGCGATAGTGGGAGAAGGAAAAGAGGGGAATATTGTATAAAGTTTTAGTCTAGTTTGTTAGAAATTTGTGAAAAATATAAACTCATTATGGCGAACACGCTAATTAAGAATCATATAAACATGGAAACGTACAGAAAATACAGGTAGGTATCAGCTAGACCATATCATGGTCAAACAAAGATATAGGAATCAATTGTATACCGTAAAGCATATCCGGGATCAGACATAGGCTCTGACTACAATCTAATAGTTATGAAGTGTAGGTTGAAATACAAGATAATGAAGAAGAAACACAGGCAGAACAGACAAGTGAACAAATTGAAACGATCTAACATGAACAAATAATTTTGTAGAGATAATAGAAATGGATCTAAGAAATGACTGAAATGAGTTCAACTCAGAACGAGTAGAATACACTGAAGAGAGAAACATTCAAAGCTGTTAAAGAAAAATTATGAATGTGACTTTGACTTCTGGATCACACTATTGTGATCATAAAAAAAAAATATATAGATGTTGAATATTATAAGTGATAATGAGTTATAAGCTAGTCACATGGCATATTACTTGACTTAATAGGATCAATGAAAACTGGGTGTACACTTTAATTGAATTTATTAAACGATCAGAATGGTGAAATTTACACAAACATGAAATGTATTTCATTAACATTTGAGCAATTAATCTTTGTTTAATGTTATAGCAATTTGAAACTTCTCAAGGTTCGTTTACAAGGTAGAACTGATTGCATAAGTTTTCATTGCAGAGGGTTTCACCGTTGTCAGCAGGACCTAGGTAAGGAGGCGTTTGGTGACCCGGCTGTCGAGATGTGTTCCACCATCCCTTCTTCTCCTCTCAAGAAAACTCTGTTCTCTTCGCATAGTGATTTGGCGTGTGTCACTCGGCGAATCAGAGCTGTGCCCGGGAAAATACTTGCACAGGTAGGTTCAACAGATAAACCAAACATCCAAAAGTTTATAATATTGCTGGCGAGCGCCTACAGTGCCCACCACTATTCCAGCGTGTCAATATACTAGGAAGTTTCACCAATCACTTTTTTACGGTCGCCCACCCCATGCTAACATCGTCTGTCTGGTCGTTTCCGAAACGCGCCCAAATGGAAAGCGAACCTTAGCTATTTATGATGGGCAATAAATCCATGGCAATCCCAAGCTGGTAACAGCTGCGAAAACTCAACTGCTGCTGCATTCAATAAACAGGAAATTTTCGAAAATAAAAACAGAGGCCTTCCACTACACTTTTAATAGATTAAACACAAATGTCGGCAGCTGCTGGTAATGATTGCGATAGCTCAACTGGCGAGTTCCGCTCTGGTGCGTTGTGGGTTTCTCAGTATCAATCGGATTTCTCGTTAGTAAAACGCCCACAAATTTATCCTTCATCCTCTATTACCTGAAAGATCATTGTACTGAATTGGAAAATACTTGTGATCCGATAGCTCGTTCCTAGTTGGTCTTGCAAAAGTGGAAATACTTGTTTCTCATTGTTATTACCTAGCAGCAGAAACATTTTCTTCCTGTTTTTGAAGTGAAATCTTCTACAATCGCGTTAGGCGGTGTCTAGACGGGGATAAATCTATGAGTTCGCGACTTCCCGTCGCCGACATCCTATCACGTGTTGCGCGTATGGCATGAGCGTGGGACGCTTCTTGGATGGTTAAAATCTTATGAATTCGCATCACCAGCATGCTGTAACAGTAGTGTATATCTGTATGACGTGTTGTGCTTGGACAGCAGTGAAAGTATAGAGTATACTTGTTTCTAATACATAAAAATGATTTTTTTTGTCAATTTCTTCATACAAACACACAGTTTTTATCCGACTTTAATGGAACTTTGCACACATATACTTTAAAACAAATAGAAAAAAAATACTGTTTACGCTTGATTTACAAAAACCTAAACCCTCTCCTCCTTTCCCACTCACCTTAATTTCTGTCAACGTTGTTCATTCAAACTCTCAGTTTTTAATCCGATTTTGATAGTACTTAGCACAGTTGTACTTCAAAACATGGCGGTCTTGTAGCTCAATGGTTAAGGCGCTTCTTCCCGGAAGTTTGTCTCTCTGGTCGCGTGTTCAAATCTCTTGGTAAGCAGAAATTTTTAGGGGTTGTATTTTATTGTACTGACAACGCAGGGACTTTTCGTGGTTCCGATACCACGTTAAATTGTAGTTTCCTGATGAAAGGAATTGCCCTTCCTGCCTTTGATACAATGGCTTGTTACATCTCCTTTGGGAAGATTCGACCCACCTTCATGTTTTGAACTAAAACATATTTTAGAAATGAAAACCTCTTTAGGCGCGACCGGCGATTTTTGGATGGGTCACCGACATTCTAATGTTAACAGTATATCTGTAGCGGTCTGGTGACTCGGTGGTTAAGATGTCTAATTGGGGAAAGGAAGGTCCTCGGTTCGAATCACTGTCGTGCCCTGGATTTCATAGACCCTTAACCTGACCTTCATCTCTGGCACAGCTTGCTGTGTAATGTGAAGTGCACCAGAAAGCTTCCGTGGTTCGGATTCCACGTTAAACTGTAGGTCCCCTGTACTTAACAGTATTGCCGGGTTATGTTAAGGTGGCTACGACAGGGGTGGAATGCGCAGCCCGTAGAAACCCTGTCACCAGGTCATTACGACCACACGGAACTATTATTATTATACATACATTAATTTTAGTCCTATTTTTTTTTTACTCACAGCTTGATAAACAGGCTTGGAAATTAGTTTTATTTTCATCTCCGCTTACGTGAAGGTATTATTCAACAAAAAATATTATTTTGCTCTAGAAAAAAATCACAACCTCTAACTCTTGTCGGATTTTCCTCAGTAAATTCTCTGGTTTTTCTCCTTCGGTAGCTGATTACAATACGCAAACCACGACTTGCATTTGGCGAGAACGCGTGTATCGTCGTATGTCGATCGCTCTGAAATAAATGTGCTCTTCTGTTACTTTGTTAGCGAAGGATTGCACACGAAAATCAGAGATATTTCTGGAGATGAACTTCTTTCCCTCTTACCGCAGCCGATAATGTTCTGATGCAAGGGACGGTATCGTGAAAACAATGTTTGATACACAGAGTTTCAATTGACAACCCATGAATAGTAAGGACAAATTCTACATTCCATATCTCATGTCAGTGGTAATTTGTTTAGAATCGAATTTTCTTTCGTACGACGTCAGAAGAACCCTCGGGGAAGCGGGTCGCCCTTTTGAATTGTAAGAGGGCTCGACTGGTGTCTGGTTCATGAGAAGAGGTGTACTTGTCAAAGACATTCAACATAGGAAATCTCATGACACCTATAACTGAACCATTTTGAAGGACATGTCAGATAATTAAATAAATTAATTATAATCTACTAAATGCTCCAAGAGCGATTGAAATCAGTGAAGAAAAATAACTCATCTACTAAGAAAGTGTCTAATACTTAGTTTTAGAATCTGAACGGTTATATCGTCGTTAAATAACTCCAGGTCGGCGAGATGTAAACTCTGGTAAAGAAAGATGGAAGGAATGTTTCAATATTTCAGATTCAAACCTAAGTTTTAATTCCTCCCCTGGCCGGACAACATGAAATGGGATCAGAAAAACAAACGGACAGCTTGGCCAATCGTGTTAAAGGTCCGCCATATTGACCTTTTTTATGGCTTTACACTACGACGTTGAGGTCACTATTGGATGTGAGGACAAGGTCGAAGTCACAAGAGCCCGTACACGTCTGGGTACCAGGAATCTGCCATGGCCTATTAAGGAAGCTGTGATTTCATGAAACCAATAAAAACCGAAATCTGGATGACCGGACGGTTATTTGAACCCACCTACTCCGGAGAGTTACAGCTCACCCGGCGGTCTCGGTTTGGATTCGGTGATAAACAACGGACGGGTGCAAACCTTCGATCCTGCTTATTGCCGATCTTAATTACACTAATCACCTAGGCGGACACTGGGAGGGTCCACAAGTTGCTTAAGCATACAAGCTTCTCTTAATGGCCAGAGTGGGAGAAGGGAAATTAACTTCTTTTAAAATCACGTTCAACCACAGAGAAAGTTAAAGCTGAATTACGATAGATTACACTAAATATTAAGTACTGCAACGAATCAGCAAAACGATATAACATAAAACTTTTATACATCCTCACTTTGAACATTGAAATAATTTTCTGTATCAGTGTCTATACGAAGAATACTCTGGCGTTTTCTAACTCGTTATTTGCAAATGTCACTGATTTTTTTATACAGAGGTGGATTTGGTAAAATGAGGCACACACTGGATGTATTTTTCACTCGAATTTGCTGAGTAATACTGATAATCTACTTTTGTCCTGCAGTAAAAGTCTCCTCTCTCCAATGTATTTCGTTCGCAATGACGATACAGGAAATAGCAGGAAATTAATGTGCCGCGCTTTCTTTTCTTTTGGCATTGGAGATTTTAATATCCATGGCATAGTACCTGTATTACTTTGGTGCAAATCCTCATCTGCTATCAATAGTTACTGAATACTTAGCATAATTATCCATATGCGTTCCGTGCGTCAGCACGCAACCACGCTGAAAAAATATTCTACCTAATCTCCTTCCTTTTAATTTCTTTTTGTAACATATTATAGAACCACATTTCTATTATACAGTTCACAAAATATTTGCTTGCCACACTCTAATGTCAAAGGCAAAAATTATTTCACCTTTACTTTTAGCGTCCTCCCTATCATTCATGCCCATATCAGTTTTGTACCACATCGATGACTGGAAATTAACAATTAGTAAAGTATCGCGTTATTAACTTAAGCTTTTTGTGTATTACTAACCAGTTCAGCACGACGTAACTTTTACATCATTTCCACTTCATCAAAATTTGTATTATGAAGCGCATTTTGGCATTAACTATCCAACAACGGATATTATATACTGATTCTACTAGTGACATTTATATAATTTCCCTCAAATTAACTTTTAAGTGTTCATCTAAATTTATAATATGAATAAATGTGCAAAGCAGATGGGGATTCTCACCAAAGCAATACTCTGCCTTGTGTATTTAAATCTCCTTCACCGCAAGGAAAGAAAGTATATATTTTACGATCCAGACGGGTACCATATTTTCTTAATATTATTTGTTTCGTCACTACGATCCAAATACATTGGTAGGAGAAGTGCTAATGACGATTACCGCATTTTACTGAGCAAATTCGATTGGAACGTTCGTACCCTGTGTGCCTAATTACACTAGCTGCTAATCTTTATCACATCGCAATACTCTTGTGAATACTCCACGAAGGCACAAATCGCTGGAGTATTTTATCTATGGTACTGAAATGGCTAGTCTTGTTAGCATGTTTTAATTTAAATATTCGCATGGCATGTTTTGAATCTTTCATTAAATGAAAAAAATTTTAATCATTATGATAAATATTTAGTTTGGCGTCATTAGGTTAGAGCCCGAAACATTTTTGCGAATTGATTTTTAAATTCACATTTACAAATAAATATTGATGTATGAATTTATGTGTGTTTTGTATGATCTTTACACAAACCCATAGTTTT
The DNA here is from genome assembly GCA_031002005.1 of Vandiemenella viatica. Classification (NCBI taxonomy): domain Eukaryota; kingdom Metazoa; phylum Arthropoda; class Insecta; order Orthoptera; family Morabidae; genus Vandiemenella; species Vandiemenella viatica. Next base: position 176,105,011 of record CM061921.1, on the reverse strand, counting down.
TATTCGATCTAGATAATACTCCACACATAAAGTAGCATCTACATTTGGTTTTACAAAAACTCGCCCTCTTTCCACCTTAAGCAAAATTTACACATGCAAATTTTTAAGTTTAAGCAAATATCTCGAAAACCATAGAAAAATCGCTCAATGTTGATTGTGATATTCTGAAAGCACATAAAATTTCCTGTCGAATGTCGTTGTACCGGTACCGATCGGATAATTTCAAAACAAGTTCGAGGATCTACAACCACCTACAGTCCCATGGACACCGTGGTAAATGTTGAACAAGCTGTATTTTATTCACGGAATTTCTCAATGCATTTGGACGGTTTAGAATGTCTCTACACAAACTAAATTTAAAAGCTCGCTTTCCCATAATCCTTCCGCTCAATATTTATCCACCTAAACTGTGCAACGCGACGAGTCTTTTGGTAAAAAGATTCCACCAAAACTAAATTGAGGCAATAATAATAACAAGAAATGATAAATGAGAGCATGTTTTAATCACTTGCAGTTTGACTCTGCATTCGTTATGACTGTAATTAAGCCTCAAGGTCAGTCGCTCAATGTAATTGGCATAAACTTAGATACAGTGTATAATGAACTACTATATGCTTTTGCTTCTCATCCCGGGAGCCATATATACGTAAACTATACTGCTCCGTCACGAAAAACCACATATAAGTAACCAACATTTTCGTCCTCAGAAACCAAGAAACTTGCCCATGGCTTCTGCCCCTCGTCTGTAGGACTCACAATACAATCCAACAAACAAACAAAAATACTTCCTATCATTTGTATGTATTTGAGCTATCACCGAATGTGTTTTTTTTTATTATTATTATTATTTACAATACTTCTCAATAAAATGAAATAGGGGTGTAAGGGTTTGGGAGAGACAATACTAGTCTTTTCCAACCAAATGTCAACCTCTCCTTCACGTGGTGCACCCTGTTTGCACGGACGAGGCTCTGGCGACTGAAAGACTCCCGGTATAAGGAGTCACCCACTGCTTGCCAACGGCCTCCGAAAGGAGGGCGGAAGAGCGGGGAGTGGTTCAGGGCACCCTCTTGCCCTTGGGGTTGGAAACGGCCCCTAAAGGTGGATGAATCAGAAATGATCAACGGCATGGGGATGCAGAAGGCAACGGGAAACCACTGCATTAAAGAACCAAAGGGTATCCCGAGGACATGTAATCCTCTCAAATTACATATATCATGATGGCTTCTTCCTAGGTAAAATATTCCGGAGGTAAAATAGTCCCCCAATCGGATCTCCGGGTGGGGACTGCTCAGGGAGGAGTCATCAGAATGGATAGAAACATTCTACGAGTCGGAGCGTGGAATGTTACAAGTCTGAATAGGGCAGGTAGGTTAGAAAACTAAAAAAGGGAAATTAAGTTAGATGTTGTTGGGATTAGTGAGATTAAATGGAAGGACGCACAGGATTTCTGGTCTGGGGAACACAGGATAATTAGCACACAAGCTGTCAATGGAGTCACTGGTGTAGGATTTGTAATGAACAAGAAAGTATGGAAACGGGTGAGTTATCATGAACAGTTTAGTGACAGGATTATTTTGATGAGGTTAGAAACTAAGCCCGTCCCAACCACATTAGTACAAGTATATATGCCAACGTCACAGGAAGATGACGAAGAAATAGAAAAAATATACGCTGATATTGAAGAATTAATCCAATATGTGAAAGGGGAGGAAAATCTAATAATCATGGGTGATTGGAATGCAATAGTGGGAGAAGGAAAAGAGGGGAATACTGTAGGAAGTTTTGGTCTAGGAGAAAGAAATGAGCGAGGAAGCAGGTTGCTAGAATTTTGTGAAAGATATAAGCTAGTAGTGGCGAACACACTGTTTAAGAACCATGCAAGAAGAACATACACCTGGAAACGTCCTAGGGATACAGGCAGATATCAGCTAGATTATATCATGGTCAAACAGAGATTCAGGAATCAAATTATAGACTGTAAAGCGGACCATAATTTGATAGTAATGAAGTGCAGGCTGAAATTCAAAACGAATAAGGAAGCAGCATAAGCAGAACAGACTGGCAGTGAATAAGCTGAAAACAATCTAGCACAAGAGAAAAATTTGCAGAAATGGCAGACTTACGTCTAAGAAGTAACTCTGAAAGGAGCTCAACCGAGGACGAATGAAATGCATTAAAGACCGAAGTAATGAAAGCTGGCAAAGAAGGCTTTAGGGAACAAGCTGCCCGAAGACCTTGGATCACAGAAGAAATTTTGGAGCTGATGGATAAGGGGAGAAGGTAAAAAAATGCTCAGGATGAAGCAGGAAGAGAGCAGTACAGGCAATTTAGAAATCAAATAAATAGGAAATGCAAAATAGCAAAAGAAAAATTTCTACAAGAAAAGTGTGAAGAAGTAGAAAAGGAAATGGTCGTAGGAAAAGTAGATGTTGCATATAGAAAGATCAAACAAAATTTTGGAGAAATGAAGAAAAGAGGTATGAACATTAAAGCTGCCGATGGGAAACCTCTTTTAAGCTCAGAAGATAGAGCTAACCGATGGAAGGAATACATTGAGAAACTGTATGATGGGGACGACTTGAACAATAGTGTATTGGAAAAGGAAGGCGATGTCGACATTGATGACTTAGGAGATCCTGTTTTGAGAACAGAATTTAATAAAGCTCTGAATGACTTGAAAGCAAATAGGGCAGTTGGTATTGATGAGATCCCTGCAGAACTTCTTAAATCTCTAGGAGAGGAAGGAATCGAAAGATTATTCAAGCTGATATCAAAAAGTTATGAAACAGGAGAAATTCCAACTGATTTTAACAAAAATATCATCTTCACACTTCCAAAGAAAGCACAAGCCGACAAATGTGAGAATTATCGCACCATTAGTCTAACATCACATACTTCAAAATTACTAACCAGAATAATATACAGAAGGATGGAAAGGGTAGTAGAAGAGATAGTAGGTGAAGATCAGTTTGGGTTTAGGAAAAATCGCGGTACAAGGGAAGCAATTCTGTCTTTAAGATTAATACTTGAAGGGCGGATCAAGAAAAACAAAGATACTTTTATGCCATTTGTTGATTTAGGAAAAGCTTTTGATAATGTTAGGTGGGACAAGATGTTCAAAATTTTAAAGAAGTCAGGTCTAAAGTATCGAGATAGAAGAATACTCTATAAACTATATAAGAATCAAGTGGCTGTAATAAAAGTAGAGAATCAGGAGAGACATGCATCAGTTAAAAAGGGTGTGAGACAAGGTTGTAGTCTATCCCCGTTAATATTCAACTTGTATGTAGAAGAAGCAATGAAGAAAGTCAAAGAAAAATTTCCATGCGGCATAAGTTTTCAGGGAGAAAAAATCAGTATGCTACGATTTGCTGATGACATTGTCTTGTTAGCAGAGAGGGCTGAGGATATTGAGAAGTTATTGAATGGCATGAACAAAATACTGAAGGAAGATTTTGGACTGAATATAAATCAAAGTAAGACAAAAGTGATGAAATGTAGCAGAAATGATACCAACAGTAGCAGATTAAATATAAAAATAGGCTCGGATGCTATAGGAGAAGTGAGTGAGTTCTGTTACTTGGGAAGCAAAATTACAACCGATGGCCGAAGCAAGAAGGATGTTAAAAGCAGAATAGCACTAGCTAAAAGAGCCTTCATGAAGAAGAGAACCTTTTAGTTTCAAATATTGATCTAGGAATTAGAAAGAACTTTTTAAAACTCTATGTGTGGAGCACAGCACTTTACGGTAGCGAAACATGGACTTTAGGAATACCGGAAAGAAAGAAACTTGAAGCATTTGAAATGTGGTGCTACAGAAGAATGCTAAAAATTAGGTGGACAGACAAAGTAAGAAATGAAAGAGTTATGGAAATGATGGGTGAGAAAAGAAGTTTATGGAAGAAGCTTACAGGAAGAAGAGACAGGCTGGTAGGTCATATTTTGAGACATGCTGGATGGGTTAATTTGTTAGTGGAGGGAACAGTCGAAGGTAAGAACTGTAGAGGTAGACAGAGATTAGAATATATGACGCAGATATATGAGGACGTGGGTTGTAAGGGGTATGTAGAAACGAAAAGGTTAGCACAGGATAGAAAGTGATGGAGGATTGCATCAAACCAGTCTGAAGACTGACGACAGCAAAAAAAATAAAAAATAAATAAACAGCAAAAATGTTAACACGGAACACAAAAACCAACCAAAAATCCCCCCAAAAAAAATAACGAAAAAATTCTAGACGAATGGATTTTAGGTGTGGGGGGATTATGTTTCCTCACACTTTTGTCACAAAAATTTAAGTTTTAACCAAATTTTGTGTGATCTACTTTACACCATTCTCTCATTTATACAACATTCTGTTCACCCCTTACAACTACAATTTTAAGTCACTTACATTTCGTAGTCCTAACATCCTTCCTTATTTAGGATACTGAAGATAACATGCATGCTGATGTGATCTCTCTATAATATCATAGGGTCCCTTTGTATACTTAAAAAAAAAATCTGTTTCTGCATTAAAGCTGTTGGACCTTCCATAAGTCTTCATCAATACCAGCTAACCTACTTCAAACTCCTTTACACGCCCTGGACAATCGGAAAACACCATGGAGTTTCTTTAACAATATTTCCCTTAATTGCAGCTTTTGATCATAGGATATATCTGTAATGGCTACCACAAACGAATTTTCTAGCTAGTTGCTACAGTATTTGCCTATGCAGATAGCGGTTTCTGCTACACAAACCGTTTTATCCTAGCCACATATGCAGAAAAACAATGTGGCAGGGGAAATAATCATCTCAGTAGAAATACGTTATCACTGCTTATAAACATTTAGTCCTTACGTCAAAGGCTTTGTTCAAAAAACGGAGAGGTTATATTTTTACTGATCATTCAGAAGTGTATTGTGTAAGACAATATGTGAAAGAAGTTTTGAATAACACACCACTACATTTTCTTATTAACATCGTCCAGTATTATGATCTTCCCACGAAGCTACTAATCACAGACTCCGCCACTTAGTTTGACATCGCAGACAACAAAGTATATTGAAATATATAAATATGAAGCCTCAAATGTGATGAAAAATACCCTAAACTAAATGACTGTGTCATAATGTACAGAAATTTGTTTGTGTGACTGACATCAATTGACCAAGTTTTATATACGCTCGAAATTTAATTCACCCATACACGATGACTTTCTCCATTAACAGAAATGTGTGTAATGTAGAATATTCAAACTAACAATAGTGTTATGTTGGGAAAAAAATATTCCAGTTATCTATATAATATAATTGATTGTGAAACTTGAAAATTGAAAAAATAGTATGGTATTCACAATCATCCAATTACACTCTCCACCACCAATTTTGACGTCACAGTCAACAAAGTATATTAAAAATTGTGACAGTCTGACTCAGAAAAGACAATATCTCTCCTATTACATTTCAGTTCTCAAATAATAATAGCTCTAATGCACCGGGGCCTAGCCCAAACCTCGGCAGGGTAATGGTTGCGTACACGCTCTGCGTTTTAGGGTCATCGGTTCAAGCCAAACCTAGGACATATGTGGTGTCTATTAAGTGATATGTTTGTTTCTGTCCCTACTTCTCGATATTTTGAAAAGGTGTGTAATGGGCAATCACCTGGAGTGATTTCAGGAAACCATACAATAATAGAAATCTGTATGGTTGGACGGCGATTTGAAGCTGCATCTTCCCCAGTGAGAGGCCAGCTTGTTACCACTCACCCACCCGCCCGGCTCCCTATTTCGCAAACCCTCTATATGGAATTCAACCATGCCTTTTTTGAATTAACCCTTCTGGTAGTCACTTGCAGTGATTTAAGGAAACTATGGAAAACTAAATTTGGAATGCTGGATGAGGATTTAAATCCATAACGTATGATGGATGTACGAGACCTTTTATATAAATGGTAAAGCTTAGTGAATTGGGCTGAAGAAGATGGCATACATCTTTAGTGCTAAATAGAGACAAACTTTCCCATTTGTTTCGTTCCTAAGGATGATTGAAAACAGTCACTATCAGTCATTCTGAAAGTTATTTGTCTCCTGATTTCAGCATACTGATACCACTACAAACTTTATATTCATTGGAAATACATGGAAATTTCGTGTTTCCTGATGTTATTAATTTTTTAGCGTAGCAAGACATCGCAGCCTGAAAAATCTCCAAGTGAAAATCAGTCACGAGCAACTGCAGGACAAATTCGCTTTCATCCTGCGCAACAGAAACAACTGAATGATGTTCAGCTATGAATTAGAGCGACTGCAAATTCTTGAATACTGGCCAGTGCCCTTCATCGCGCAGGATTCACATATAAGGAAAGGGACGTTGTAAAGTGTATTTCCTGTAGCTTGGAAATAGACAGCTGGGAAGAAGGTGACAACACTTTTCGGGAATATAAGTGGTGGGCACCGTTATGTCCTTATGTAAGGAGTATTTCAGACAGTAACAGCAGCATCGGGGCTGCCATTAAGTGCCCCACCATAGCCTACTACAATGGCGGTACATATAACAATCTTATACGTTCAAACCCCTCTCCAGAAAAAACTCCATCACACTGTTTGAAAGAAAATTTTCCAAACCTGGAAAAAGTAGAAGTAAGAATCATCTGAGGCCCGGTTTGGCAAGAATACAGCATGCAAGAAGCTAGAGTACATCAGACCAAGACTAGGCGAACTGGCGAATCTTTTCCACAAGCAAAGGAGATGAGACAGTTTGTTTCCATTGTGGTGGTTGGCCTTAAGGACTGGGTAGTGGGAGATGGTCTGTGTGTGGAGCATGCCGATTGGTTTTAGAATTGCGTGTTCATTATC
>CM061921.1:176035918-176097170 GCA_031002005.1 Vandiemenella viatica | reverse complement strand
CATTTCCAGTCACGGCCTCAAAAGTCGCGGCAGCCACAGAGGAGGACCCCCTCCTCCGTGTCATCCGACACCACATCCAACACGGGTGGCAAACACGTTCCCCTCCACGCCATCATCAAGACCTCAAGTTCTACTACTCCATCCGCCACCAGCTCTCAGTAGTAGAGGGAGTGCTCCTCCGCACAGAACCAAATTCCACCCCGAGGGTCGTCGTTCCGAGATCCCTACAACCGACAATCCTCCAAACTCTCCACCAAGGACACTGGGGAATTGCCCGCACCAAATCCCTTGCCAGACGCCATGTATTCTGGATCGGCCTTACCACGGATGTCACGGAGATGGTGCGGCGCTGTACCATCTGTGCCCAACAACTGCCCCGCCCCCCTCAAAAGTTCCTTTCCTGGCCGGCACCGTCCGGGACCCTGGAACGCATTCACCTCGACTTCGCTGGCCCATTCCTAGGCCACCAGTGGCTCCTAGTGACGGATGCCTTTTCCCACTTCCCATATGTCGTCCGTTGCTCCACAATCACCACAGAGGTCACCATTTCAGCCCTCACGAAGATCTTTTCCATCGAAGGATTACCATACGCTATCGTCACAGATAACGGACCGCAATTTCGAAGTCGGGAATTCCTATCCTTCTGTACCGCCAACAATATCCAACACCTCCTCACCCCGCCCTTCCACCCCCAATCTAACGGGGAGGCGGAACGGCTAGTCAGAACATTCAAAACACAAATGACCAAATACACCACAAGTCACAAACTCGAAGAGGCATTGACACTCTTCCTCAGTTCCTATCGAACCACTCCAGTGGGGGCCAAAAGCCCGGCGGAATTGCTGCATGGCCGCCAACCTCGCACTCTCCTCCATCTCCTCTTACCCCCGCCCAAAGTACAGGTACCTTCGGGCCCATTCCGTTTCACCCCGGGCTCCCTAGTCTGGGCCCGCGGGTTTGGCTCCCGGGCCGGTTGGCTTCCGGGGGTCATCCAGCGGCCCCGGGGCCGCCAACTGTTCGACGTCAGCCTGGATGGCCGGATAGTGCGACGCCATCGAAACCAACTACGTCCCCGCTACCCCACGGCACCGTCCTCTTCCACCACGGCATGGCCATCCACTTCTTCCTCTCCTTCCCTGCCACCTCCACCACTCCTGCCGTCTAACCGTTGCTCAGGGACAGTTACAGCGCCACCAACGACGCCACAACCTGTCGGTCGCTCCGACACCCTTCAGCCGCAGCCTCTCGACCACTTGCGGGGACCATCTTCAGCGCCCCCCGTACAGCCCCCGGCTATCGACGCCGACGAACCGATGCCGTTAGCTCCACAAGTACCTCCACCACAACCTGCACCACGACGCAGGTCGGCACGCATCGCCAGGGGAACAGCTCCGTACTCCCCTGGAGGTAGCCTTCATAGTCTGCTCCAGGGCGCCGCGGCAGACGACCTCGCAGACGTCGCAGACATCGCTTCCCCCCCCCCCCCCGGGGAGGGAGGTATGTTCAGTCTGCCAGTAAAGGCCCCTGCCAGGCAGACCTCACACACAACGCGCCTGCACGCCGGGATACATATACGACTCCAAACAGGCGCAGAGGCATCAAAACAAAACCAGGAAAACAAATAGAATCATCTAGAAGCTAAGTGGGACTATTTCTTACAGAGGTCGCCGTACTACCACACAACGGAATTCCTGCGCCAGGCCGCCTATATAAGCGTAGCCGGCCGCTCCACCGCCAGTTCCAGCCTGACCGCTGAACCAGCGTCAACTACAGAAGACCACCGGAAGTTCGCGAGAAGTAGAAGCCGTCACTCTACCCCGGATCAGGACCAGGCTGAAATTCTCGACGGTCTTCTGATAACTGTACCCACATTTGTTCATGGTTAACCTGTTGTATTGTGTACCGAGTAATAAACTTCAAGGAACCGTTAAGTGTAGTCCACTTCAATATGCGTGCTAATTTCCTTCAGAATATGATAGACACTGTAGTTTTGTGTATATTAAGGGGGTGGAAAGGCTAAGAGAGGTTTGGCTTCTCGAAACCAAATGAAGACAGTATTTTTCTGTTTGTTTTGAAGTATACACGTGCATACTTCCTTCAAAATCAGATAGAAACGGTAGCTTTTTATAAATAACATTGACAGTTATAAATGGGGTAGAAAGGGGGATAGGGTCTGCATTTTTGTGAAAGTTATGTGGACAGTATTTTCCTTTTCCTATTTGGTTTAAAGTATACGCATGCGAAGTTCCACCGAATTGGATTAAAATGTGGGTTTGTACAAAAATTAAGGGATGTAAAAAGGGAGGTAGGGTATTTTTTGGTCAGAAATCTTATCCATAAAAAAATACATATATGTGCCAACTTTCATAAAGATCAGTCAAATCTTGTCGACTGTAGCTTTTGAAAAAGAAAATTGACAAAAATCACGGGTGTGGAAACGGGGAGAGGGGTTCAGTTTTTGCTAACCAAAAGTTGACATTATTTTTCTCTTTGTTTTGTAGTAAAAAATTTCTAAGTTCTATCTAAACCGGATAAAAACTGTGGCTTGGTATAAAAATGAAGCGGTTTAATGGGGTGAGAGAGTGGTTTCTTTATTTTTGGTAAGAAACATTCTTCCTGAAAAAATACATATAAGCGCCAACTTTCATGGTAATCGGTCATAGGGTGGCGACTGTAGCTTTTTATAAACATTGACAAAAATTAAGTGGGTGGAAGGAGAGAGAGGAGTTGGGCTTTGCAGACCAAATGTTGGCAGGATATTACTCTTTGTTTTAATCTATACATGTGCAAAGTTCAATCAAAATCAGATAAGAAATGTAAGTTTCTATAAAATTAAGGGGTGTAAAGGGGGACATGGAGTGTTTTTTTTTTAAAATTGTTTTTGGTCAGAAACGTTCTCCATGAACAATTACATGTATATGACAACTTTAATGGAGATCAGTTAAATAGTGTCGACTGTATCATTGTATAAAGAACATTGGAAAAAATTAAGGGGGTGGATAGGGGGAGAGGGCTTCAGTTTTTTCACAACAAAAGTTAACAGTATTTTTATCTTTATTTTTGACTATACATGTCTAAAGTTCCATCGAAATCGGATAAAAAATGTAGGTTTGTGCAAAGATTGAATGGTGTAAAGGGGGAGAGGAGCGTCTTTTTATTTTAATATTTTTTGTCAGAAACCTTCTACATGAAAAATTACATGCATATGCCAACTTTAATGGAGGTCAGTTAAATGGTGTCGACTGTATCTTTGTATAAAGAAAACTGGTAAAAATTAGGGTGGTGGATAGAGGGAGAGGGGTTCAGTTTTTTTTTTTTTCCAAACCGAAAGTTGACAGTATTTTTCTCTTTATTTTTGACTATACATGTCCAAAGTTCCATCGAAATCGGATAAAAAATGTGGGTTTTTATATAAATTAAGAGGTATAAAGGGGTAGAAGGGATGGTTTCTCAATGAAATTCATATGGGACCACTTTGATGGTATACCCTATCCACTAAAAAAAATCATTTAAATCGGTTCAAAATTGGTGAAAATATCGCTGAACATACATACAAAGGGGGAAAAAAAACAGACGAATTTAGAACCTCCTCCTTTTTTTGATGTCGGTTAAAAGACATGGTTGAATTCCGTATAGAGGGTTTACGATGATAGGGTGCTGGGTGGGTGGGTGAACGGTAACAAGCTGGCCTCACACTCGGGAAGAGACAGCTTCGAATCACCGTCCAAACATACAGATTTTAGTTTTTGAAACCGGAATGACCGTCACGGTAGGTATTGTTTGTATTTGCTAATTGTAACTAAGCAGAATGTGGTAATTTACCTCCTGTATTCCGCTTCCTTGAGATCTTTTTTTGAAAAATTCATCATTTACCACCGTTTAAAGAAAAATTACATAAATGTGAAACCCATCTGCGTGTCAATATTGTCTCGTAAAATTTCATATGCATTTTTAGTGGTTGGAGGAAAAGGCTTAAATGTATATATGTTTTAGTTCTTAAAAGATGATAAGCGAGTTTAGCTTTTCAGAGGTTCATAGAGCAGATAGCTTTATCTAGCAGCAAATTGTGGAACAAATGAAGATGTATGGTTCGTTAAGTAGCAGGGAATAAATGCCGGATTTGGAGAGATGAAAGTAAGGATAGAATAGCAGCTAAGTATTTTGATGAACAGTAAGACGTGTTTTAGAGTTTTTATTTACAATTGTAAATTGAGAAGTAGTGTTATTTAATAAATTTGTTTACTTTGTGTAAACTATGGTTCATAAATTGTTTCATGTGTAGTCATTATTCCAAGTAAACACACAGTCAGAGCATCAGCCCGATAAAAACCTTATATCACTTCCAAAAACTAAATTTTATTTCAGGTTTGAGACGGAGGAAACTACGCGCACCCAAGGACAATTAATATTGTCTGCCCGCAAGAACAAAGAGTGGTTACTAAAGATTAAGGCAAAGAAGCAGACTTTTAACACCACACGGATAGTGAAGCTAAATTTGACGTTGATTGAAAGACCAAAGCGAGTGCCTCTTCTAACAAAATTCCATTGGTTGCAGCGCCTCTTATTGACTCGTGAACATATCTGTTGGACGGTAGATGGCTGGAAAGAGGTTACATGGTCTGATGGGTCACGATTCCAAGTTGATGGAGGTGTTGAGTGTGGTGGAGACCCCACTAGGCCATACTCCCAAGTTTTCAAGAAGGTTCATGGTGATAGTAGCTCCATCCTGTTATGGGCTGTGTTTACATGGCTTGGACTGGAATCTCTGGTCAAACTGTTTACTGTAAATGGCTGTGTTCAGCTACTCGGAGATCATTTGCAGATATTCATGGCCTTTATGTTCCAAACCCATGATGGACTTTTCCAGAATGAGAATGCGCCATTTCACCTGGAATTCTGCACAATTCCAGCGAGTGATTTGGCCACCTAGATCACCAGACATGAATCCACTGGAACATAAGTGGGACATGATCGAAAGATCAGTTAATGCGCAACGTCCGGCACCGATCACACTTTGCCATTTATGGACGGCTGCAGAGAAAGTGTGGCTGAATATTTCTTCAGGGGCTTCGAGCGACTTGTTGGGGCAATGCTGCGTCGGGTTGCTGCACTTTGAAAACAATTGCGACCTGGTAACCTGTACCTAACCTCCCACACCTCCCACATAGCTACTGCCTTCCACCAAATCTTTTCTTTTTGTTTTTTATCACCCTACCTCTGTATTCTTTCCTTTCTACCCTTAAAGGCTGACCTGAAGAGGCCATCTCCTTGATCTTTTCTTTCTGTTGTAGGTTACGACCATCATTACACCAGAGTGATGGCCCAGGACTTTCGAACTGCGGTAACAAGAAGTAATTATGAAAGGTCTGTTTGCACGGAGTCAAAAAGAATATTAAAACCACACGAAAATTAAAAATTGATCTCCTAGAATTATGAATACAGAGTGCATCATTTTACTCTTTCGGAAAGACCTCTCAGAAATAAGATATTATCTGTCATAAGAGTAGCATTAACAATTTTATTTTCTACAATAATTCATGTAGCTTATTTCGTATTTTCTTCCTTTTATAAGGTTTATATTGACTCATAGTTAGTAAATTCATTTTGTAAGAAGACTTACCCTCAAACTGTGAGACAGCAGTGCACCCCAATGATTTCGTATTTGCTAACATGTCTGTAGAAGACAAATAGAACATTTTCATTCACACTTAGGTTGTTTATTAATGTAGATAGATCAAGATCTACAAAGCTACAAAGTCTCTTTATGATTCGGAAAGGCAGCTTAACTATTAGATGGTAAAATGAGAAGATTTCGAAGCTGCTCGCTTGTTTGACAGAACAGTCTTCGTGAAAGTCGGGAGAAGAGATTTCTAGGAGTGTACAAAGCGTATATTAGCGAAGAGATTTTGATGGATATTGGTAGAGGAAGTAGGAGTAGTAGTATATGGAAGGGAATAAATTACCGTGACCACAAGCTAACACTTGATTTCAGGGTGTAAGGGAGTAAAAAGAATTTCCTTTATGGGTAAGGGAATGGAACAAAATACCACAAGAAATGATGAACGAATTGAAATATGGAAATAATTAATCATAAAAATTTCTAAAAATAAAAGCAGATAGATGGATGTGATATTGCCGTCAGATAATTTAAAATTAAAATAATACTGTATGCGAAAGTAGGCTTATAGGCTAGTAGAGCATATGCTCTATAGCAATGAAATTTAAAAAAAAAAAAAAAAAAAAAAAAAAAAAAAAAAAAAAAAAAAACCTGACTGTTCTATTTTGATTTTAGAGCTGCTGACTAAGATATCTCCCTGTCTGGCTACATACAGCTTGGAGGGACGGACTTAGCTCAGAGTTTACATACAACTTCAAGGCAGGGCCGGATTAAGACAGCGGGGCCCGTAGCAAATGTGAGGAAGGGGCCCTTGGTTTTCGCCCATCTAACCTGGCGGGAAGGCTCCAGACACTCCTAGGCGTGGGGCCCCCTAGGAGGCGCGAGGCCCCCCACTAGGTGCGATGCCCGTAGCATTTGCTAACTCCTGATACTTGGCTAGTCCTGTACTGCTTCAAGGAACTTGCTCGCATATTGTGAAGATAAGGTTTTGTAGTAGTGAAAAGATGTCCTTGTTGTCAGTTATTTGAATGATTTTTTTTATCATTGTGTGCTATCTTGTTAGGTGTGTCCTGGCAAATAGACTTTAGACACTGGTCTCATCGTGTTTCACAGGTTACCTTTTTAGAAAAATAAATAATTAAATCATGGTGAGAAAATAGCTTAATTAAATCAGGATTAGTACAAATAGGTATATGTCATTAAAATTTCTTGCATAATAGCTATTTATGTTGCTGGTTTGTTAAAAAAGAAAAGAAAAAAAGACGATAGTGAATGGAACGAAAATTTCACGAGTGTTATGTTGTTTTATATTAAATTTCAATAGTTATGACAGATTGGTACTGTCATTAAACGTCTTTCCAGTTAGCTGTAAGTTATTCTGTCGCAAAAAAATAATAAAATTTTATTAATGTGAAGAATGAAAGTTATTAATTGCTGCAAGTTCGAGTCCGACCATCGATATTTAATGTAATTGTTGTGTGTGTCTTTAATCGTCTTTCACTTGTATTAGCAGAAAAACACTTGGGAATGCGTTAATATACGTTAAAATTGCCTGTCGGGCCAAAAGAAATTTAAAAAATGTACTGCTTTCTATAGTGTCACTCAACAGTTTACTACAACGGTTTGAAATTTTTAAATGGGACACACACACACTTGTTCTCAGATTAGCGAAATTAAGGTCAGGGGTCATAAATCGAATGTGGTCCGTGTTTAATGACGAGAAGGCAAGGCGTGCGTCGCTAACGATCTCAAAGTGTGTGCTGCCCCGTTTTCCATTGTGTTGTCCAGGGGGAGAGGTGGAGTGTGGCATCCTAAATGAGGTCCCACTGAGTTGAGTGTGCGCACCTTCGCTCTATCTTAGCCTCAATATTCAACTGGAATGATCCATTAGATAAACATCTGAACATTAAAAATTAACAGCCTGCACTATTTGAACACTTTTATTGTTATTACTAGGGGTAATACATTGAGGATAGATGTATTTTTCCATTAGTTCTTCTTTAAATTCTTTTGCTGTTTGGGGTAAATTGTTCTGCACATTACTGGATATTTTATGCCATTTCCTTACTCCCTTGTCTAAAAATGATTTTCTGTCTTCCAATGAATTCGACCATATGAGTTACTGAACTTAAAATAAGTTTAATTTGGTTTAAGCTGTGTATTAAAAAATTCATTGTCTCTAAAGCGAAATATTACAAAAGTAAAATCGTGACATAAACATGCATCACAAATTACTTTGTTTAGGCGCAATGAGTGAAACTGTAATAGCGAGCTATCTTACAGATGTGCAACAAAGCTTAAGTCATCTAAGGAAAAACACTGAGTCCCACGCTCGGCGCTTGTTGTCATGGCATTACACTTTGTGAATTTGTGTATCGAGAGTTCTGTGTGTTCTGAATGTAAAAATGTTTCAGTGCATCGGAAGCAAAGTAAACCTGATACGCAATGAACGGAGTATTTGATATGTTACTAATATTTGGTAGAACGTTAAGGTGTTCCTAATATTATGGATTATTATGACTCATTGATAAATCTCCGCTTTCCTTTTGAAGACCTTGACACAAGACGCTCCTGATTATTTTAACTTTATCTCCATTGAAGCAGGTCATCATTAAAGTCAGGTTTCCAACATTTTTTTTTTTTTGTTTCACTAGAATTTTAAATGTCTTCATCTACTTTGTAGTCAGCCGCTTTGCCAACGGAGCTACCCGGCCAACAGTTCCAAAATGCCAACATGTGTACAGAATAGTATAATGAGCGTCGCCTTCCTAGTCCTCTATCATTGGTAATCACTGATAACTACCTAAGGAGATCGTGAAATATATATCCGTAAATCTAACAAAATTTTGACCGTCTTCAAAAGAACACTTCTACCAACATTAGATGATGGTCGAGTGGTAACATTCCTGCATCGCATTAAGATGGGTGCTGATTCAATCCCAAGTCCGTCCATCTAGATTTCGGTTTACCATGCATGATTCTCCGAAGTGATTCCAGGCAAATGCCAGGAAAAGCTGTCGCCGATTTCATGCTCACAATCTTCTTCAAGCTCTAATGACGTAGTCGTCAACGAGCCGCAATACCGACATTTTTAAAGCAAAAGTTAGAACAAATTACAAACATTCAAAAATTGCCACAAGAATGTGTGAAGAGTGATGAACAAGAAAAGCGTTACCAGTCTGATATGGAACTGGTCCCTCCTACCAGAAGCGTTTAGTTTCATCTATGGTGTTATCGGATATTTAACAGAATGGGCAGAAAGTTTCTCAAAACTGCCTGTGTGCTGCGGTTAATCCTCAGGGCGTATGACAATCAGGACACCAGTAAAAACTCCGTCGGCCCATCTATTTTAATTTATAGGGTAAATAAAGCAAACTTCCTTCACTGATCAATTTAAAAATAAAAAGAACCCATCACTTCCCATAGTAAAAGCCGCCAAGACCCAGTAACAGACACCATAAATCACGACAAAAGAGCTACAAATTAAAGTATCCTAATGGTAACAATTCTGTTCATTTTGCATTCATACATAGCGTTTCTTCTTAAGCATTCACTTGTCTTTGTCTTCGATACCGTTTTGGTTAGATTTTTTATTTACCTTGATGTTTCTGCTCAGTTTGGAAATGCAAGGAGTGAAAGTGTAAATGAAACTTCCAGCAATAGAACAGGAAGAAAAGGGGACTAATTTGGCATCATGCAACTGCGGGTACCTCATACCCATAGTGTACTCCAGATTACTATTACTATTAATCCGCGATTCACTAAAAGTGTGTGGCGGAGGGTGCATTTCAATTATCCAAAAGGGTAATAGTTTGGAAGGGATATAGCTGGAGGCGCCCATGGGCTATTGTGAGGAACCATCCCAGCATTCGCGTGGAATGATCTGGGAAAACCAGGGAAAACCCAAATCAGGATGGCCCGTTAGCTCTATGGATAGCTACTCCTGTCAGATTTTAAGTTTGCTCGCCCGGTAAATCCTTTCTATTCCATTCCCTAATCGCTCGTGGAAAAAAATGAACACAGAAAACAATCGGTTCTGGCCCTAATTTCTCTTATCTTATTCTCACGGTCATTCCGAGATACGAATGTTGCTGGTAGCCCCGGACCTCACCTCGGTAAGGTATTAACTCTCACCGTCGAGAACTACACACTGTGTTCTACCCTTCAGAAAGTCTGCAACCCAGTCGCATATTTGTCTAGATATAACATAACCACGAAGTTTCCTAATTAACCTAGTGTGAGGCATAGCATCGAAAACTTTTTTTAAAATCTAATAGAACTACATATATCTACCTGGGATTGCCCATCTATAACACGGCACAAGTCGTGAATTAAAATTGCAAGTTGTGTTTCGCAGCATCGGCCTTTTCTGAGTCCATGTTGATTTGGGTTTAAGAGCTCACCTTCATCCAAAAACCGCATGACATTTTAATAGGTGATGTGTTCTAAAATCCTATAAAATATTGATTTTAACGAGATCGGCCTATAATTTTGAGGATCATTAACATTCCCATTTTTAACACTGGACGTACGATGGCGGTCTTCCATTGGGCTGGTATTTTTCCCTGATCCAAGGAAGTGGTATAAAATTTCATCAAATACGGTGCAATTTCCTTTAATTACCTGGAGTAGAATCTTGCAGGAATACCGTCTGGTCCGGGAGCCTTATTGGTTTTTACATTCATAAGCAGTTTAGATATTCCCTCGACATCAAGAACGAGATCATTCATAATTTTGTTGGTACGATTTGCAAATGTCGGAATCACCTCTGAGTTTCTGTCTTGAAGCTTTTTAAAATATATTATTCAAGATTCCTGCTTTCTCCATGCTAGTTTCGGACAATTCCCCATTTTCCTTAATCAGTGAGGGCATAACCTTACGAGAGCCTCTTAATTATTTGACATGCGACCAGAACTTTTTTGGATCAGCAATCAGAACTTCGGATAAATTCATGGCTTGGAATTCTTTAAACGCATCACGCATTGCCTTACGAACTTCCGCTCGTAACTGGACTAATTTAGCGCGATTAGACGAGTCCCCCGATTTCTTTATCATGGCATGTAAACGACTTTGCTTCCTGAGTAATCGTTTCACTTCCCTATTGAACCACGGAAGGTTCTTACTAACCTTAATAAACTTCTTAGGAACAAATTGATTTAAACCGTTCCATATTATTTCTTTTAAATTAAACCAAAGTTCCTCAACATTTGTATTTAGCGTGTACGTTTCAAAATTTTTCGCCAAGTGATCAACCATACCCACATCGTTTGCCCATTCGAAGCAATATACTAGTTTGTCTTTGTCATGCTTCAAATTCATACTAGATTTTAAAGTTACCACAACCGCATAGTGATCACTTAAACCGTCTTCTACACAAACTGCATCTACAATATCAGGATTGCTAATAAGAAAAAGATCCAAAATGGAAGAGGAATCTTTGTCGCACCGCGTTGGCTCTTCAACCATCTGTTCAAGAGATATTTCTGCAAATAATTCTAGGAACGTTTTGGTTATTAACCTATCTCTTCCGCCCAACCTGTAAGTGCATGTGTCCTAATTAACCGACGGTAGGTTAAAATCACCACCCCCGATCAATATATGTCCCTGAATTTTTTTATATTTTATTAAGTGACTCTCTGAAGTATTCCGCGTTAGCCAAATCAGAATCCGGAGGTCGATAAAATGACACGATTATGAACTTTAAATCTTTACCAATTTTTACCTTCACCCATAACAACTCGCAAAAATTTTCAGTTTCGGTTACGACAGAACAATTAACGGTTTTGTTATCGGCCACGAACACACCCCTGCCCATTGAGACAGCTCTGTCTTTCCGAAAATCATTGAAATGGGGGCCAAATACTTCGCTAGATTCTACCTCTGCCGTCAACCAGCTCTCGATTCTTAGTGTTATATCGACATCATTAGTCGCAACTGCGGCATGGAAATCGGCTACTTTCCCCCTAATACTTCGACAATTTAGGACCATTACCCTTATCTGCTTTGTATTATTTGTGGAGTCTAAATTCGCATTCTGATGGAAAATGGGTGAAGTATTTGGGGCTGCAACATTCAATTTATTCGCACCGTTACTACCAGAACCAAGATCTAAGTTATCGGCACATCCTCTTCGATGAACTGAAGGATCCTCTGGTCTCACCGTGTTCCTAAAAAATAATTCACATCAAGACGGTTCGATATTTTAGCAGCCACCTTGGTCGCCATTCTCTGTGTGTATTGGACACCCGACCTGTCAAACGCGCCCCAGCTGGCAGCTGTCATCGGTCGAAGGTCGACGAAGCCCCAGTTGTTTCTGCGACACAGCTCCTGCAAACTACAATTCAAATTAAAAATCTTCCACCATACGGCCTACCCACAATCGATGCGCGGCACGACACTACAAATGAAGAACTGCAACGATACCGAATTATCCCGCGTGGCTTAATACGAGTGGTTGTCTGCCATAGTCCTGAATTTTTCTGTAAGTTTGAGAAATGAAATATGAAACCTTGCAGCTGATTTCGATGTTAATAAAGGCAGGTTCAAACCTTTCATGTATATTGAATGTACAGAGTTGCTTCCCATGTTTCTAAATATCCTGGGTTCATTTTCAAAGAATAAATTACATATTTAACAATTTTCACATGATTTTCAGATTCAACTTTGAATACATTCCTCTTTGATGCTCCTGATTGGAGCCACTCCGCTGCCATCTGTGTAGCAGCAGTACAAGCATGGACTAGTTTAGGAGAATATCAACGGTAAATATCAAGAAAGTGTTGTTGTACCCTCCTAAGCACATACTTTATACAAACGAAAGGAGTTTCGCATTGTCAAGGTAAAATCTACAACCATGTTACTAAACTCATGGAAGAAGATAATGCCGCAAAGTAATGATATGTTAACAAGTCAGCGAGTGACGCTGCTATGATTCAGAAAAACTTTAAATCGACAGAAGTATCGATGGCTGGTGGGTACGTCTCGCTTTCTCTCTTTTTTTTCCTTATCGATTTACACCTCGTCGACGTGGAGGTCATTAGAGGCGGGAAAGGACTGTGGGAAAGGAACGGGTAGGAATTCGACCATGGCCTTTTTGAAGGATCCATTTCGGTATTCTCCTGACGTGATTTTGGGAAACCAAAATCTGGATAGCCGGACGGGGATTCGAAATCGCGTCCTCCAGACAGCGAGTCGAGTACGTTACAGATCACCCACCACGCTCCGTAGATAGTGTCCATACATGCCACAGGTGGATCCTAACTATTATGAAATTCGTGTTGACTCTTAAAATTCATATCGAAATGGTTAAAAATAGGTCATAAGACCTTATTCAATGCGAAACGTCGTGGTAAACTAAGTCTTAGCTCTACAAATATAGATACCCAATCCATCGACATTAAGGCATATGTAACGCTCAAATATATAATTTTACAGTAAACATCAATAAGCATTATTCGGTGTGCAAACTTGTAAGTGTCAACAACTAAACGCGGCATTATGAAGGCTATAAATGCTATTCGTCGCAATTTACTCGAACTGAGATTACACAAGAATGATGATGAACATATTTTTTTTCAAGACCAGTGACTTATACTATGTAAAATGCTTCCTTACCTCTGCGATATCATCATTCGTCTTCTTGGCTCGAGTTAAGAGTTCTTGAAGTCAGTAAGTGAGCGAGAATATGGTTTAGTTAGTGTATGGTGTCAAAAAGAGAAGTATAAGTCACTAATTATTGGAAATTCACCCCTGACAGTTGACAAAGATATTATTGTACTCGATGGTAAGTAATATAAAACATTACAAGGGCTAACGGATCTGTGGCTTTAAAAATATACAACAGGGGACTTGTATAAATTATTCTCGGGCCTCCCACCGCTGGAATGCTTCAATTTAATGCGACGCTCCGACGTCACATTCAGCGAAGCCACCCTCCACCAGTGAGATGCCAGACAGTAATTTATACAGTTGATACACTGGGCAAGCCTCCATTCATTCAACACAGGTAATGAAATATTATTCGGAAATATTAAACTAGACAAGTGCCCACGGAGTTAATTTCAGTCCGTCCAGCAATATTCTCAAACCAGTCCAAATCTCTCAACTTGATCGTCAGTCGGGTTCCAGTCTCCTCATCTTAAAGAGACATTTGTTTGAGGATGATCCAAATCCGCATGTTGAGAGGTTGAGGTCGACATCAGCAGGACATGCGGTGCACGCCAACGTAATTTTATCGTGATTAAAGAACTTCGTGAAGGAGGTATTATACTGTAATATGAGTCAAGTTACTGAAGAAACCTCATAGATCGATGAAAAGGAATTACTCGAGAAGCCATGAATTAACCAAAGGAACATTTATGGCAAACTGAGACTCTGGAAATTAAACCGTACATTAGAATAAACAATGGTTACGAGTAAATTTTGATGGCGATTTAAAACATGTTAAAAAATACCGCTCAAGAAGCATTCTGACTGTCGCAACTATGAATAGCATACAAAGCGACTGTCGTCTACCTAAAAATTTACAGATCAACAAGAGGAAGGAGCTCTACAGTTCAAAGTTTAAGACACCTACGGCTAGCAACGATATTAATCATTACTTTTTTTAACTGCTTTACGTCTCTCAACAATCATTACTCAATATATACTCATCTTAATGCGTCCTTAGCAGAACGGATAAACAGAACTATAAACAACCGAACGTAGCGAGAATTAGTTGAGAATTAGTTGGATGGAATTAATTTCACAGTAAACGTCCTAGTACTATTAAGATGAAACCATGTGTTGTTAAAGACAACTCCTTCCTTCCAATAGAATAGAATAAGGAATATTGAGACTAAAACTCCAGACCAATTTTTGGGTTGCTGATGATGTTATAATCAGTAGAATTAGATAAAAGTTTGAGAAAAGCTAACTCCCGAAACATTAGAAAAGTGAAATTAAGTATCGATCCCTATAACTTGATTACTAAAAGTTTATCAAATTAATGATATTGCATATTACCAACAAGAATTACAAGTTAAAAACGTACATTGAGGTTCAAAAGTCAAGGGATATCTCCTAATGCCATTGGTTCTACATCTTACTACATCCATACTCTGCAAGACACAAACATTGTGGGTGGCAGAGGGTGCTAAGCACCAATCCTACCGAGCGTGGTGGTGTAACGCCTAGCGTTCTGGCCTCGCATTCGGGAGGACGGCGGTTCGAATCCCCGTCCGGGCATCCAGATTTGGGTTTTCCATGGTTTACCAAATCACTCCAGATAAATGCCGGGATGCTTCCTTCAAAAGGCCATGGCCGAATTCCTTCCCATTCCTTGCCCCCCATCCTTTCCCGTCTCTAAAGACCTCGCTGTTTAAGCAGTTAAAAAAAAATTCGACTTCCCTAGTGAATTGGATTCTTGTGCGGGCACTATTCAGATTCTTTATACCGTGAGGCCAGATTACAGAGGTGTATCAGCGTCCTCCCGCAAGCGAGGCCAGAACGCTAACCGTTACACCACCACGATCGATAGGGAAGTCGAAGTAAGTGAACAACTATCGTTTCTCGATTTCTTGGTAAACAAGCACGATGATAGACGCTAGCGTCATACTGTGTACCGCAAAGAGCAGCATGTTGGCTTCTATCAGAAGATCCAGTACGACACGAATGTTGCTTTACATGGTCTGACACGAAAAACCATGAGATATGAACTAGTGGGCAGGGTCCATGGTGTATTTCTCCAAACAAGTATCCCTAAATTTCTCATACAAATCGTCTAGTAACCAAACATCAGTATTCATGTACCCACTAGTATATTACCCAATGTCTGGATTCGAAAAATCCACCATATTTGTGCCGCGCATTCGAAATCAGCATCAGAAATTCCAGACTCCGTCGATGAACTGTAAAATTTTGTTTTGATGGAAGCTTGGCCTTGGGAAGCTTCACCCACGAATTCATGTATTCTCTTAACTAATTGGAAATTATCATGGTCCTTCAAACGTGCACAGGTAAAACGGTCCTCAAGATTCCACCCAGCATTTCTAATGGGGACTGCATAAAAAATTAAATGTGTAAACCATCAATGTAATTGAAATACCTTCAACCTGTTTAGAAAACCAAATATAACGTTTAGTGTTGACGGGAAGTACATCATAGCAATCTTCATCGTTGTTTGATAATGCCATGACTATAAAATCCTCACCGTACTCAAAAAGATTGTGGTGATGGTGAGTATGTACCTGTGACTTTTATACTGCAAATTGCCGTCATTGTGTGATACCTCTCTAAATTCACTGTGGTATGACAATGATCGCTAACTTAGCGGTACCCAGTTCAATTTCTTTCTCACTTAGTAGCACACCGTGGCACTTGCATTTCGTGACTCCAGTAAATTTTATCAACAAACAGAAAGTTTAACAACTTTTCCACAAGTTATTTCTGTGGGTTTTTATCCCCTAGAAGGACATGAAAAGCGATTTTGGGCTGCATCATCAAGGAATCCCCTCTAAGGAAGTATGATGGACCATTTCAATTATTTTCAGCGCTACAACAGCCTTCATAGCATAGCTACAACAACTGAACATCAATTTGTGAATGATACCAACGTTTTTACCATTGTATATACACTGAAGAGCCAAAGAAACTGGTATAGGCATGTATATGCAAACACAGAGCTATGTAAACACTCAGAGTACGCCGCTGCGGTCGGCAACGCCTATATAATTTAACAGGTGTCTCGCGCAGGCGTTAGATCGGTTACTGCTGCTACAATGGCAGGTTATCACGATTAAAGTGAGTTTGAACGTGGTGTTATAGTCGGCTCACGAGAGATGTGACACAGCAATTCCGAGGTAGCGATGAGGTGGGGATTTTCCCGTACGACCATTTCTCGAGTGCACCATGAATATCGGGAATCCAGTAAAACATCAAATCTCTGACATTGCTGTGGCCGGAGAAAGATCCTGCAAGAACGGGACCAACGATGACTGAAGAGAATAGTTCATCGTGACAGAAAGGCAACCCTTCCGCAAATTGCTGCGAATTTCAATGCTGGGCCATCAACAAATGTCAGCGTGCGAACCATTCAACGAAACATCATCGACATGGGCATTCGGAGCCGAAGGCCCACTCGTGTAGCCTTGCTGAGTGCACGACGCAAAGCTTTACGCCTCGCCTGGGCCCATCAACACCGACATCGGACTGTTGTTGATTGGAAACATATTGCCTGGTCTGACGAGTCTCGTTTCCAATTGTATCGAGCGGATGGACGTGTACGGATATGGAGACAACCTCATGAATTCATGGACCCTGCATGTCAGCAGGGTACTGTTCAAGCTGATGGAGGCTTTGTAATGGTGTGGGGCGTGTGCAGTTGGAGTGACATGGGACCCCTGATATGCCTAGATACGACTCTGACAGATGACACGTACGTACGCATCCTGGCTGATCACCTGCATCCATTCATGTCCATTGTGTATTCCGAAGGACTTGGGTAATTCCAGCAGGTCAATGCGACACCCCACACTCCCAGAATTGCTACAGAATGGCTCCAGGAGCACTCTTCTGAGTTTAAACACCTCCGCCGGCTACAAAACTCCCCAGACATGAACATTATTGAGCATATCTGGGATGATTTGCAACGTGCCGTTCAGAAGAGATTTCCACCAGCTCGTACTGATTTATGGACAGCCCTGCAGGATGCATGGCGTCAATTCCCTCCAGCACTACTTCAGACAAGGGTCGAGTCCATGCCACGTCGTGTTGCGGCAATTCTGCATGCTCGCGGGAGCCCTACACGATATTACGCAGGTGTATCAGTTTGTTTGGCTCTTTAGTGTGTTTATACATATTACATTAGTTACTTAACCATACGAAAAATAAATAAATAAAATGATGAATAAATTAATAATGTCCACATACTCTGCAGCAAAATGGATGTGTTTGAACGGATACTTGAGAAGCGTAGGGTTGAGGACTGCCATATGAAAAGCTTTCAACAAACTTTTCAGAGACCTCGTAAACAATGAACCTTGCACGCTGATGGTGCACAATATACTTGAACGTTATTGTATATTTATTTTATTTTTTCCTTACTCATGATCGTCCACCCTAGAAAAAGCTTCGCGAGTAAAGTATTGTAGACATCTATAACAAATATGCAAAGCATGTGTATTTTCAGTTATTGAATTTCTTACTAGCCGCGATATATACTATAAATCCTACAATGATAAAATGTTTCATTACAGTTGGTAACCATCAACATTGTTACTAATTCATCGTATTTGTTTGCATTGCGATGGAGTGCCCCAACAGTATATATTTATCTTTATTGATTTTCTCCAGACCAAATATACCACATACATTCTGCCTCTCAAATGTGGATAAAGCTGAAAGTTTTGCCCCACACCAAATACCTGTAAAATGTAAATGGTAGTATGAGCGTACTTTCTTATATACGTATATTACCTGTTTACCTGAGATGCGAGAATCGTCTATAGATATCAGAGCTCATCACCACAGTTTTTAATATTGATTATTGTCTTATTTACACAGATATCGATTATAAGAGCAACGTAGAAAGAACTTCGTTATAGTACTTCAAAATTGGCAACGTTTATGTCGTGGAAGATTCTATCAAGAGTTTTACCACTATCCACTTCTTGAAACTTACCAAATTTTTCCATGATCACGGGACTCGCATTTACCTAATACCGATCAGACAGGTAAGAACTAACAAATCTTATGTAAGCAGCATTTTTGGGTAGTTTCCAAAGGTTCGTCCTTTTGAATTCTGAAGTCTTTAAACAAACAAACTTGAACCTTTACGCCTAGAGTGGGCGGATTATTGACTATTTGGTGAATTTCAAAACTTCTAAGAATTTATTAATGAAGATATGCAGTTCTTTAAAATTTAGAGATTTTATAATAGTACAGTTAAATATATTCTACTAGAAAAAGCGCTTGCCATCTCTTCGGCGGTTAATAACGTTGAACTAGTGACACCCATTATGCAAGCTAATGCTTGCTGAATTTTTTTCCCTTATATTCTAAATCACAACTTACTTGGAAAGCTATGCTTGTTAGGGTAAGGTTATAAGTATTTTGTCACTTTTGGGGGAAAACCTGTGACCACAGCTCTTGTATTCTTACGGTAAACCCATATCTACATCTACGTCCATACTCTGCAATTCACAAACATTGTGGGTGGCAAAGGGTGCTACTGCGCATTCCAATCTCGAATCGCACGAGGAAAGAAAGACTACATAAAAGCATCAGCACGGCATCTTATTTCTCGAATCTTATCCCTCCGGTTCTTACTCCTCCTGGTTTAAGATACTTAGCAGTACCTTGTATCTGTGCCATGTTTTGGGCTCACACGTACCATCTCGTCGTAGTCGAGGCTCTATATGTTTCTCTTTATTTATTTTACTATAAAATTTTTCTGCCTATGTTCTAATTTCACATTTAATGAAGTTTATTCCTGTTTGGTCATGGAGTTGTCTAACAGGTGTGTACATTCTCGCAGCAAGTAGTATTCTCAGACAGCGATTTTTTAATCTTTGTACAAGTTCAATATTCGATTTTGCCGATATTTCCCAAACTGGGCAGCCATATAACAGAAATGACCGTTTTATTGTCTTGTATACTCTGCTCTTGATCCGAAGTACCAGTTCTATACTACTTAGTATCGGGTATAAGTTGATTATAATAGCCATTCCTTTTCGAATTCTTTCCCTGATGTGTTCCCTCAACAGCATCTTTTGGCCAAGTTGGACTCCTAGGTACCGATGTTACTTTGTTCACAGTGTCGTTTGTCCGTTTATTTTTAATTGAGGGACTTTACCAAAGTTCGGTTTTTTTCTTGGTAAAATATACTGCAGCACATTAGGATACGTTGATCGTTACTTTGTTGGCTCTACACCGGTGAGTTTGTCGATTCCTTTCTGCAGTCTTCTGATGTTTTTAACATGTCTCTATCCGATGGTACATTTCTTCTTATCATCAGCGAATTGAGCAAACTGAACTTCAGGTGGTACAGGGATATCGTTTGCGTAGATGATATATAGAGTTGGCGATAGTACTGATCCTTGAGGAATTCCATCCTCGGCGTCAAGAATTGACGAGTTCGAACCGTCACATCCCACGAAGAATCTTCTTCCCTTCAAGTAATTTGCTATCAATTTTGTGTAGCAGCGTGGAATGTTTGTTTTATCCTCCAGCTTGCATCTTAATTTGTCCCTCCACACTGTGTCATAGGTTTGGTCAACATCTATGAATTCTGGCTGCTACAGATTTACTTTTATTGAAAGCTACCAATGTCTTCGACTAGACGTAATAATAAGATTGTTGTCGAAATTCTCGACTGGAGCACGAATTGTTCTTCTCTGATTGTAGCGTCCTCTTTAAAATTTTCTATTATCTTCTTTACAACTATTCTTTCCATGATTTTTCCTCGTGAGCTCAGAAGGCTAATAGGTCTGTAGCTATTAGGCTTGATCAGATCTTTGCCGGGTTTTGGAATAGTCACAATCTTGGCTTTTTTTCCATGGTGTAGGGAAATGGCATTTCGTAATTCCAGCATTAATTATCCTAGTCAACAACACTATCAGTAGATGCATAACCTGTGTGTGAGCTCATACCCCGGACCAAAACACCCCATGTATTCCTTATGGGCCTGTGTGTGAGCTCAGGACCACCCACGTCGCGCACGTGCCGCCAGCGGACGCAGGTGTTCGCCTCTGCCACGTGACACGCAGGTGTTCGCCTGGCCACTTCTTAACCTGAGTTACGGGTCATAAATCGTCTAAATGGTTTATTATTTATTTTTTTAAACCTCAATTACGGTACAATATTCACTTTAGTATTACATTCTTGTGGTATGACGTATCTTTTGATATCTAAATTTTCTGAGAATTAAAATGCAGTTTATTTCATTTAAATCGGACTACTGGTTCGAAAGATACGTTTTCGCGGAGCGGCAGCCGGAAGTTATTACTCAGTCGCGACCTCTCCCAGCTGCGCCACACCCGGAAGCCATTAATTATTGGAGGGCGCCGTTTTCTCACGCCAAGCGCTCCCCTCGCAACGGAAACCATTACTCAGCCGTCTCCCCTCGCAGCCGGCCGCCGCGCACAGCTGCGCCACACCCGGAAGCCATTAATTATCGGGTACGCAGTCTTCCAACGCCAAGCGCTCCCCTCGCAGCCGGCCGCCGCGCACGTGTGCTGCAGCCCCACCCGGCGTCAGTTTGCAGCCATGTCTCGTCTAGTGATGTTGTTCTCCTCTGTCTACCAACTCAACGCTGGTGACACGAAACGATTGACGATACGGTTATCGTCCAAACACGAGTTTGAACCTGTTGTTGTTCTGAAAAAAGTGGGACACAATAAAATTGTTTTAACATACTACGAATGGAACGTCCTGATCCAGGAATTGGGCGTAGTGTCCGAGTTATTCAACGCCGGCACCGACAGCATCTCGCTTGGTGAGCACACCGTCTCCTGCCGAACAATTGTCGGGGTGAAGACTGTTTGTTTCCACCTTAATGACGATCCTGCCAGCGGTGTCTTCTTCGGCCAGTCTACTTGGAGGAACTTCATCGACGCGCAGCCGGCCGTGACCAACGCCTTGACCGTCAAGCAGAAGTGGGGCTACTTGGTGGCACGATATTATACAGAATTTGTGGACATTCTAACTAATAAAGTGCTACGAGACTTCAATATGGCTACAGTGCAAAAACTAATTGACATGCACATTAATAATGTTCGTGTAGCTCAAGTGACATACAGTTCATCATTGGATTATGCGCAATTAAGACTTGAACTCATTGCATATAAAAATTTGTTAGTATTTGATTATGTAAATAATATTGTAATTAAGAATTATGAACCTGGATATGATGTTTGTGGACCTTATTAACTAAAGTGTTTTAATAAATAACACATTTTTATTTCTTATTTTTATTTCACCCACCATTGGGCAATTAAAAATACATTTTCAACAGCGCATATAGCGTTACAAAATAAATGTCCTTTACAAAGTTTTATCAAATTATTTTTCTTGAGTTCATGTAGAGGCGGGCATCGTGTTGGTGTAGATTAAATTTCTGAGTATAGAAAGATTACACAAAGTAGACACAGATTTTTGAACCAATTGAAATAGTGAAGCTGAAATATTGCTTTTTCGAAGCATGTAATGCTGAGTGAGATAAATAAATTAGTAAAATATTTGCTTCATAATATACTATCGCCTGTCAGTAATGCTAAAAAATCATAATTATTTGGTTAATCGTTATTATTAATTTTACATGCATATCTGACAACATTTAGAATGGAATATTATCATTTTAATGAAAGTAACTACGTTGTCATTATACACCTTAATTACGATTTAACAGTGATCAAATTCCTAACAGAAAATCAATTATGAGGACAAAGTGATACAGAATGATGTTCGATGTGCAATGTCATGCTCTGCAGATTTTTTTCTTTCTTCTGTCTACTGAAACAGAAAATGTATATGGATGTGTGTTATTTCGTTCTTATCACAGCGTGCCAGTAAAACTTAGTAAAATTTTCGTCATTGTTTACTGCATAATGTTAAGTATGCCAAAACGTTTCAGTCTTTCGGATTCCACGTTATACCCAGGAACCTCGGTGCCCTTTAGTGTTTCCAGATCATGTTAGATAAGCATTAAAAGAGCTGGTCGTCCCACATCTCATAAATTTCCGAAATGTTATGAAAACTATAAAAGATAGTAAACACGGGTAAAAATATCACAAAAATGATGTAATATTCACTCCACGAAAGAAGTCATCGATTGACATGGTTAGAAGGTGACTGAGGATGTATCAGTTTCATTAAGAATTCGCCATTCCTCAGTGGCGCGGTAAAGCGTGTACGATTCGTTGAATATGTCTCAAGGGAGTTCCGAGGACGAGGGTTCGACTGATGCCGCGGGAACTGGAGCAGGGCATTCCGCCTTTTGAGGTGCCTTTGACGATTAACTGAATGTGGATACATTTTTTTATACATATTTTTTTTTACCTATGTGAGGAACACTATGATGGACAGCGATTCCGATTTCCACGTTAAACTTCAGGTCCTTTCATGACAAGGGGAGAGAAGCAAAATTTTGTGAAAAAAAAACACAATTTCAGTGAGAAGCATGAAAATACTATATATTTAATAAATTTCATGAAAATCGGTAAAAAATGATTAAAATACGTAAAATAATGCCAAAATTACCTAATTTACTCCAAAAAAAAAGACGTAGTCGATTGACATGAGAATTACACCTGCGTGCATCACAGAGTACAGTGCCCAAGTATATGATGTGTTTTCATTACCACAACGGGCTACAGAAAAGTGTCATATGCTTACAAAAAAAGTATGTTTTGGCTGTCATTACAGTTTCAAGAGAAACCTGCACCACCCCTCTATAACACAAATCACGTTATCGTCAGCGAGTGCAAAGGATGAACACTAAACAAAACGCCTTGTACATTATTCTCTTTTAAATCAAAATATTAAAACGCACACCAAATGTACAACGGAGATACTGACTGCACGATCACATACGTTTTCATCAATTACAGAAAAATCTTAAGATAGAATCGTAATGGATCCCACATAGACATCACGCGAGTGGGCATTTTCGTACACAAAACACTCGCTAGCATACATTGTAAACATGTATTATATGTCACTTTCCTACGTATTTCCTTAAAAAGGTGTGAAAAAATGAATAAAATACCTTAAACCACCAATTGCATAAATATAGAAGTTGGAAAACATTATTTCAATTCACTTCACGAAAAAGTCACAATTTACATCTGCCTGCATTAAACAGCAAAGCGGCATCTTTTATGAAGTGTATTCATCACTGAAATGGATTAAAGAAAAAGCGTGATATCTGTGTAAATTGCGTGTTCGGCTGATAAAGCAGTCTCCAGGAAGAAGAAAAAGGATGGTAACTGGACAGATGTGTGCATCACAGATCTCAATGTTATCGAATGCCTAGCCATCAGTAGACACACGAGCCGTCATAACTTGCGTTATATTAGGGTACGTTCAGGTCAGCTGCGCTGGATAAATTGTTGCATTGTGTTAACAAGCGAGCTTGGTGTTACAGTCAATTGCACTATTTGACCAAAGTCGCAAGTGCTGTGGATATGATGTTTGTGATGTTCTGAAGACATCGTTGAGACATGTAATTCCTAAAGTTCTTCACCTTTCCGAAGTGGCTTGGGCCCTTAAAAACACTCAGCTTGTTACATTGTGTTAGGTCAGCTTTACGCGCTCGCGCGTAATACTGATCTAACACGTAACAAGCTGGGCATGCTTAACAAATCTTACCTACAATAACCTCAATTACTGTTAGGGTGTGATGGTTGATTAACTAAAACTGGGGCTAAACTCCAGTGTACCCCACACTCATTACATAAAGTTGTAGCTTCACACGTGCCTCCGTAACATGCTGGGCTTGCCTAGCATGATACCCCTGCAATAACCTCAATTACTGCTAGCTTACACTAACTTATCCTACCTTCATTAGATGAAGTATACATTTCACAAGCGATATTGAGTAAATCGTGTATATAACTGTAACATTCCGATCGAGATTTAAGTTAGTCATACTCAATGTGCCAAGCTACAGAAAACTGAGTTATTGTTAAGATGTAGTGTACTAACCTAACTTGGGCTAACCTAACGTATCTTAGCCCAAAATGTCACACATCCTATATTCACCGGAGTTTAATTAAATTTATGTAGGTTTGTAAATTTACTGATGATAGCGGTTTTAGCTATTTTCTTGTCTGTTAATGTGTCTCATACGTTCTGTTAGCGCCTTGGATCGTATACATTCAGTGCTATGATGCTCATATTTGTTGTTTCAATCCCATGCACACACTGTCGTGATGGAAAGGTGGTATGTGTGGAAAATATGCATCACATAGATTTCCTAACATGATAGAATTGGTACAGCACTTTTTATTATAAGCGTATTTTCAGTATGAATGAATAAATGCGATTTTAAAACGCTTGGCCCAAGGGATCATGTTTCTAAGGGCCCAAGCCACTTCGGAAAAGTGAAGAACCTTAGGAATTACATGTCTCAACGATGTCTTCAGAACATCACAAACATCATATCCACAGCACTTGCGACTTTGGTCAAATAGTGCAATTGACTGTAACACCAAGCTCGCTTGTTAACACAATGCAACAATTTATCCAGCGCAGCTGACCTGAACGTACCCTAATATAACGCAAGTTATGACGGCTCGTGTGTCTACTGATGGCTAGGCATTCGATAACATTGAGATCTGTGATGCACACATCTGTCCAGTTACCATCCTTTTTCTTCTTCCTGGAGACTGCTTTATCAGCCGAACACGCAATTTACACAGATATCACGCTTTTTCTTTAGTCCATTTCAGTGATGAATACACTTCATAAAAGATGCCGCTTTGCTGTGTAATGCAGGCAGATGTAAATTGTGACTTTTTCGTGAAGTGAATTGAAATAATGTTTTCCAACTTCTATATTTATGCAATTGGTGGTTTAAGGTATTTTATTCATTTTTTCACACCTTTTTAAGGAAATACGTGGGGGAAGTGACATATAATACATGTTTACAATGTATGCTAGCGAGTGTTTTGTGTACGAAAATGCCCACTCGCGTGATGTCTATGTGGGATCCATTACGATTCTATCTTAAGATTTTTCTGTAATTGATGAAAACTTATGTGATCGTGCAGTCAGTATCTCCGTTGTACATTTGGTGTGCGTTTTAATATTTTGATTTAAAAGAGAATAATGTACAAGGCGTTTTGTTTAGTGTTCATCCTTTGCACTCGCTGACGATAACGTGATTTGTGTTATAGAGGGGTGGTGCAGGTTTCTCTTGAAACTGTAATGACAGCCAAAACATACTTTTATGTACGCATGTGACACTTTTCTGTAGCCCGTTGTGGTAATGAAAACACATCATATAGTTGGGCACTGTACTCTGTGATGCACGCAGGTGTAATTCTCATGTCAATCGACTACGTCTTTTTTTGGAGTACATTAGGTAATTTTGGTATTATTTTACATATTTTAATCATTTTTTTACCGATTTTCATTAAATTTATGGAATATATAGGATTTTCATGCTTCTCACTGAAATTGTGTTTTTTTCACAAAATTTTGCTTCTCTCCCCTTGTCATGAATGGACCTGAAGTTTAACGTGGAAATCGGAATCGCTGTCCATCATAGTGTTCCTCACATAGGTAAAAAAAAAATATGTATAAAAAAATGTATCCACATTCAGTTAATCGTCAAAGGCACCTCAAAAGGCGGAATGCCCTGCTCCAGTTCCCGCGGCATCAGTCGAACCCTCGTTGAGTCCATGTTCGCTTCTATGTCAGATGTACTGCATACCCCGTGATTTGTGTTATGGAGGGGTGGTGCAGGTTTCTCTGGAAACTGTAATGACAGCCAGAACATACTTTTTTGTACGCATGTGACACTTTTCTGTAGCCCGTTGTGGTAATGAAAACACATCATATAGTTGGGCACTGTACTCTGTGATGCACGCAGGTGTAATTCTCATGTCAATCGACTACGTCTTTTTTTGGAGTACATTAGGTAATTTTGGTATTATTTTACATATTTTTAATCATTTTTTACCGATTTTCATGAAATTTATGGAATATATAGGATTTTCATGCTTCTCACTGAAATTGTGTATTTTTTCACAAATTTTCCTTCTTCTTGCTCCCTCGATACATGGTTCTATTTCTCTGACTAGGCCTGAATATATATTTTTGCTTCTATCCATGGCTGAACTGCACCACTCAAGAACAGATAATGCTGAGCTCTATGATGCATACATATGTAGCTCACATCTTCTGACTGTCGACCAATAAAGCAAGTTATGACGGCTCGTGTGTCTACTGATGGCTAGGCATTCGATAACATTGAGATCTGTGATGCACACATCTGTCCAGTTACCATCCTTTTTATTCTTCCTTTATCAGCCGAACACACAATTTACACAGATATCACGCTTTTTCTTTAGTCCATTTCAGTGATGAATACACTTCATAAAAGATGCCGCTTTGCTGTGTAATGCAGGCAGATGTAAATTGTGACTTTTTCGTGAAGTGAATTGAAATAATGTTTTCCAACTTCTATATTTATGCAATTGGTGGTTTAAGGTATTTTATTCATTTTTCACACCTTTTTAAGGAAATACGTAGGAAAGTGACATATAATACATGTTTACAATGTATGCTAGCGAGTGTTTTGTGTACGAAAATGCCCACTCGCGTGATGTCTATGTGGGATCCATTACGATTCTATCTTAAGATTTTTCTGTAATTGATGAAAACTTATGTGATGGTGCAGTCAGTATCTCCGTTGTACATTTGGTGTGCGTTTTAATATTTTGATTTAAAAGAGAATAATGTACAAGGCGTTTTGTTTAGTGTTCATCCTTTGCACTCGCTGACGATAACGTGATTTGTGTTATAGAGGGGTGGTGCAGGTTTCTCTTGAAACTGTAATGACAGCCAAAACATACTTTTTTGTAAGCATATGACTCTTTTCTGTAGCCCGTTGTGGTAATGAAAACACATCATATACTTGGGCACTGTACTCTGTGATGCACGCAGGTGTAATTCTCATGTCAATCGACTACGTCTTGTTTTTGGAGTAAATTAGGTAATTTTGGCATTATTTTACGTATTTTAATCATTTTTTTCCCGATTTTCATGAAATTTATTAAATATATAGGATTTTCATGCTTCTCACTGAAATTGTGTTTTTTTTTTCACAAAATTTTGCTTCTCTCCCCTTGTCATGAATGGACCTGAAGTTTAACGTGGAAATCGGAATCGCTGTCCATCATAGTGTTCCTCACATAGGTAAAAAAAAAAAAATATGTATAAAAAAATGTATCCACATTCAGTTAATCATCAAAGGCACCTAAAAAGGCGGAATGCCCTGCTCCAGTTCCCGCGGCATCAGTCGAACCCTCGTCCTCGGAACTCCCTTGAGACATATTCAACGAATCGTACACGCTTTACCGCGCCACTGAGGAATGGCGAATTCTTAATGAAACTGATACATCCTCAGTCACCTTCTAACCATGTCAATCGATGACTTCTTTCGTGGAGTGAATATTACATCATTTTTGTGATATTTTTACCTGTGTTTACTATCTTTTATAGTTTTCATAACATTTCGGAAATTTATGAGATGTGGGACGACCAGCTCTTTTAATGCTTATCTAACATGATCTGGAAACACTAAAGGGCACCGAGGTTCCTGGGTATAACGTGGAATCCGAAAGACTGAAACGTTTTGGCATACTTAACATTATGCAGTAAACAATGACGAAAATTTTACTAAGTTTTACTGGCACGCTGTGATAAGAACGAAATAACACACATCCATATACATTTTCTGTTTCAGTAGACAGAAGAAAGAAAAAAATCTGCAGAGCATGACATTGCACATCGAACATCATTCTGTATCACTTTGTCCTCATAACTGATTTTCTGTTAGGAATTTGATCACTGTTAAATTGTAATTAAGGTGTATAATGACAACGTAGTTACTTTCATTAAAATGATAATATTCCATTCTAAATGTTGTCAGATATGCATGTAAAATTAATAATAACGATTAACCAAATAATTATGATTTTTTAGCATTACTGACAGGCGATAGTATATTATGAAGCAAATATTTTACTAATTTATTTATCTCACTCAGCATTACATGCTTCGAAAAAGCAATATTTCAGCTTCACTATTTCAATTGGTTCAAAAATCTGTGTCTACTTTGTGTAATCTTTCTATACTCAGAAATTTAATCTACACCAACACGATGCCCGCCTCTACATGAACTCAAGAAAAATAATTTGATAAAACTTTGTAAAGGACATTTATTTTGTAACGCTATATGCGCTGTTGAAAATGTATTTTTAATTGCCCAATGGTGGGTGAAATAAAAATAAGAAATAAAAATGTGTTATTTATTAAAACACTTTCACATACATAGTTAATAAGGTCCACAAACATCATATCCAGGTTCATAATTCTTAATTACAATATTATTTACATCATCAAATACTAACAAATTTTTATATGCAATGAGTTTCAAGTCTTAATTGCGCATAATCCAATGATGAACTGTATGTCACTTGAGCTACACGAACATTATTAATGTGCATGTCAATTAGTTTTTGCACTGTAGCCATATTGAAGTCTCGTAGCACTTTATTAGCTAGAATGTCCACAAATTCTGTATAATATCGTGCCACCAAGTAGCCCCACTTCTGCTTGACGGTCAAGGCGTTGGTCACGGCCGGCTGCGCGTCGACGAAGTTCCTCCAAGTAGACTGGCCGAAGAAGACACCGCTGGCAGGATCGTCATTAAGGTGGAAACAAACAGTCTTCACCCCGACAATTGTTCGGCAGGAGACGGTGTGCTCACCAAGCGAGATGCTGTCGGTGCCGGCGTTGAATAACTCGGACACTACGCCCAATTCCTGGATCAGGACGTTCCATTCGTAGTATGTTAAAACAATTTTATTGTGTCCCACTTTTTCCAGAACAACAACAGGTTCAAACTCGTGTTTGGACGATAACCCTATCGTCAAACGTTTCGTGTCACCAGCGTTGAGTTGGTAGACAGAGGAGAACAACATCACTAGACGAGACAGCCGCTGCAAACTGTCGCCGGGTGGGGCTGCAGCACACGTGCTCGGCGGCCGGCTGCGAGGGGAGCGCTTGGCGTGGGAAGACTGCGTACCCGATAATTAATGGCTTCCGGGTGTGGCGCAGCTGTGCGCGGCGGCCGGCTGCGAGGGGAGACGGCTGAGTAATGGTTTCCGCTGTGAGGGGAGCGCTTGGCTAGGGAAAACGGCGCCCTCCGATAATTAATGGCTTCCGGGTGTGGCGCAGCTGTGCGCGGCGGCCGGCTGCAAGGGGAGACGGCTGAGTAATGGTTTCCGCTGCGAGGGGAGCGCTTGGCATGGGAAAACGGCGCCCCCCGATAATTAATGGCTTCCGGGTGTGGCGCAGCTGTGCGCGGCGGCCGGCTGCAAGGGGAGACGGCTTAGTAATGGTTTCCGCCGCGAGGGGAGCGCTTGCCGTGGGAAGACTGCGCCCGCGATGATAAATGTGGCGCAGCTGGGAGAGGTCGCGACTGAGTAATAACTTCCGGCTGCCGCTCCGCGAAAACGTATCTTTCGAACCAGTAGTCCGATTTAAATGAAATAAACTGCATTTAAAATTTAGATATTAAAAGATACGTCACACCACAAGAATGTAATACTAAAGTGAATATTGTACCGTAATTGAGGTTTAAAAAATAAATAATAAAGCCATTTAGACGATTTGGTCACACGACACTCATTAGAATACGATTTATGACCCGTAACTCAGGTTAAGAAGTGGCCAGGCGAACACCTGCGTGGCACGTGGTAGAGGCGAACACCTGCGTCCGCTGGCGGCACGTTCGCGACGTGGGTGGTCCTGAGCTCACCGACAGGCCCATAAGGAATACATGGGGTGTTTTGGTCCGGGGTATGAGCTCACACACAGGTTATGCATCTACTACTATCTCTTTTCTGGGTAGTTTCTTGAAGTGATTATTCGTAACGATATCTGTGCCAGGTGCTTTTTTACTTGCCAGTTTTTTAATTATTCCCTGTACTTCTCGTGGTGTAGTTAGCTGTAGGATCGTGTTTGCATCGCCATCTCTTATGTTTGCTGCTCGTAGCAGAATACTTCCTCCAATTTCTTTTCTCTCGCGTTCAGCTGATAATAAGGTGTGCTGAACTGAGTTGTAAATCATTCTGCTAACACTTCTGCCTTAGCTAAGGGTAGAAAGGCAACACCATCTGGCCCATTTATACCAGTCTTAACTTTCCTTGGGGGTTTGAGCGCCCTTATTAGCTGCCATGCTTCTTTCTTCTCTAATAGCAAATTGGACATCTTGTTCTCCCACGTTTCTATTTTTCTTTCGGTAAGTCTTCGTTTTAGTTCCCGAGCCAACCGATGAAACTCCTTGCGATCTTGTGGATCCCTATAGCGTTGCCATAATTTGCTATATCTGTTCTTTAGATATTTCAGATGTTCCAGCAGAGGTGGTAAACCTATTTTGTTTAGGTTTTCAAAGATAACGGTAGTGGACGCTTTACTTGTTGCTTCCGAAACTACACTTTGTAAGTTGTTTACTGCTGCATCAATTTCTTCCACTGTATTTAACGTGAGGTTAGTTTGTGTTTTACTCTGGACTGTGTCACTATAGTACCTGTAGTCTACTATTGTTCTCTTGGTCGTCATTCTGTGTGTTGGAATCCAGGTTTTAGCTGGAGTTTAACAGGCTGATGATTGGATGATAAGTCGTTTATCGTAGTCATGTTTACTTCCTGTGTTCTATTTTTTACTACGATGATGTCCAATATGTGTGGTGTTTTGAAGGCATGTATGTTGGCTCCAATCGACCAATCACTTCTACATTTCTCTCTCCCGTTATTCGAAAAAGATGTTCTCCTCTTTGATTTGTCCTGCCTGAGTTCCAGAGCCAGTGTTTCGCGTTAAAGTCTCCTCCGATTAATACTTTGTCGACTGTAGAGAGTATAGCATCTATATCTTGTTCCAACAAGTTCCTGCTCGGTGTTCTATATGCGGCTGCTATTACAACGTGACTCTCTCTGGATTGTAGTTTAATTTCTGTAGCCTCAGCTTCCATCACAGTTGGTATCTGCCTGTTCCGCTATACTGTTTCTAATACAAATCGCTCCCCCCCGTTGGCGAAGCCTATCCATCCTATGGATGGTGATTCCTCTTATTTGGATTTTTTCTTTCACGTTCAGGTGTGTTTCAGTGATTATCATAATATCGACTCTATTTCGATGTATAAATTCATTTAATTCTTCAATTTTTCCATTCGCTCCGTTTGCATTCCACAAGAAAATGTCACGTCTTGTAGTTCCTGATTATGTCCTCTGGCCATTAATCTAACAGTAATAAAACACCTGCTGCTAGGGCCATGATCTACCCCCATGTTACTCTAGTCTTTTTTATTCTTGTCGTTACTTCTTTCAATCTTATGAACATTGTCTTTATTGTTCCTACAGTTTCCGTCACCATGTCTTTCTATTCATTTTCTCCTCCGTTGCTCTGTTCGTTGTTGATCTTTTTGTGTCTGTTCATGTGATGGCCTCTGCCCGCAGTGATATGGTCATAAATGTTCCATTCTCCCAACTGTTCTTGGGTGTTTTCTCTTCCTTCGGTTGCGTCCTCCTCGGTTCCGATGTTTTTAATTGTTTCTTGTGTATGATTCCGGCTATTTTTTTGGGTCTCTCCGTTGTGTAGCCAATACCGCCTTCATTGCAGTCTGGAAAGTAGGACAGCCTCTACATGATGCGGGGTGGTCATCCTGACAATTTACATACTTTTCTTTCACTTTGCCTGGTAGCTTGCATTCTTTTGTTGAGTGGTAATTGGCGCATTTATCGCATCGGAAGGGCAGTTGGCAGTAGTTCGCCGTGTGTTCTATTCTCTGGCATCTAATACATTTCGGAGGCCCGCTGAGGCTCCAGTACCTTTCAATCTGTACTCTCGTGTATAAGATAGTGCGCTCGTTGTATATTTAATCAGACGCTTCACTTGCTGCTAAGGTTACTTGAAATACTGCTAGCGGCGTCATCTCACGTGTTTCCTTTCTGTTTTAATTCTTTACTTATTTCATTAGGTTCCAACAAAGGTGGCAATCCTTTGATGACTACTTTGAGTGGTCTGTTTTGCGGTAGCTGGTAAGTATAATAAGGAATTAAATTTTCTTCAAAAATATTATTTACAAATACTACTTTTAAGTTTCCTTGTAGGTTCTCCTTTATTACTTGGTTTATTTTTATGAAGTCTATAACCATTTGTATTACTATTGGTGGAAAAGTTTCCTTTGGGGCATTACTCATTTCAGTTGTTGACTTTTCTGCATTCCTTTCTGCGACTGGAGTCATATTTTCCTCCTGTTGCAGTGATAAGAATTTGTTCCTTGTTGGGATTTCATCGTATGCACGTATTTTTTTCCGTTTCTCTTTCCTCCTTCCTTCTATCTTTCTTTTCCTTGTTACTTCTTGGAACGGTGTCACGTTGTACTGGTTGTCATTTTCACTCTGCTCGATTGTCTCTTCCGTTGGCTGTCTTCTTCTGTGTAGCAGTCTTCTGTGTCACATTCAGTATTGAAGGCCATCTCAGCCATGCCAGCATCTGAGTGGCTCCCAACTTGGTTAGTCGTAGCCTTGTTCATTGCCGGGTTGTCGTCGGTGGTCCAGGTTCTGTCGTCCGATGGGCTAGCCGGGTCATCGATACTGAGCTCCAATTATCCAAACTGTAAGGCAAATCGAAATCTAAAACTCTTTGTCAACAACTAACGCTTCACGTTTCGCAACCTGTAATCTTCCGTCTTGACTCACGACTAACAGCGAACTGCTTGATGACTGGTTGATGCTGCTATTTAACCGTTGTTGCTTGGATTCGCCAGGGAACTGCTTGATGCGATGGGTCCTCTGCCGAAACTTCTCGCCTTTACACCGCTTATAGTGGTCGGTTTGATTAAGCAAGGGATCCCATTATTATAATAAGACCAGGAAATATTCATGGCACCGACCGGTGGAGCAGTCTGAGGCGACTTGCAGTCACATCGACCACGTTGAAGGAGTTTGTAGACCGGATCAAAAAATAGAAAAATGTTATCTAGTAATATAAAAATAATAAAAACAACGCAAAAATTATACAAAAAATATTTTTAAAAACTGACTAATAATTCTCCGTGAGGTAAGCCCCGTTGATTGCAAGATCCAGGTGTAGTTGTCTTTATTGACGCTCGTGGGTACCGGTCTCCAGTTCCGTTGGTGGAGATGGTGTTTTTAGACCGGATCCTGCAACAGAAAAAAGAGAACAAGTTATGTTATAACATAAAAATAGTGTGGATAAGTTATATAGTAACATAAAATAACTTACAAACTCTTCTTAGATTCAATAAATTGACGTCTGTGGCAACCTCCAAGAGAGAAAAATATGTAGTAACGTAATAAATAAACCTTATTTACCTATAGTTCTATGACTCCAGAGTGATAGTTGCTGCAGCAGACACCGCTATGTTGACGACAAGCATTTCAAACTAGATTATCCTGCCAGCGACCCTATCAGATTCTATTCCTGCTGTTGAGTTTATAGGTTAGGTTCTGAAACAACAAAAAAGCAAATTTAGTAGAAACGTCATAGTTGCTAAGTATTTAACTAAACATGTAGTAATGTCATGGGGGTTAAATAAACTGTGCTGACCACTAAGTGAACCAAGCTCTTATGGTACTGTTGGCGGTGGTTGTGGTAAGCCCGACGATGGCGGTATCAACGAAGACGATGACAGGATCTAGAGCGACGATAGTTACGGCAGCCCCAAAGGCAGATCTGCGATCGTTGCCTTCGATTTGACCCAGAAAAAAAACTATTTATCAACGTAAATGTATAATGAACAAATTATATGGTAACATCGAAATAAACTCAATTAATCTCTAATTATTATCTTTTGTTTTGACCCTGTCTGTGAACTATCATGAGCAACCAGGCAAAATGAGCCTTGGTTCCGTTATCCCATCAGGTTTGGTGGAATAGTAATCCTCCTTCACTTTGACCAAAGCAAGTTGGATCCTGTAGGCAGATCTGTTAGTGACATATTTTTCATTATTTCTCTTGCAACAAAAACACAATTCAGTTAAAATTACCAATCGGTGAAAGTATATGTTTATCAAAAAAACACGCTAATGCATTGCACAAGTCACGTGATAGATCGAGCTGAATACGACACTTGCCCGATAGTCGCTCCGTTCTAGCACTTGTACTGCCGGCTGTGGTTGAAAATGTTTCCAGTCGACTTTTGTAAGGATCTAGCTAGAAAAGAGCACTTAACAACAATGAGGTAGGTATCACCTTGAAACAGTCTCAAGAGATATGGTTAAGTGGAGTCATTGTAAGACCGATTGAAGGCATTCATTAAAGAATGAATACACTGTTAGGCGACAGTAAATTATTTCAATGGTCGGAGATGTTCCGATAGTATAAAATGGTGGATCATCCTATCCAAAATTGTAATGGTTGTTTTCTGTGCTAGCGGAGGGGAAAATTAGCAATGTTGGCATAAAGCAGTTGTTATTCCTTAATTATAGAAATGCTCTCTTTAATTTTACATCGCACACTGCCTTACATCCTTTGTCACCAACTGGCTTTCCTGGACCTAGAGGTGAGGAACGGACGTTTGCTTCTGGCTAGGCATCACTGAGCTTTCACATGGACGGCGCCTGATTCCTTCATGAACACAGGCTGGGTTCATGCTTCTCACGGTAAAATGCAGCGCTAGGCTCGACCTAGGAAGTCACTCAGAGATCCTGGCGTACTGTTCCGCCATTTATCTCGACTCAGAAATCAAACTACAGTTCTTAATTATAGTAATTTACCACAAAAGTAGATACCTATTGACACACTAAGCCACAGACCTGTGGGCGATGTTGGCGTTAGCTGGTGGAAATCTACGACTGAAAAAGTAGCATTTTTTGTTAACAAATTTGATGAAACAGATGAAAGAAGTACTGGTGAAAAACTAAGTAAGTATAAATAAAAAACTATTATCTAAATTAAATGTCCTTAGTCGACAGCACAAAAGTCTTGTTGATTTAGAAATCCGGTCTTGTGGGAGGGCGCCTTCTATAGTTGAGGACTGAACTACTCAAAGTAAGTGTGATACAGTACTAGTAACGAGGACTTTTTTTCCTTATGGCTCTACGCCTCGTCGATGTCATTAGAGGCGGGTTGGGACTGAGGACAAGGAATGGAAAGGAATTTAGTCATGGATCATTGAAGGAAGCATCCCGGCATTGGCTTGCAGTGGTTTGGGGAAACTATGGGATACCCAAATCAGGATGCCGCGTCCTCCCGAATGCGAGGCCAGAACGTTAACCACTCACTAACCAGGTTTTTTTTTTTTTTTTTTTTTTTTTTTTGCTGTCGTCAGTCTTCAGACTGGTTTGATGCAATCCTCCATCCCTTTCTATCCTGTGCTAACCTTTTCGTTTCTACATACCCCTTACAACCCACGTCCTCATATATCTGCGTCATATATTCTAATCTCTGTCTACCTCTACAGTTCTTACCTTCGACTGTTCCCTCCACTAACAAATTAACCCATCCAGCATGTCTCAAAATATGACCTACCAGCCTGTCTCTTCTTCCTGTAAGCTTCTTCCATAAACTTCTTTTCTCACCCATCATTTCCATAACTCTTTCATTTCTTACTTTGTCTGTCCACCTAATTTTTAGCATTCTTCTGTAGCACCACATTTCAAATGCTTCAAGTTTCTTTCTTTCCGGTATTCCTAAAGTCCATGTTTCGCTACCGTAAAGTGCTGTGCTCCACACATAGAGTTTTAAAAAGTTCTTTCTAATTCCTAGATCAATATTTGAAACTAAAAGGTTTCTCTTTTTCAGGAAGGCTCTTTTTGCTAGTGCTATTCTGCTTTTAACATCATTCCTGCTTCGGCCATCGGTTGTAATTTTACTTCCCAAGTAACAGAATTCTCTTACTTCTCCTATTGCATCCATCCTATTTTTATATTTAATCCACTATTACTGGTACCATTTCTGCTACATTTCATCACTTTCGTCTTGCTTTGATTTATATACAGTCCAAAATCTTCCTTCAGTATTTTGTTCATGCCATTCAATAACTTCTCAATATCCTCAGCTCTCTCTGCTAACAAGACAATGTCATCAGCAAATCGTAGCATACTGATTTTTTCTCCCTGAAAACTTATGCCGCATGGAAATTTTTCTTTGACTTTCTTCATTGCTTCTTCTACATACAGGTTGAATATTAACGGGGATAGACTACAACCTT
Source organism: Vandiemenella viatica (assembly GCA_031002005.1). NCBI lineage: Eukaryota > Metazoa > Arthropoda > Insecta > Orthoptera > Morabidae > Vandiemenella > Vandiemenella viatica. Next base: position 176,060,607 of record CM061921.1, on the reverse strand, counting down.
GTCTCACACCCTTTTTAACTGATGCATGTCTCTCGTGATTCTCTACTTTTATTACAGCCACTTGATTCTTATATAGTTTATAGAGTATTCTTCTATCTCGATACTTTAGACCTGACTTCTTTAAAATTTTGAACATCTTGTCCCACCTAACATTATCAAAAGCTTTTCCTAAATCAACAAATGGCATAAAAGTATCTTTGTTTTTCTTGATCCGCCCTTCAAGTATTAGTCTTAAAGACAGAATTGCTTCCCTTGTACCGCGATTTTTCCTAAACCCAAACTGATCTTCACCTACTATCTCTTCTACTACCCTTTCCATCCTTCTGTATATTATTCTGGTCAATAATTTTGAAGCATGTGTTGTTAGACTAATGGTGCGATAATTCTCACATTTGTCGGCTTGTGCTTTCTTTGGAAGTGTGAAGATGATATTTTTATTAAAATCAGTTGGAATTTCTCCTGTTTCATAACTTTTTGATATCAGCTTGAATAATCTTTCGATTCCTTCCTCTCCTAGGGATTTAAGAAGTTCTGCAGGGATCTCATCAATTCCAACTGCCTTATTTACTTTCAAGTCATTCAGAGCTTTATTAAATTCTGTCCTCAAAACAGGATCTCCTAAGTCATCATGTCGACATCGCCTTCCTTTTCCATTACACTATTGTTCAAGTCGTCCCCAACATACAGTTTCTCAATGTATTCTTTCCATCTGTTAGCTCTATCTTCTGAGCTTAAAATAGGTTTCCCATAGGCAGCTTTAATGTTCATACCACTTTTCTTCATTTCTCCAAAATTCTATTTGATCTTTCCATATGCAACATCTACTTTACCTACGACCATTTCCTTTTCTACTTCACATTTTGCTTGCAGCCATTTTTCTTTTGCTATTTTGCATTTCCTATTTATTTGATTTCTAAATTGCCTGTATTGCTCTCTTCCTGCTTCATCCTGAGCATTTTTGTACATTCTCCTCAGATCCAGCAGCTCCAAAATTTCTTCTGTGATCCAAGGTTTTCGGTCAGCTTGTTCCCTAAAGCCTAATGTTTCTTTACCAGCTTTCATTATTTCGGTCTTTAATGCATTCCATTCGTCTCTCGGTTGAACTCCTTTCAGAGTTACATCTTAGACCTAAGTCTACCATTTCTGCAAATTTTTCTATTGTGCTAGATTGTTTCAGTTTATTCACTTCCAGTCTGTTCTGTTTATACTGCTTCCTTATTCGCTTAAATTTCAGCCTGCACTTCATTATTATTAAATTATGGTCAGAGTCAATGTCTGCTCGTGGGTACGCTTTACAGTGTAGAACTTGATTTCTGAATCGCTGTTTGACCATGATATAATCTAGCTGATATCTGCCTGTATCCCCAGGACGTTTCCAGGCGTATGTTCTTCTTGCATGGTTCTTAAACAGTGTGTTTGCCACTACTAACTTATATCTTTCACAAAATTCTAGCAACCTGTTTCCTCGCTCATTTTTTTCTCCTAGACCAAAACTTCCTACAGTATTCCCCTCTTTTCCTTCTCCCACTATTGCATTCCAATCGCCCTTGATTATTAGATTTTCCTCCCCCTTCACATATTGGATTAATTCTTCAATTTCAGCGTATATTTTTTCTATTTCTTCGTCATCTTCCTGTGACGTTGGCATATACATTTGTACTAATGTGGTTGGGATGGGCTTAGTTTCTAACCTCATCAAAATAATCCTGTCACTAAATTGTTCATAATAACTCTCCAGTTTCCCTACTTTCTTGTTCATTACAAATCCTACACCAGTGACTCCATTGACAGTTTTTGTGCTAATTATCCTGTGTTCCCCAGACCAGAAATCCTGTGCGTCCTTCCATTTAATCTCACTAATCCCAACAACATCTAACTTAATTTCCCTTTTTTAGTTTTCTAACCTACCTGCCCTATTCAGACTTGTAACATTCCACGCTCCGACTCGTAGAATGTTTCTATCCATTCTGATGACTCCTCCCCGAGCAGTCCCCACCCGGAGATCCGATTGGGGGACTATTTTACCTCCGGAATATTTTACCCAGGAAGAAGCCATCATGATACATGTAATTTGAGAGGATTACATGTCCTCGGAACACCCTTTGGGTCTATAATGCAGTGGTTTGCCGTTGCCTTCTGCATCCCCATGCCGTTTCTCATTTCTGATTCATCCGCCTTTAGTGGCCGTTTCCAACCCCAAGGGCAAGAGGGTGCCCTGAACCACTCCCCGCTCTTCCGCCCTCCTTTCGGAGGCCGTTGGCAAGCAGTGGATGACTGCTTATACGGGGAATCTTTCAGTCGCCAGAGCCTCGTCCGTGCAAACAGGGTGCACCACGTGAAGGAGAGTTTGACATTTGGTTGGAAAAGGCTAGTATAGTCTCTCCCAAACCCTTACACCCCCGAATTCACTTACGTGTTCATAATGCGTCCTGTGACATCGTCAAGGCATGCCGGCATTCTTCTTCCATGTTTCCATTTCGTATGACTGCTCTCCATCGACTAAGCGTGGCGTAACACGAATAGTCCGGTCATATAAGAAAGGGCGCCGCAGGGTCTATATGCACGCAATTCTTATCACACATTATAGCTCCTTTGTTCCACATATTATCCTATTGTGAAGTGAATCAGACCATTCCTTCTGGGTTTTGCAATTTTCACAAGTTTATTAGCAGTGTTACGGCTAAAGCATAAGGGGGAATAGTATTTCAGTGATCAAACTCGTGTCCTTCTGATCCCTATTATTGTGACAGTGGGAGTTCTGAAACCAGTGCAATGTGAGTGAACTTTCGTGGGTTTGAGTGCTCACTATATTAAGAGTGAAAATCTGGTATCTTCTATACCTACATCTACATCCATAATCTTCAATTCAGAAATATTGTCGATGGTAAAGAGTGCTGTGCATTCCAATCCCGAAAAGCGCGAGGAAAGAAACAGTACATACAAACATTAGCACGGCTTGTTATTTCTCTAATCTTATATCTCTTTTCGTTGCGACCTAAATAGATTTGTGGACGAAGAATTATATTGTACTAGTAAATAGAAGAAGATACTCACATATTTGCCAATAAAATCAAACGAAACCCGCTAATGACCCCGATGTCGACGCGCCCTAAAGCAACAACATCAAACGAAACTGACGACGTCTGTCTGCCATTCAACACCAACCCATTCTCCGTATCAATTCTGTCTTGACGGTTTTCAAAATGCTTGCCGATTGAGGGTGCATTGAAAATTACGAATACGTGTACCAGTGTTTGAATTAAAACCGTACTTCATGACTTGAAATATTTAACCGAAGTTTACAGCATGATCGATGAAAAACTGAATAGTCGTAACTAATTATACCGAAACAAAGTTATTTAATTCGTATTTTTATAATAGTAATTCGATAAATAAAAACACAGATTTTTAATAAATAATACAAAGTGTTAGTAAATAACAAAGCTTCAGGCAAGGGTGACCCCTGTTGCTTAGTAAATACTCACAAGTGTTCGATTAAGCAATTATGGAATTAAATTACATACTCAGCTAACGGTTTAATTGAATGTAATCCCGGTTAAGGATGGGAGTAATGCCCAAGAATTTTAGTGAAATTTTAGATATTTATATTGGTTATTAACGAGCGTGTTATGTTAACGCGAGCAGCAGTCGGAATGTCTCTGCAAACTGAAGCCTATATCAAGGGCAAAAATAGGTTTGACAACACTGTGTGGACTCTGCTAAAGAGCAGGTTTGGTAGCGGGGCCAGAACAAGTTCATCAACCTACGCTTTCATAGGGGAGCGGAGCATGCTGGTCAGTCGCAAGTGACATTGAGGGGGAAAACGTGGAAATAGGTGCCACGACATGGGTGGTCGGCACAATGCCCGTTTACTATCTTATGAGAATGCAGCCAGAGAGGATTGAACCTGCATGGTTCAGACTGAGCACATGAGGCAAATCAGAATGTGTCTTGCTGGGCAGAGGAACTACTCCTGCTTCGGTAATGATGCGGCAAGTAAAATCGATTAACTCTCCTTCCAGCCAAAAATCAATTTTCTGTTATTGAGGATGAATTCAATTGACGACGTGCTACCTGCAAAAGTACGAACCCTGTCCCATGCAGCCCACAATGCTTTCAAACCAGCAGACAGGATGGTGTGATTCAGTTTCTTCGTGCTTTATTTCGAGGTATCTAAAGCCCATCACTCAGATATCACTGTATCCTGTCAAACACGAATAAACTTTATGTCATAGTCCTGGTCCACACAGTACTCAAATTCGCCTGTTGCTAGTATGTTAACGAAAGAGATAATTTGCGAATGGTAAATCAATTTAACCTGATTGTGACATTGGCAATACTCGTTAATAAATTTCATTCAACGAGGTCAGTAATAAAAATATTTTTGGTTTCATAAATTTCCAAACTAATTTATAATTCTGCAAATTGTTTTTTCATCCTCTAGGTTTATTTCTGTCAGTTTATACACAATTCCAAGAGTGCAAATCTCAGCGCGCTGTTCCAAGCAGACAGGGAGGGAAAGGTAGTGGAACGGTCCTTACGCTGAGTTGTGCGCATTGTTCCCAACAAAACATGACCGATGTACCGTATTAAAGCTGAAATTTCGTTCTATTACTTTGATAATAGGTCTCGACTCTATAACTTTGATATTTTTTCACCAAATCTGGGTTAATTATAAAATAAGTCATGTTTTGTACCTGATTTCACGATAATATGCGAGTTTGTTTTTACTTTTATACAATAACTACGTACAGAACCACTCGTACATTCAATGGATAGCCTCTTCAAATTACTTATAGTGCAATGAAATGGTACTAAGGCTGATATTTCAAGAGCTACAAGACTTTTTGACTGATTATAGCATTTAAGCCTTATTTACGCCCTATTGATCAGAAGAAAATCTATGACGCGGACACCTCAGAGATGGGGACATTTCAGGACTTGTTTCTTAGATATTAAATAACATCTGTACCAATTTTCAGCTCTACATTATTTTCTTCTGAGAGCGTCGCTCTCGGCCCAACTCTGATTCGATTTTACTTGTTTTGACGCGTATCTCGAAAACTTTTTGTCACGGAGAGACCAACGATGTACCATTTCAACACTGAAACTGTATACCACAGCTTTGGATATATGTTTTGACACGGTAACTTTTACAGCTTTTCAGCTGTGCATTTTTGTAAGTGGTAACGTTCTCGCCTTGCATTCGGGAGGACTCGGGATCGAATCTCCATCTGGTCAGTCAGATTAAGGGTTTACACTGTTTCCCCAGATCACTCCATGCGAATGCCGCGATAGTTCTTCAAAAGTCCATGGAAGAATTCCTTCCCATTACTTGCCTCCAGTCCATTCCCGCCACTTTTCTCAGCAGGTTGAAGAATCAAAAATCCTGTTCCGACGCCACAAAGCTTATCGATCCCTTACGCGTGAGACATTGAAAGGAACGGTAGTCATTCCACTGATTTTTGTAACTGTCGGGCATTTAAACGTATTATTGTCGTGGGCTGCTGGGCTGAGAGATTTTAGGTCTCAAAACTTCTTCCGTTCTGCTTCATTAATCGCAATGGAAGATCACACTTTCGTTTAATCATAAAATACACGAATATTAGTCAGTTTTTAATTTCTAGAAAATGCAAAATAAAATCCGTCAGTTGCTAGTTTCCGTACACTGATTTTGTATCAGATTGAATTCAGAATATATGTATTTGTAAATGAATCAAGTAAAAAGTGATTTTTAAAAAGAGTTGCTCCCCATTTTTGCGAAATCGTTTTTGAAACGGTATATACAAATCAAACAGAAACACTATTTTCAGTAGAAATGACATAATTCGTAGACAAATTTCTAAAATCTGTGTGTGAATTAGAACAACATATCTACTCTCCGAATCGTGAAATTCAGTTACAAAAGATTCATATAAATTTTTGTCATAAAAATTGTCTGGAGCAGTATTTAATTTTTTTAAATTACTCATCTAGTTATTTTGCGCCAATTATAAACTGCAGTGAGATTGCTACAGCTCTTCTATAAATATAAGGAGGAAGTATCACTGTGTATTCAGAATGAAATTACAGATCATTAGTTCCGAAATAAAGGGAGGAATTAGATTTTTTCTGATTTTTACAAGAAGTTATTAGATGTCGGGAAATAAAAATGCAAACATTTTAAATGTCACCGTTTTCATTTCATTTATAAGAAGATTATGCCAAGAAAATTTTTATTCAGTCCGCCAATAAAACTTTTATTATATTTTCCCATCCCATATTTTTCAAAAATTAAAACTAAATTATTGTTAAGGTTATAAATAATTAGAGTCTTACACAATCACAAATATCAAAGAATGAATTCTTTCCCGACGTTGACTATAAATACAATTCTCTCTGGTGATAAGCCGAGTGAACAAGTGTTTCCCATCTTTTTCGGAAAATGGTGGCGTTTTTATCGCCGACATTTAGTGTGGAAACTCCTTGCTCACTTCGCTTATCATCCGAGAGAATTATTATCACAAAGTTTAAGGGTTCGGAGCTAATATGGGGTAACAGACAGACAAAGAAACAGATAGTAAGGAAAACATGTGAATCCACGAGTGTTCTTTTTTACACTCACAAGGTATGAAATGTGGGAAGTAAGCAATTAACTTAGGAGTGGCGAGTAAGCTTCACGTTGACTAGATCGCCAGCTTAAGTCCGACTGTTAGTATGTTTGTAAGTGTGTGTGTGTTTTTTTTTAATTGCTCTGATCGTTATGTACTATCCATATTGTGTTGAAAAACAAACGCTTGCAATTATGCAGATAATGGAAACCTGATTACTCGTGGCCACACAGAATAATTTACCTGAACTCTAAGTACACATACAGTGAAATAACACTAATAAACTCTAGAAATGTTTGAAAAGAATCATCCGCAGCGATTAAAGGAGACAATTAATAGCTTTCTTTCGTCGAATTAGTCGCAATCAGACACTCTGTTTTAAATGGACAGCAAGTTTCGTACCAGGAATGCCATGATAGTCAAATGCTCTGTGTACACTCACAGTTTCCTCCTTCAACTATAACTGCTATTCTACAAACCAACAGCAGAAAATAACAGCGCTAAACTACAATATTTTGGAATAGTTTGCAGTGCAGTCCTTGATCGCGGTGTCTCCTTGTCAGCTGACACATAACGTTCACTGTTCGACACATTAAGTTCTTTCAGAACCTTACGTAAAACCCGTCCTCATTCGTCGTTGTATTTTTCAGTTTTGACACTTTTTTTTTTTTTTTTTTGCACATTAGCTTCAGTAATTTGATAACTTACCGGATATCTTTGCTTAAACTGAATGAAACGTGAGTTCCACTTATAACCGTTTTTTCTTTGCGAAAGTCTTTTTGAGTTGTGACACCGAACTTGTTCGGTGAGTGGATAATTCTCAGGAGCATGGAATTCGGAAAGTCGCATATTAGATCACCGGTCTAGATATCCTGATATATGTTGTTCATGGTTTTCCGAAATTACTCTAAGGGAATATCGCGACGTGTTTCTCGAATTTCAATGGTTGCAATCCTCGTCGTTCTTTCCCCGGCGCTCTCCGGGCCCTAATGACCTTGAAATCAGCTAAACAAATAAAAACTTTGTTATGCCTTCAAAGTTTTGATCTCCATTCTGCTATAGCTGTGATGGCAACAAATTTGTTGATACACAGTTTAGATTGGTGAACATCAATCAATAATGTCCTTCCAGTTCTAAGCATACTACAGGAGACAGTAAGATCTGTGTAAGAAACCTTCATTAACTGATTTAAGTGATTTGATGGAAATTGTTAGACATTTTATGATCAAGAAGTTTATCGGTTATGACTATAATTTTGCCTTTAACGTCGCTTATGTAGGCCTATATAACGAAGACAGTTGAACGATTTCCTCTCATAGTAGGAGATCTGAATAGCGCTTTGAATAAGTTTAACTACTAAGCAAACTAGTTTTATCGTATCGAATCTTTGACTTGCCTTTCTAAGTTAAGAGTAAGTCTTGAAAGCTGTACACCTTATCACGAAATCGTTGAAATTTTTACCAGTTCTGTTGGCACTGACAATTTGAATGTCCACTTTCAAGTATATTAGACAGTACTTTTGTGTATGCCATGGTCAATGAATTCCATGTTTCGGTTTTCAGAGGATTAAATAAATAATTTCATGCTAACGGAAGACTAGTTCTTCCTTAAATACCTTTGCCGAATCTCTTTACAATCCTTGGGAAATAATCTTTTCCATGACATTTCAACATATATAACAAATATTTAAAGACTCAATTGGTAAAAAAATAAACAATGAAAGCATTTGTCTTAGTTTATCGATACGCGCATCCTTTCCAGTCTTTTAGCATCTCAATTAGTGTATGATGTGATTTTAGTGATCCACAGTGCAGTCAACATAATAAGAAAGAAACAGTTCATGAAGATCACTTATGTCTGAGGCTGGACTCGAACCGTCTACTCCAGGAGATACGCGAGCGCTAGTCACCATGCTTCCGGGTCGGCAGTGGCATCTGCGACCACTACAGTGCAAGCGGCTGTGAAGTACCAAGACCAGTCGTCCGCGAGACGTGAAGCAGTGAACATCGTGCTCCAAGTTTCCGCGTTCAAGTCAACTTCCGTGTACGGTCAACAGCCGTGTTTACGCTAGAACAGCAGATCATACTAGTGCGTGATATAAAAGCAAAGTTGTAGCCGAACGTTAACGAGTGTCGCGTAAAAGCAGTGCAGGGAGACGATCCCTAATGGATACGGTCCGGGACACGGGCCAGTCCATCCACCAAGCACTGGAGACCTGCTACAACGAAGACACCTACCAGATGTCTACAGCCACAACATCCAACCTCACACAGATGTCATACCAACAAGAGCCTCCGCCAGACGTTCGTCATAATGGACTTCACAACAGTGGAAGAAAACAGCACGCCGAACCAGCTCATCCCACAGATGCAACACATGATACCAGGTACTGCAGCAGCCATAGTGATGCACCCGGCAGATGACAATAGGCCCAATATCCCAGATAACTGTGAACAGCCCAATAAAAGACTTTGTATGGCAGCAACTAACATGGCAGCAGTAGTTGAAAACACACCCAAAACCGCATATTACGGGGACAATAACCAACCCACTCTCCCTGTAAACACATCGCCGCCAACTAAAAATCCAAAACATCCCAGCAAAAATAATAGGTACAATGACTTAGACGTAGGCCCCTTCTACGTGTTTGTCGAAAGCATAGACAAAAACGTAGGTATGCTTCACCCAATGGCATTCGGAAAGTTAATATTTCAGTACAATGCTCAAATCAAGCAAGAAGTAGTAAACATCAGTTCACTAGGAAAAAATAGACTCAGAATCGAAATGAAAACAGCAGCAGCAGCAAATCTACTGGTTCAATTACCCGTAATGACATCAAAAAATTTGGAAGCCTACATCCCGAATTTTCTTATTCATAAACTTGGAATTATCAGAAACGTGGATACTTCTCTGAGCGAAAGGGAAATTAAGGAGGAAATTGATTCTGTTTATCCTGTAATACCAGTCAAACGCTTTACCAAGAAACACAGCCACCAGGAAAGCGAAGAACGCGCACCTATTCCTGTTTGTTTATTATCTTTCCGAGCGCAATACCTACCACCCTATGTATCTATTCTTGGGACACGTTGCCCAGTCGAGCCGTATATATCGCCAGTGATTATGTGTAAAAAGTGTTTGCGGTTTGGTCACAAGATACAGAATTGCCGGAGCCACGTTAGATGTAACAAGTGCGGAGGACCTCATTCTATGGAAGTCTGCTCCGAAGCTACCGCCCCTAGATGTGCAAATTGTCAAGGCCCTCACTACGCCTCAGACAAAGCATGCCCGGTCTTACAACAACAACAACAGTCAAAATACGACGCAGCACATAACACCCCAGGACCGCGAGTAGTTTCCGCGCCAACACATCACAACTACGCACATATAGCTACAACACCCCCCTCGTTGCAGTTCGATAGAGATTTTCCTCCTCTATCTCCGAGGGCAATACCTCAACAGCAAGAACACGCGAGTCAAGAAAAGAGACGACGAAGTCAGAGAACACAACAACAACAAACGCCAGGCTCAACCATTCCCACACACATTCCAATAGTACCATCTCCCGACAGCCCCGCACATGTTAGGGCCGACAGACTTCCTCCTACCCCACCCACCAATCCAAATCGTCCCCCTCCCTCAACAGCATGGCAGCAGAAGGCATATATATCACCACAACCCCCCATCACTCCAATGACCCAAAACCCGTATCCACCTCAGTACCATAATACAACTCATCCCTCAAGGCACGAAATAATAATTGACCAAATCATGAAGATAATCATACACATCGTCACGGGAGCACTCTCATCGCCTGATCGACCACTACCCATGGAGACCATTCACCAACTCTTATCAAACTTACTTGCAACAAATGGCGGATTTTAAGATCTTACAGTGGAATGCCCGATCAGCCGTAGCAAATAAAGAAACATTACAACAAGAACTAGCGTCGAAAAAGATATCAGTTGCGGCCCTCAGTGAAACCTGGTTTCACAAAGCCGCGTACTTCCGGGGATACTCCGTTCTCCAAGAGGACCGTACAGACGGCTATGGTGGAGTAGCACTACTGATCAAAACAACTTTAGACTATCGAGCGATCCACTTAGATTTAACTAACATCCATCATTTCCAAGCCATCGCAGCCCAGATCGCACTACCAAATTATAACCTCACAATCATCTCTATCTACCGTCCACCACGTTCTAGGATTGATCCACAGGAATGGCACCACTTATTCAAACAGCTGGAACAACCGTACATCCTCTGCGGTGACTTCAATGCACATAGCAGATGTTGGGGATGCGAATTTGAGGACCATCCGGGCAAAGTAGTAAAAGAACTACTGGATGAACATAATCTGATCCTTCTCAATGACGGTACACCTACATTAATACCAAGGCCATGATACAGGCCCACGGCGGTGGACTTAACGCTAACTTCTCCATCTATAGCAACAGATTTCCATTGGTGTACTCTTCCCTACCCTTTGGGGTCGGATCACTTTGCCATTATCATCTCCTATCTTGCCCCAATAAGACAGACGATAACCCAACCCAAAACCAAATGGAACATACGCAAAGCAGATTGGTGTCGCTACGCACAAATCATAGACGCACTATTCCACACGTGTACTCAGAACGCATCACCAGTAGAAAACTATAACTCCTTCATCTCTTTAATCGAATACGCAGCGGCATTAACAATTCCAGAACGCCATACATATGCGACGAAGACAACACCGCCTACACCATGGTGGACCCCAGAATCATCTAAAATGATCGCCATAAGACGACTATCATTCAAAAACTACAAACAGCAATCTACATGGGAATCCTATAGGGAATACAAGAAAACCGACGCACAAGTTAAGCGTTTCCTTAAACAGCAGAAACGTAACAGTTGGAGAACGTATTGTTCCAAAATTTCCAAAGATACCCCAATAAGTGAAGTATGGACAATGATCAGGAAAATGAAAAAGAAACCAGCTCCCTCATCAACAATCACCTGTGAAGCGGAGGACATCGCCACGGTACTTGCACCTCCAACAGTCACCTTACCTCCATTCGAGAGTATGATCGGGCCAGAAGTACAGGACAGCGCACAAAACATATTTCAAAGACCCTTTTCGCTAAGCGAACTAGATAGAGCACTAGACCTATGCAGGGACACCGCTCCGGGATATGACAACATACACTACGCCATGTTGCGACATTTACCCCCAAGAGCAAGAATCCATCTGCTACAGATGATTCAACAACTGTGGTCAGTAGACAAACTACCGGATACTTGGACAACACATATGATAGTTCCAATTCTGAAACCAGGAAAGGATCCCACGGAGCCTCTATCGTACCGTCCAATTGTGTTACTATCTTGCGTATACAAGACAGCGGAACGACTTTGGAAACATCGCATGGAATGGTGGCTGGAACATTCCAAACTACTACCAGAATCACAGTTCGGCTTTCGGAAATCTCGCAGTACCATGGACAGTTTAGCTATACTGACTGCAGACATCGAACGCACAATTAATAATCACGGATACCTACTTGGACTATTTCTGGACATTTCTAGTGCATACGACAACGTACAGTTGCCTATCCTTATGAGGAAACTACAAAAGATGGGCTTCCCAACACTTCTACTCAAAGGAATATACGCTTCTCTCCGTCAACGCACGATATATATCCGTACGAAAAATAACTCATTATGTGGACCTTTCACGGTAAACCGAGGTATACCGCAGGGATCTATACTCAGCCCTTTACTATATATCATATATACCAGAGAACTAGAAACAATATTGGGACCACAGATCAAGACCTTACAATACGCTGACGACGTTTGTGTATATGTCTACTCCGCATGCTTTTGGATGGTACTTAAGTGGATCACGGATGCAGTAACCAAATTAACTAACTGGCTACATGAACATGGTCTGACCTTATCACCTCAAAAGTCTTCAGTAGTGATATTTACCCGAAAACGGAACCCACACCCTCTAGACCACATACGCCTGGGCCACTGTATTTTTCCAATACGCGCAACTGTTAAGTTCCTTGGTGTAATTTTTGACAGCAAGCTCTCCTGGATTGCACATGTGGACCATATAACTACCAGAACCAGCAGCGCCCTGAACATTCTCCGCGCAGTAGCTCACACCTGGTGGGGAGCAGATCCCGCAACCTGCCTTCTGTTATATAGGTCTTTGATAAGATCGCGCATAGATTATGGAAGCATCGTTTATGGAAATGCTCCGCAACAACATCTACGTAAAATAGACCAGCTACAGTACCGCGCTCTCCGCACCTGCGTAGGAGCCATGAAAAGTTCGCCCACAAACGCTCTCCTCATCGAAACCACAGAATTGCCACTAGAACTCCGTCGGCAATATCTAGCAGAGAAATATTTACTCCAACGACTCTCCTTCACACAACATCCCCTAATATCAAAACTGAAAACCCTAAGCAATAGTATGGGACCGTTCGAAGAAAAACGCCCTCCACGATGCCCGCTCTTGGTTTACAGCTATTATAAACTGAGATTCACAGCGCCGCTAATAACAAAGGGGCCTGTTCTGCCAATATTCACGAAATCCTGCGAATGCTCTATACCAACATTGCAAACATACATCCTACCATCCCAAATCAATCAGAAAACTGCTTCACGACTATTATCAACTTATTGGGGGGACTACACCCAGATTTACACGGATGGATCCAAATCAGAACATAGTGCAGGATTTGCTTATTACTGCCCTGCCACCAACCACGGAGCTTTTTTCTCACTACCACATGAAACTTCAAACTATACCGCCGAAATTCTAGCCATCAAGGAAGCCATACAGTACGGATTGGTAAAAAACTTCAAGAAAATACTTATCTTAACGGACTCCAAAAGTACACTTCAGCGACTCCAGAACCCTAAGTGGAACCTCAGCAGCAACACATACATCATGGACATTATTGAGATGACAGTTTCAACGCAAAAACAAGACATCAGATTCATGTGGGTAAAAGGTCACTCCGGCATCACTTATAACGAACTAGCAGATTCTCTAGCCAAACGTGGAGCCGTGGAAGGTACGCTCCTAGCTCTGCCGTTACCGTATACAGACTTCCTCCCCAGGGTGAAACAAAAAATAAAACAGGATTTTCAAGAATTTTGGACAAAAACTGGACAACTTAAAGGAAAACACTACGCGGCCATCCAACCATCCGTTCCAAAACAAGTCTGGTATAAAAACTTCCACGCGAAAAGACAATTCCTGACATCACTAATTCGGATGAGATTAGGTCATTGCGCCGTCCCCAGCCATCTCCATAAAGTGGGGGTCATGGAAACACCACTGTGCGACGCAGACAAGGAAGACGAGGCAGACTTAAATCACGTATTCTTCAATTGCAGGAAATACTCCACCTACAACAAAAATCTGATAACCAATTTACTATCGCTACAGGTACCTCTACCGACATCGATCCCTACCCTCCTCGAGACGGGCCACCCGAAGATATATAGAAGTCTGATAAATTTCTTACGCGAAGCGCAAATCAACATCTAGACGAAACCAATACAAACAAATGGACAAAACGTACCAAAACTTTATAGTTAAAATTCCATATGTAAAATTATAATAAATAACCAACATGTATAATATGTAACATTTAAATATGAATGACATGTAAATATGTAAGTAATGGGTAAATAATAAGAAAATATCTAAATTATATGTAAATATGCAAACTATATTTAAACAATGTAAAATATGTCAAATATGAAAGATACATAAAATGTAATTTGTAAAATGTAGTAGGAGGGCTGGTGAAATGGTTCTGCGACCAAAAACCAAATAAATTAAAAAAAAAAAAAAAAGTACCAAGACGGTAACTGAGGGGACAACCAACAACTCTTATACACATGTTGCCAGCATTACGTTTCCTTGTTCCCAGTTTCCTGTATATTCTTCCAAACTTTAAGTCTCATAAACAACAGTTACAAAATATGATAACAATTTTTCAAGAATAATGATCGGCATTAGTATCAGCTTGTAAAATCGTATCACCTATGTACTGTACCTTCTTGTTGTATTCTGGGTTACCAGATGACTGGTATCAATTTCCCCCCTTAAATCAGTGAGAGTTCTTTACGGACTACTGCCGGAAGAACTTACCTTAGAATTAACATCAGTATGTGGTAAAAAATTGGTCTACAATAATAATTTCGAGTAAAAAAAAAGCGAATAAATAGCGAAATGAACCAATGATTTCATACGTGTCCGCTAGCAAACATAGCCGTTTGTTAGTTACCAAATGTTTTCAGTCTACCGAGCGTGGCGGTGTAACGGTTAGCGTTCTCGCCTCGCATTCGGGAGGACGGCGGTTCGAATCCCCGTCCGGGCATCCAGATTTGGGTTTTCCATGGTTTCCCAAATCACTCCAGGCAAATGCCGGGATGCTTCCTTCAAAAGGCCATGGTCGAATTCCTTCCCATTCCTTGCCCCCATCCTTTTCCGTCTCTAAAGACCTCGCTGTTGAGAGACGTAAAGCAGTTAAAAAAAAAAAAAAAAAAAAAAAAAAAAAGAAAACAAAAAAATTCAGTCCACGTCTTTGAATATTTATTAATAGCTTTTTTGGTGAGAACAACGTTTCACCTGTCGTTTGAGTTTTAATAGCAGCACCGACAAATTATCGCGAAAAATCCGTATTAGTTTTTTTGTTCTTTGCCAGCTTATATAACACTACATAAGCCACAAAGGTGACAAGAGTGTGTGAAATTGTGTCTTCATCTACTGAACCTTCATCATGTTTTGTTTTTCTTTAAAAGAAGTATTCAGTGCGGTTTGAGCAGATTTCGATATTATTGGTAGGTGAAAATAAGTTTTTTACGCTAAAATACTGTCAACTCAAACTGCGTTGACGACATCTCATGTCACCGTCAATAGTAAATTAGTTGTAAGTTTTCCGTATGTTTCTAAAATAAGTTTAAATGTAGTAGTAAAAGAACAAAATGTCTTAATAGCACACTGTAAGATTAATTAACTTAAAAAATCTGCAATTATACGTCAACGGACTCACCTGATACTTTCTTTACCCAGAATAGTTATACATTGAAAATATTGATTTTGTCATTAATATCTAGTTGTTTTAAGTTATAGGTGGTCTGTATAACGTCTTCCTTTCTTTTGACCCTAGCGTT
The DNA here is from genome assembly GCA_031002005.1 of Vandiemenella viatica. Taxonomy (NCBI): domain Eukaryota; kingdom Metazoa; phylum Arthropoda; class Insecta; order Orthoptera; family Morabidae; genus Vandiemenella; species Vandiemenella viatica. The sequence continues at coordinate 176,044,822 of CM061921.1, read as the reverse complement.
TGTTCAAAATTAACTTTTTAATTGAAAACGGTAACTTTTTATGTTCTGTGTGTACACTAATTTCTCTTAAATGTTTTAAAAAACTAAAATGAAGTGCATTAAATGTTTGCATAACTCTTTTACTAACGAAATGTAATTCATATTTTCGTTTGTATAATGAATATGTTAAATTAGAGATTCAGATCGTTCGGATACATATGAGCATGGTAATACCAAGCCATTGTGTCAGAATCAGGAAGGCTAATTCGTTTCTTCAGGGGCATACAATTTAATGTAGTATTAGAGCCACGGCACGATCCCGCGGAGCTCATGTAATCAAATACAACACCAGAAAATTCCTGCTCACCACTGGATTTGAACCCGCAACCGGAGATAAAATCTTCCGGACGGTAGCGCATTACCCGCTGAGCTACCAGACAGCCTTGCATTAAAGGATACTTGTGTTAACTACTATCAAAATGGGATATGAACAACGTTGACAGATATTAAGGCAAGGGGGAAAGGTGGAGAGTATTTAGGTGTTTGTGAATCAAACGTAAAAAGTATTTTTATTTTTTGCTTGTTTTAAAGTACCTGTATATGTATGCAAAGTTCCATCAAAATCGGATAAAAACAGTGTGTTCGTATGAAGAATAATGTCAAGAAAATATTCATTTATATGTGTTAGATACAAGTATAATTTATACCTTCAATGCTGCCCAAGCGCAACATGTCATACTTATAGCTACAGATACGCTGCTATTACAGCATGTTGGTGACGCGACTCACAAGGTTGTACCCCTATAAAAAATTTCCAACGATCGTATCATATGCGCAACACATTATACCATGTTGTGAACTCAAAGTGTTAACCCCATCCAAACATCGCCTAACGCGCGTATAGATGTTTTCACTTCAAAAAATTCAGAATTCCCTGGTTCTTCACATATATATGGTTCTGTATACATCTTTAGTCTGTTGAACTTCGTCCGTCAGCAGCCTCAGCTGACAGAGTAGTTGAAGGAGTATAAGGAAAATAGCTTGTACGAAATGTCATAAATTCCTTAACCCGTGGTACATACGAATTGTCATGACTGCAGACACATTCACAAATTCCTTCATTAGAGTCCCATCCAAGATACTGGTCCTACCAGTGTAGGGGCTAAAACGTAATGGTCGCCGATTCTAGTCCGGTCTTGGACAAGGAGGGTTTTAAATGAGTGTGGTGTTCATCTTGTGTCGGATTAACTTTAGTGTACCACATTATCTTAGTAAATCCTGACAAAAATATAAAGTGGAGCAGGCTAAAAGTTCGCAGACACCGAATGTCGTAAAATATTTTATTAAAAAATGGAGGCAGATACAATTTCCCATAACGTGTACTTCCCGGGTTTTTTTTTTTTTTTTTTTTTTTTTTTTTTTTTTTTTTTTTTTTTTTTTTTTTTAAATCCAATGGGCTGTCATTGGGGACTGCCAAGAGAATTGAAAACTTAACTATGAATATCATAGGCGCAACACGTCATACTTATAGCAATATTAATTAATAATAATTCTGTATGGTCTAATCACCTGAAACGGGGTTTCTATTGGATACGTGTTCCGCCCCTCTCTTAGCCACCTTAAATTATTCCGGTAATGACATCAGGTACAGGGGACCTGCAGTTTAACTTGGAATCCGAACCACGAAAGCATTCTGGTGTACTTCACATTACACAGCAAGCTGAGCCAAAGGTAAAGTTGGGATTAAGGGCCTACGAAAATCCCCGCGGAGCAAAGATTCGGAGCAGCAACCTTTCGTTCCCCAGTCAGACACCACACAACAGCTTAGCACCCTCTGCCACCCACAATGTTTGTGATTTGCAGAGTATGAATGTAGATGTAGATGTAGAACAGCAAATATACTGTAACATTAGCATGTCTATCCCATCAATAGCTTGAATAGTGTGGTTCAACATTTATCAACTCAGTACAATATTTTTCTTTTGTTATTGTTCCAGTCGCCTACTATTTTGTTATTGTTATAAGTGGATGTAGTCAATATTCGGCAAAAACGAAGTCTGATGATAAATAATAAATAAATTAGCTTAATAATTTTAGAGGTGAGGGATTGGAAGGTTACAATAGCTGCAGATATACTATTAACATTAACATGTTGGCGATACGAACTTATGACATTTTACCCATCCATAAAGCGTCCAACGAGCATATCAAACGCGAAACACGTCATAGCTTGAAGGTGACGACAAGTTGCAAATTCATAGATTTACCCCCGTCAAAAAATCGCCTAACGCCCCTTTCACTTCAAAAATAGAACCATCATTACGGAATATTAATTAATTTACTTTGTAATCAAACAGTAGAAGTAGAATATTTACAAGATGCTATGAGAACAATGTGAAGTTGAAATCCACAGGGAGTAATTTTCAGAATTTTTTAATGACTAACACACATTAGTTCAATGTTATATTTCAACACTTTCATCGCTCCTGTAACGATAACCAAGAAACTGTAGTAATATTTTACATGAAGTTGTTTCTGTTATTTGCGGTAATTGGCTGTCACTGTATTTGCAGATGCTCCTCATTAGATAAGGGTCGTACTTCGAGCGAGGGGGATTGTATTCACACACCTTATTAGAGTTAACACTACCCAGCAAGTGTTCTTCGCTTCCTCCAAGCCACTGATAAATGAGCACTTCCTCGAAGTATTTGTCAGGTTATGATAAAACTAGTTGACATGTATCAATTTCAAAAGTTAAATGCAACACAAAGAGACCTGTTATGTAATAAGATGTACAGAAAAGAACATATAAGCATATATCATATATAAGTATGTAGAACAATTGTAATGTAATAAGATGTACAGAAAATAACATATAAGCATATATCATAGATAGTCTGTAGAACAACTGTAAACATTTGATGCTGGCCATATGGTCGTCACGACCGAAGGCCAAATAAATAAATATTTTTTTTGTCAGGTTACTTCCTCCTTGCCTCCTGGAAACAGCAAGAGATTTCTTCTTCGTTAATAACCACCCATAGATCTCGTCCTATACACGCAGCAGATATTAAACTTCCCTCCTTGTGTTCTAAAGAACATCACTGCAGTCCACTTTCCTATTCTTTATTGTAATATCCTTAACGTTTTTTTAGTACTCAGCCATGTTACTATATTTTTTATCCCATGTTGTGGATCTGTGAGATATTCTGGAAGACGACCAGTTCACCTTTTGGTTTAATAAAAAAATTTAATGTCCCGTCCGTGCATCCAGATTTGGGTTTTCCATGACTTCCCCAAATCACTCCAGGCAAATACCGGGATGCTTCCTTCAAAAAGGCTATGGCCGAATTCCTTCCCGTTCCTTGTCCCCAGTCCCATCCCGCCTCTAATGACCTTAGCCGTCGACGAGGCGTAAAGCAAAAAGTAACACTTTTTGCTAATACATGTGAAATACAACACAAGACACACACAGCACTGACTATAACACCCATGCCCCCGGCGGACTCACCAATGATCTGGAGTCCCGGTAACGCTCAAGCCTCGCATTCGGAAAGACCATCCAGATTTCGGTTTTACATGGTTAATCGAAGTCACTAAGTGAGTGCCGGGATGATTCCCTCAATAATCTGTGGCCAAATTCCTTCCCGATGCTCTCCCCCCTCTAATTATTTCGACGTCGACGAACTATAAGGAAGAAATAACGCTGAACTGACGACTCTCGGCATGTGCAACTAGTACTCTATTCCCTTCTCTACCAATGCCGGCAATGAATAATATAAATCAAAAAAGGAAAGGTTCAAAACACACCACAGAGATGTAATTATTTTTATCTGGGAAATTTATTGTGATGAAATCTATTACTATTACAATTACTCCGCGATTCACTAAAAGTGTTTGGCGGAGGGTGCATTGCACCTATCAGGAAAGGTAATGGTTTGGAAGGGATATACGGGATATGGCAGGTGGCGCCCATGGGCTATTGTGAGGAACCGTCCCAGCATTCGCCTGGAGCGATCTAGGGAAACCATGGAAACCCAGATCGTGGTGACAAGTGCTTTTGTTTTAATCCAGAATGATATTGGCATGTTTTTTTGTATTTTTTGTTTATAATTTTTCAAGTTGTTTTTGCTTCTGGATTTTCTCCTCGTTGACGTCGCGGTCATTAGAGGCAGGAAAGGACTGGAGTAGTGGAATGGGAAGGAATTGGACCATGGTCTTTTGAAGGAACCATCCCAGCATTCTCTTGTAGTGATTTGGGGAAACCACGGAAAACACAAATCTGGATTGCCGGACGGGGGTCGAACCTACTTCCTCCGGAATGTGAGACAAGGGCGTTACCATTCACCCACCAATCTCGGTTTTTGTTTTTCGCCTCGTCGGCACCAATGTCATTTGAGACCTGAGAGTATTGGAAACTAGGATCGGGAAAAAATCTGGACGAGCTTTGAATCCTCGTCCCCTCCTCTTGCAGGGCAAGAGCATTCAATACCTATGGGCCATCGGGGTTATTAGGCAAGAAGTGATGAATGACACCAAACTTTAAGTATCCGTGTTAGTTAAAAACAAAAGGAGATGTATGAGGTTTCCTACTTGTATTCTTTCAGCTTTAAAATCTGAAACCGCTAATTCACTGATCAACTGCTCTTAATTATTATTATTACTATCAAAATTGTTGCTCCCGCGATCAATTTAAGCATACGTTTTTAATATGTTATGGTGAAAACAATATTAGGTGTTATTTTTCAGAACCTTTGGAGGATCTAAAAATAATTAATTAATAATTCGTGGCTTAGTTCACCATTTGTGTACTTTTGTAAAAGCCCTCTCTACTTGCGCTTAAACTTTGTGTTAATTTATCACACACGGTTCTATAATGCTGCAGCACCAGAATGTCTGACTTACTCCATTCAAGTTCTTGTATTAGTTTCACAAACTTTAATTTGTGGCTAATATAGTGAATCCTTCCATCATTCGTTTGACTATATTTGCTAGCGAAGTGTTTGTTTATTTACTTCTTTTTTAAATCATAAAATAAAAAACTTTTTAATGTACCATGTTTTTATAACGGACTAAAAAGTATAAAATAATTTCTCTATGCCTTATAAAGGATAAAACCACATACAGATTTCTAACTTCTAAATTGTCTTGAAAGTTTATACTTGAAAATTTTTGATAGCTATTAAAATACTTGTAAGAGTGGTGACGAAAAGCATTGGGCGCATGCAACAGATAATAAATTGATGCATTAGTAGCTCTACTAGCAATTTTATTGCACCGCAAATAATGTGAACTGATAAGTAAGTTCTTTAATTTATAGCTACTCTCTACACTTAGTTATGTATTCCATGCGCCCAATGTTTTTTCGTCACCAATCATACAAGTATTTTAATAGCTATCAAAAATTTTAAAGTATAAATTTTCAGGACAATTTAGAAGAAGTTAGAAATCTCTATATTGTTTTATGCTATATAAGGAATAGAGAAATTATTTTATACTTTTTAGTCCGTTATAAAAACATGGTAAATAAAAAAGTTTTTACTTTATTATTATTTTCTGCTTTTTAGGGTTATGTGAATGAAAAATTGTAATTTGTAAATTTTAAATACTTTCATGACATGCTACTAATTCCAGTTTTTTAAATAGAAAACATTGAATTGAGTTATTGCCATCCCGGGGAAATAAGGAACAAAACAATAAAAGATTTATGCATATCCATCGTTTGAATCATAAGTTATGATCTTGAATTCGAACAAAAATCCAATAGAAAAAAAGCACTTTTAGTTTTTCCAGAATTATTCGTGCAGTATTTCCCTAAATACATTATCCAGACTACTGCAAACATTTTGAAAAAATTAGTCTAATCGGTCCCTAGAAATTGTACTTTCAGTTGTTACCGAATTTTTCTATTTTCCGGGCAACTTTCTTTATCTGAAAACCTTATTCAGACTATTAAAGACATTTAAAAAATAGCTAAATTGGTCCTTAGAAAAAAAGTACTTTCAGTTTTTCCCGGCAACTTTTCCAATTTTTCTTTCTTTAAAAACTTTATTCGAACTATTATGAACATTTAAAAAATTAGCCAAATTGGTATACAGAAAAAAAGACTTTCAGTTTTAACTGAATTTTCCAATTTTCCGGGAAACGTTTCCAATTTTTCATTAACTAAAAACCTTATTCGGACTATTGCGAACATTTTAAAAAATTAGTCGAATTAATCCATAGAAAACTGTACTTTCAGTTTTCCCCGAATTTTCAAATTTTCCGGACAACTTTTCCCATTTTTAGACATTTTCATGCATTGTCATCCAGGTCAGACAATGCCCAAAGCGAGTTAATAAAAACATTTTAAAAAAGTAATCTCGATGGAAATCAAAATTATGAAGAAAAAGGTACCATTTATTCCTCAAAAATCAATCAGCTTCGGTATTGCAATAATTATTATAACTAAACATGGGATATTCGTGATTATTTTAACTGTAGAATTCCGAACTTCACCCCTGTGTCTCTGAAAGTCCCCTGGTCTTGGGGTTATTTATTTAGACTAATAATAATTCCGTGTGGTCGTAATGACTTGGAGATAGGGTTTTTATTGGCTGCGCATTACGCCTCTATCGTGACCGCCTTAACCTAACCCGACAATCCTGCCGTGTACAGGGGACCTACAGTTTAGCGTGGAATCCGAACTACGGAAGCGTTTCTACTGTACTTCACCTTACACAGCAGGCTGTGGCAGAGGTGAAGGTCGGGCTAAGCGCCTTTGAAAATCTCCGCCGAGACAGGGATTCGAACCGGAGACCTTTCGATATCCAGCCAGACGCTTAACCATTGAGCCACCAGACCGCTCTATTTAGACTTATGTAAGGTCTATTTTATCATTAATTTAGTGAACCTCTTAGCAGTTATGCTGTGCGATGACGTAGTCGTGTCTCGATCGAAGCATAACCGAAAATCGAGGGGTCTCGTGAATTCTGTTTCCAACTGTACAAGATTTCGAGTATCGTAATAGATTGGAAGGTTCACAGTTACTTCTCAGGATAACCATACGTAACTGTGGATGGCGATATTCGTGTTGAATCAGGACTCCAAGTGGTGGAGTGCTGTCTTCGTATTCTTAATAATTAGATTTGGAGACAATCTGAAAATAACTTGAGAGTACTTATATATGGAGGCTTTAAATGTTTAAAAATTTGTCAAAATCAAGACTTCGATGCTATTTGCAGCTGGTTCATAAATTAGCAATAGAAATTAATTGACACTAAAAGCGTAATGAATAGATCAAGCGGTTCATTTCTTGAAACAGCAAACCAGTGTATATCTTCACAGGAGTAATTTATTGATGTGCGTAATCCTTATCACATAGGGATTATAAAAAAAAAATTGCAGTGTTTCGATCGTATAATGAAAATTTTGTAATTTATTGGTATGTGTAATTTACGTTGAATTTAATTCTTCGTAACTCAACCTATCAAAACTTGAAACAAATACTCATATTTCGGCAAGATTTACTAAAAGTATTATTTTTCGATTTTTGAAATTTCAAATTGTTGAGTTTCGTTCCACTTGCTGGTTTAAAACAGTACTGTCACACAAAGTTAAAAATCGATCTTGGTATAAAACATTTCGTGAAGTACGTAGGACTCAATTTGCAATTGGTTGCAACCATCGTACAATATAACAGACATATCGATAATGTAATACGTTACAACACTGATGATTTCAAATTTTTCTTTTCCTGAACTCCATTGGTGTCTTAAATTCTAGTGCGCGATGAGCGTATTATTGTAATTACGGGAAAACGATACAGATTTAAATTTTGTGCATGAGTCAATGCCAGAACGTATCTAAAAACGTGTAAGAATTAAGATTCGTATCTGTTATTAAGTATTGAATAAACATACACTAACTATTTGTGTGAAAGGTGAGAGCCGATTTACTTCAAGTACAGTTATCAGGAAAAATTGTTGGTAAGCGTTAAGAAAGTGAGGGGCATTTACCTGTTGTGCCGCCGGCGTAATTGAAGGGATCTGTCGATGCTAACGATGGTGAGTCAGCCGGCGATAAGCGGAGACCAATTGTGATGTACGTGCTCTAGTAGCAGCCGGGCGGTGGAGTCATTTAGAAGGTCGGACCAGGCCCTTGAGCATGTGCGGACATCGAGTGTTTCGATCACGGCTTCCTTTGGCGCCACACATCAAAGACGGCCCTCAAAAAACAGCCAGCATTCTATCCGCTTGATCGTTTCCAATTTCTAAAGACAATTCTTCCACTTGAGTAATCATTTTGATAAATTTGCTTAAAACTTAGGTCTAAAGTATTTCCAAATGAAGTGATCAGATTTTTCACAGGAGAACTATTTTTTGTAGTTTTTTATAAATGGCAAGTAGTAATAATTTTTATTCTAGATGAAAATGCGCATAATCAAATTCTAATTTTCGTGTTTTTGCAGATTTCTTTCCTACTTTCCAACTACATTTCGTCTTTTATTATTTTAATTGTCAACAGGACAAAATATCAGAGACACCTTTTCGGCGTTTAAATATCCAATGACTTTCCTGTTTAACTATTGTAAATTTAATTGGCTTCGTATAAAAACTGCACTTGGACTTCGAAAACATATATCGAATCCGGTGACCATGTGTATGGTATAAAACATGTTTCACTTGGTCACAAAATCAGATAGCGCAAGTTACATCATAACTTCATGCAGGAAGTAATGACGATAGTCCATTACCACTATAGCCAGAAGAGGTATGTGGGAAAGAAACAGGAAGAAAGTCGGCAATTGTCTCTGAAGAAATTATCCCTTGAATTCCATACAGTGACTTTGAACAGCGTATCAACCTCACGTCCTCCGGAATGCCATGACCTGACATTACCGCTACCCATCTAGCTCATTTTTATACTAGTTTTCGGTTGATACAA